>CM076577.1:562733983-563333983 GCA_034641835.2 Pinus albicaulis | reverse complement strand
TCTTTGGAAAATATCTCTGACTATGCATTAACGTTGTATTCCTTTGAGAAAAATAAACTGGCAGGTGGCATTTCTTAGGATTAATTGCCTCACTGATGTGGCATTTGGAGGCTTTTCTTACTGATCTGTCTGCTTTGTGGCTTTAAACACTGATTAGGCCTCTAATTTGGCTTTAGGTATCCTTTATCATCTTTCATCTTTTGTCGTTTGCTGACTATTTTACCTTTAATTCATTTATCTCAATACTGTGCTTTATCTTTTATTTTCATGGGTTAAGCTCTTGATCTTCGGGCTTTATGATTTAACCTTTATCCTTTAACTTCTTTTCTTCATTGATCTTCACTGTTCTTTATTTAACTTTATTGTTTCGCTGACAAGTGCTTTCTTTACGCTGGAGGGTTTGCCGTGTAATCAATGTCCATAAAACATTTGATTAAACTTTGAAATTCGACCCTTTTTTGTCCCTTTTCTGCATTTGATTAGGCTCTGAGGATTGTCATCCTCAACCTTTTGCCACTTTTTCCTTGGCTATGGGAGATATTTTAACACCTTAGCCAAAATAAAAACCTGCAAAGTAAACAAAATATTAATAAAAACCTGTGTTTTGGTTCAACTGCTAACAAAGGTTAGGCAAAGGTGGAGGAGCAGTGTAGAGGGAAGGGAAATTGCATGAGAGGGAGGGTCCCACAGGCGGAACCAAGAAAAATCCACGAAAAAATTGAATTTGGCGCGGAAATTGGGAAAGTGGTTTTGTGAAACCGCAAGGTGGTTTTCGTGCAAGGAAAGAGTGGTAAATGGTTTTGCCCTAGGGGAACGCGATACGGGTCTCTGGGCGACGCATGTCTAACAAAAACCAACATTTTCACGTTGAAAACGCTCAATCAATTCTTTTTGAGAAACATGCGCGAAATTGAATGTTAACCGTCCGATCTGGGGGGGGGGCAGATCCACAACTGTAAGCGAGCGCGACAAAGAGAGATGTGTGATGATGGGGTAGTGGGACCTGAAGATTGCGTCAAATATTTTGTCACATAGCGGGGAGGCTTGAGGTTGGGTAAAACAATGTCTGTCGTTGGATTATAGTGATAAAGGGTTATAATCAAGGTAGGGGCAATTATATAAAGGGAAAGAGGTGGAAGTGGGAGGGGTGATGATCGCCATTGGATCAATTTTGATCAACGGTGGAGATTGATTCAGAGGGGGAAGTAATGGCGAGGTAGAAATATGAGAGAAGTGAGGGCCCACCTTTGATGTTTTTGGAGTTTGAGTCTTTATACAAAGGTTTTTGGGGTTTTTAAGATACAAAGGGCGGAAACGTTTTTACATGGGAAAAGGGGTTTATAAGAGTGGCGGAGGAAGTGGTCCTGTGGGGGTTAGAGAGGACCAGGATAAAAAATGAAAGGGGAAGAAGCTTGAGCAGAGGGTATCAATGAAAGCCGTCAGATCATGTAGATCAACGGTTGAGATTAACTTCGGTGGATCAGCAATCAACGGAGTAGAGTTCTGGGAGGGAGAACTAGAGTTGTGATGTGCTGATGGAACAATGGGGTGCGATGCGATGGAGAAGGCGGAGTGAGAGAGTCGTCGATCTAAAACAGGATCAACGGTGGAGATGCGATTTGGATTTCGCATATCGTCGGAGAAAAGGTTCAGGGGAGATGGAAAAGGCAAAATGCGATGCGATGCACCGATGTGATGGACTTAGCGATTGGTCACGGAGCACAATCTTATGGTGGAAAAGGGGCTCGGGCTTTTAGAAAAAGGGGCTTAGGCCTGATATTTTTAAAATGGACTATTTGGATAGAAAATGAAGGTTTTTAAGGTTTTTTGAAGTTTTCGATAGGAGGAAAAAAGGGATTAAAACCTTAATAAAAGGATTTTACAAGGTTTAAAGGGGAATTTGAGGAAAATAAAGGGTAAAAATAGGAAAAATGGGCGAAATGAAGGGGTTTAAAACAACTTTCTTCATGATAACAGCAGGGCTTTTGTGAAGACATCAGTGATATGGATCCTTTGGACAAATAGACACAGCAAGGCTTCAAGAAGTCACAGATTTGCTCCAATTTTGTTTCTTGTAGACTAATAGACCTGTTTTAGCCATCATCAGTTATGAATTTTTTTTATTGATGGCTAATAGTGGCTCCACTTGGGGATGGCAGCTCCTTGGAGGTGTCAAGAACCTCAGAAATTTATTTTTGGAATGCAGACATGTGCCTTATCCTTGACAACCATTTCTTACTTGATCATGCTATTAAAAAAGATGATCAATATTTGTACCAACAAAATGAATTTCTCCCAAACATTCTACCTACACAAACTACTTGTCCTAACATTTTTCTTCATAAGGTGCACTTGGACTGGCAAAAATTTTGACATCAACATTTTATTATTTTATTTGAAAACAGGAAACTAATCTAAATCTACCCTTATTTCATCCATGAGTTCAGATTAAATAGTTGAACTCATAAATTCTCTACCTAGGCCACTATCTGTCAGGACTAAGCTATCTGACAGATTTTATTCTCTATATTCTAAAACATAAATTTAAATATAGGCAAACCAAGATTAAGCTATCTGATTTGCTGTAAGACTATGGCATAAAAACAAGCTGCACATAGACTGAAATTTACAGAAAATTAAAACAAAATTGTGAAGGCTTAAGATCTGAAAATTATGAATATCCTTCCTTCTTCTTATGACTCAGATTTTGATCTATTTAGAGTCGTCCCTTTTCTTTTTATGTCTTGGTTTAGATTTTGAGCATGTTATAACCATTCTTTTCTATCTTTGGCTCAAGTTTTAGTCCGATTAGAGCCATTTCTTTCTCTATCCTAATCTATTCTACTGATTGGCAAAGATTACACTATTTGGCAAATCTTCTTCACTAACCTATCAGCAGTAAATTGAAATCTATCTAGTCATGATTAGGCTGTATGACTAAATAGCAGTGTTTTCTTTTATTAGTGACATTTAAGCTTGCACACTTTTAGAATGTCTTTCTTTTTGGTATGGGGTTGTACCTTTCTTCTTTTATATCTTCCCTCTTTTCTCTTTTTCTATTGTTTTTTATCTTTTCAATTTTTCTTTCAAAGAAAAAAAAAAAAAAAAACTAACTAAATTCTCACAGGTTGAGCTTTATTGACATTCCTACCTATCCTAATCTAACTCTAAAATATTTACATGTTTAGTTGACAAATTCTCTTTTCCAATACATCCAGTCAATGAGATGGTTCCATGACTGGTATTTGCTCATCTCTTTGAGCATGTTGGACAGACAGGGCCACTCCCATCTCATTTGTTCTTTAGCAGCAGTGCTAAAAAAATTTCTTGCATTTGGTGATATACTTATCCTAACAATCTCTATCCCTTCTTCAAATTTCTTCAAAAAATGAGTAAAGGGGTCTTGAAATAATGCCTGGTTATGAATATTTGAAAGATAGGTTTTGACCAGGCTTACTTTTTCCTCCACTGGATCAAGCTTAAGATTCTTTTGAGAAAGAACTTCTTCCTCATCTTCATCATCATATGAACTAGAGGACTCATCATATATTGCAGTGTTGTCCTCTTGCAGTCCTGGTATATTCTGACTCAGTGGACTATATTCTGTGAAGAGATATTCATATTCTTGAGCAGGGGTATCTTTCATTACCTCAACCCTTTCAGGAGAAGGCTCCTTATCTTCATCCTGCTCAATAAATTCCTCCTTCTTCTCAACCTCATCATCACAACTGATATATTTTTGACTCCCAATTATGTGAAAGCTATTTCTGATGGATTGGATTGGCTGATTGCTGCTTTCAAGCTGATGATAGTGAAGCTCATGACACCAATAAACTGCTGGTTTCCCTACATGGTTAGTTTCTGCTTGAAACTCATCATCATCATCAGACTGATCAAAAATTGGAAAATCATTAGTATAAACAATCTCACCAATCAAACATATTGGGTCATCAATTTGTTTTTCTTTAAACTGTTCTACAAGTTTATTTTCTGGTTCAAGACAACAAGGTTCAGTAGGTAGATGAGCAGAAGTGTTTTGTTCCAATGAAATTTTGAGGGCTGGCTGTTTATTTAATATTTGAAAAATTTATTCTTCTATTAAAAGAGGAGGAATTTTTATTTGGCTTTGGACAAAAGTACAATAGTCTTCTTTCTCTTGTGTGGACTGATTTTGAGGCTGGATGTCTTCTTGAGCCTCTCCTAGAAGAGATGGTGGATCATTACTTGTGCTTGCAGGGGGATCTTGAGGATTTGCTTCTATGTCCTGTTTAATTTCACTTTCAAACAACTTTTCATGATTTTTGTGATGGTCAATTTGTTCATGAGTTTCTTCTAATAGATCATCAGGATTCCATTCTCCTCTTATCAATTGAAATGAGTTATAACATAAAGGCAGAGACTCTAGGTGTGTTACCTCTTCTCCTATTTCAGGTTTTGTGATCTTAGGATGGAAAATTGTTTCCTCAAAGCACTACTCACTTTCTGTACTTTCAGCTTGTTTGTAATGTTCCCTTATTAGTGAAACACAAGGTGTAGTTGGGTAGGTAGTACTCTTTTTAAAATCTTCTTCATTCTCTTCTTCGAAATATTTCTCACCATGTATATTTTCTTGTTGTTTATGTCTTGGGTATGAAATTCATGAATGGCTGATAAGAGATCCTCAGGATGCATATTAACCAAATCCTCATCAATATCTAACAGGTATTGTATGATGTTCTGATATTGATCACAACAATTTTCAGTCCATGATGAAGATGAAGGGTTTTCTTTATATTTTTCATAAAATACTTGGTGCATGTCTTTTAAAGAAAACAAGCTCTTAGGCTCTAACCATTCATACCAATCCCTTGCCTTACCTTCTAATGTTGCCATGAACATTTTCATAAGACAGTCCTCATGCCATTCAAATTTTACCCTCCATACATGTATATGAAACTTGATGAGATGTAACAAGGGGTCATTAAACTTTTCATCTTGAAAAATAGGCAGGTTTTTTAACCAATTTATTTCAGGAATTTTGTGTGGGAATCTAGGGATATGATCTCTGTTCATTGGAGCATATCTCTTTTGTATCCTTGGATCCATGTTTGTAAATCAGAAAAGAGGTCACTGTGTCTATTTAACCAGTTTAGAGTCTTCTACCAGTGGATTCATTTGGTCTTCCGGGAGTTGTGGAGTTGCCAGGTGGAGGATTTCAAAAAAATTTGAGACGAGTTGTTGTCCACCATCAGCAATTGAATACCAATCTAAGGAGGTTTGTGGGTCTTCTGAGGTCTTAAGGATGCATAAGATGCAATTCGCTCATATTCCCTAGCGGAGTCGCCATTATGTTGGAGTCCTGTGATTTAGTAGATTGGCATACTAAATGATAAGGCAACATCAAAACCACTTTGGAATCCTAGGATCTAGCCCTCTTAGATTCAGTGTTGAAGATTGCAACAAGAAACAGTGAAGGAGGCATCCTGAAACATCATTCCTGATCCTAGTTGGAAAGTGATCACCTAAACTAGGTGGGGGCCACACAGGTGATTTTTGTCGCAAAGTCTATTTTTAGACTATGTCTAATTTTAGACATATGGATCATGTTCTATGAGTTACGGGATGCTATTTGTGGATGGTTGGTCAAGTTGGAAAAATAGATGGACTTCTATTTTTAGACATATTGGGCGGAATCTATTTTTAGATTGCCAGTCTAAAAATAGATATGTCGAATATTATTAGCTCTTAATAATTTTTGGACTCTAAACATTATCTTATTCTCTTGGAGCACTTCAGTTAAGTGCACAGATGTGGCACAGGAGCTGACAGAAGGAATTACGCTATTCCTGAGGGTTATGTGGAGCTATTGTATGGATACTTCAGTTAGAACTCATGTGACAGAGTTTGGTGGAGTTGATTGAGGAAGTTAGTGGAGTTGTATTCAGTTTAACTAATCTAAACATAGTTGAGCTATTTGTATCTAGTTTAACCGATTGATACAATTAGTGAGAGTGGTGTGAATTAATTATTAATTAATTCACTAATTATAAACCCATTAATCAACTAAAGAATACATCAGTTAACTTCAGTGCATGGACAGTTTTAGTGGAGACTAGTGCAAAGATAGGTGAAAGGGCAAGTGTGACTATCAGTTGTGACTATAAGTGATGCATGGTTTGCATCCAACACTTAGTAGAGATGCCTATAAATATTGCGTGAGCAAGGCTGATATAATACATTCTCATCAAGAGGCATTATTCAATAGGGATTGTGCCGTAGAGGCAGGCTAAGGGCTAGCAAAGATCGGTGCATGGGATTTGCAAGATCAGGCCTGATTAATGTGTAGCAAGTGGAGATTATACTGAGAGCTTGTGAGGAGCTTTGGCCTGATGATTGTTACATGATCTCTATGACATTATATAATATAGATAGTTGGGGGTTTTTAGCTTTATTATTTCCACAGAAGTACATCACGTGTTCATATGTGGTAATTTTTATGGTTTTAATGTGTGCATGCAATTGATTTTATTTCGTATGATGATCGATGGTAGAAGAGATTACGTATTGTTCATGAAGATAAAATAGTGTGTGATCGGGATAATCTGAGTGGATATATATCATTTATTCAAATTTCTACATGGTATCGGAGCGATATTGATCATTGGAGCAATTGCAAAGCATTGAAGCGGTTGAGTTTTAGGATAAACTCAGGAAAATAAAAATGGAGAAGAATGACACTATTCCGGTATACTTGACAAATTTTGTCCACTGTAGGGATGAGTTTGGGAGTGTTGGAGTTAGTGTGGATGAGGAAGGACAAGTCAAGAAGGTTGGGATTCGAGCAAAGAATCTCTACAGACTTGAAGTAGATGGGATTTCTACGGAGCTTCCTACTGTTGGGAAGTGCGAGAAAGCCATGCAATTGATGCTTGAGAGGGAGCAAGTTTTGCATGCAGGTAAGAGTGAACCTCGTGATGTGGAGCAGCCACAAGATGAGGATCATGGAGTGGGAGAAACCACTCATGCAGAGAAATTTCGTGCCAGATGGGCAGAGGGAGTGCATGCAGCTATACCACCATGTGAGAGGTGGGGCGACATGCATGATTAATCCCAAGAGGATATTTCTGGGCAGGATTCATGAGATGGTGTGGATCTCATGAATTGAGCCTGGCTACGAGGTGCCCACAACGTAGTAGTAGCATGATCATTTGGATTGATGCAGGCAGATCAAAGTGACAGTGTCGGATACTGGAGCGCGGATCAGAGTTGACAGCAAGTGTAGAGTGCATGGGTGCAAGAGTTCAACAACGCAGTGGTTCCTGATGCAATGTGCAGTTGGTATCAGCAGAAGTTGAAGAATTTGATGATAGATGCATCAGACTGATTGAGTTGTTTGGAGCCTATTCAGTTTCAGAGGAGTTGCAGAGCATATGCATGGAGTTGCATGGCGCTTGAAAAGGTTGCAGGGTGAATGCATGGAGTTGCATGTCGCATGCAAAGACAATCCTTTCTTGTTGAGAGGGAGTGTTGAAGATTGCAACAATAAATAGTGAAGGAGGCATCCTGAAACATCATTCCTGATCCTAGTTGGAAAGTGATCACCTAAACTAGGTGGGGCCCACACAGGTGATTTTTGTCGCAAAGTCTATTTTTAGACTATGTCTATTTTTAGACATATGGATCATGTTCTATAAGTTGTGGGATGCTATTTGTGGATGGTTGGTCAAGTTGGAAAAATAGATGGATTTCTATTTTTAGACATATTGGGCGGAATCTATTTTTAGATTGCCGGTCTAAAAATAGATATGTCGAATATTATTAGCTCTTAATAATATTTGGACTATAAACATTATCTTATTCTCTTGGAGCACTTCAGTTAAGTGCACAGATGTGGCACAGGAGCTGACAGAAGGAATTACGCTATTCCTGAGGGTTAAATGGAGCTATTGCATGGATACTTCAGTTAGAACTCATGTGAGAGAGTTTGGTGGAGTTGATTGAGGAGTTAATGGAGTTGTGTTCAGTTTAACTAATCTAAACATAGTTGAGCTATTTGTATCTAGTTTAACTGATTGGTACAATTAGTGAGAGTGGTGTGAATTAATTATTAATTAATTCACTAATTATAAACTCATTAATCAACTAAAGAATACATCAGTTAACTTCAGTGCATGGACAGTTTTAGTGGAGACCAGTGCAGAGATAGGTGAAAGGGCAAGTGTTACTATCAGTTGTGACTATAAGTGATGCATGGTTTGCATCCAACACTCAGTAGAGATGCCTATAAATACTGCGTGAGCAAGGCTGGGGTAATTAATTCTCATCAAGAGGCATTCTTCAGCAGGGATTGCGCAGTAGAGGCAGGCTATCAAGTGGCAGAGATTGGAGCATGTGTTTTGCTAGATCTAGCTTGATTAGTGTGTAGAAAGTGGAGATTATACTGAGAGCTTGTGAGGAGCTTTGTATGATGATTTTTACATGATCTCTATGACATATATAATATACAGATAGTTGGGGGTTTTCAGCTTTAAGATTTCCCATTACATACTGTGTTCATATGTGTGAATTTTTATGGTTTTAATGCGTGCATGCAATTTATTTTATTTCCGCATGTGATGATCAATGGTAGAAGAGATTCTGTATTGTGCATGAAGATAAAATAGTGTGTGATCAGGAGAATCTCGATGGATAACATATCAGTTATTCAAATTTCTACATTCAGAGAGGGATCTCTCTATTTAAGTGTTTTCAAAGATATTTATTTATAATTAGTTTATGATATTAGGCTAGTTATGAAGCGTAAGGGAACTTTTTTTTATTTTGGTTGGGTAGGATATCATAAAAATAAAGGAAGTCTTTTGAAGGGTAAAGGTGTGAGCAGGTTAAAAGGAATGGTTCAACTGATAGGATAGGTAAGAGACAGTATCAATCCATAGGGCTATGGAGTCACAAAAGGATTTAATTGCACAACAAGTTTCAAGAGTGGTCCATGGGGCAGGTCATCTATATCAAAGGATCTCTTTAGATTGATTTTGTGGTATGGAACATTAAGAGATGTGGTGAAAGAAGCAAACATATAAGAAAAAAAAGGGCAACCTAAGATCAAGTAAGGACTTTGAACCTATCCTGCTTTCAACATAATCTCAAGGGAAAACATTTAATATAAACAAAGAATAGCCTAATATCAAGTAAGAACTTTGAATCTATCCTGCTTTTGGCATACTCTTAAGGGATATTTTCAAAGCAACTGTTGGAGGTAAAATAGAGGACAGGGCTAACCATAAACTTCTCTAGTTCAACTTTAATTAGCATACTTTTCAAGAAATTTCAAAGACAAAATCTCAAGTTGTACTCAGGAAAAATGGGGTCACCAACACTTCACTGGTTATACTCTATTGAATTATCCTCAAAACACAATTAGAAGAAAACATAAAAAAAAATCTTATTAGTGAAAATTAGGGTACTTTTAGAAGTAAATCCTAATCTAAATTTGTTGTTATTTATTAGAGAAAGTGGATAGTATGAAAACATAATAAAAACAGCAATTACAGTAACAAAAACATCACCATTGACATAGACCAGGATCCCATAAATCAACTTGTATATTTGATGTTCAAACCAGTTACAATTTTCAAGTCCAGTAGGTCTTTACAACTTCAAACTTCTCTTCTCAGCCTATCTTTCTTAAATTACTAACAAAGCTTCAACAGCTTCAACAACTATTTACATTCAACAAGTAACCAACCAACAACAACAATGAACTCCTCATATGATATATATAGGTAAATTAAGGAGGTGGAGTGAAAGAGAGGTCTAACTATTCAATTAATATAGAGAAAATGCTTCTCGACCTTTGGGAGGACTAATGGAGAAGATATCTAATGTCTTAACTCTGTTAATTGATTTTTACATTAAGTTTCATCAACTTCAGTCACTTTTGTTGACTTTTGAGGCTTTTGGTAGGCTGGCAATTACTTTCTGAGCTGTCTTTGGCAAATATTTCTGACTATGCATTAACTTTGTATTCTTTTGAGAAAAATAAACTGGCAGGTGGCATTTCTGAGGATTAATTTCCTCACTGATGTGGCATTTGAAGGCTTTCCTTACTGACCTGTCTACTTTGTGGCTTTAAACACTGATTAGGCCTCTGATTTGGCTTTAGGCCTCCTTTATCATCTTTCATCTTTTGTCCTTTGCTGACTGTTTTACCTTTAATTCATTTGTCTCAATATTGTGCTTTATCTTTAATTTTCACAGGTTAAGCTCCCGATCTTTGGGCTTTATTCTTTAACCTTTATCCTTTAACTTCTTTTCTTCATTGATCTTCACTGTTCTTTATTTAACTTAATTGTTTCGCTGACAGGCGCTTTCTTTACGCTGGAGGGTTTTACGTGTAATCAATGTCCATAAAACATTTGATTAAACTTTGAAATTCGACCCTTTTTTGTCCCTTTTTTGCATTTAATTAGGCTCTAAGGATCGTCACCCTTGGAATTTTGCCACTGTTTCCTTGAATGTGGGAGACCTTTTAACACCTTAGCCACCATAAAAACCTGAAAAACAAAAAAAATATTAATAAAAACCTGCGTTTTGGCTCAACTGCTAACAGAGGTTAGGCGAAGATGGAGGAGCAGTGCATAGGGAAGGGAAATTGCATGAGAGGAAGGGTCGCACAGGCGGAACCAGGAAAAATCCACGAAAAAATTGAATTTGTGGTTTTGTGAAACCACAGGTGGTTTTCGTGCAAGGAAAGGTTGGTAAATGGTTTTGCCCCAGGGGAATGCGATACGGGTCCCTGGGCGACATGTGTCCAACAAAAACCACCATTTTCACGTTGAAAACGCATGATCAATTTTTTTGGAGAAACGAGTGTGAAATTGAATTTTAACCGTCTGATCTGGGGGGGAAGATCCAAGGCTGTAGGCGAGTGCAAAAAATGGAGAGATGTGCGATGATGGGGTAGTGGGACCTGAAGATTGCATCAGCTATTTTGTCGTGTAGTGGGGAGGCTTGAGGTTGGGTAAAACATTGTGCACCATTGGATTATAGTGATAAAGGGTTATAATCACGGTAGGGGCGATTATATAAAGGGAAAGAGGTAGAAGTGGGAGGGGTGATGATCACCGTTGGATCAATTGTGATAAACGATGGAGATTGATTCAGAGGGCGAATTAATAGCGGGGTAGAAATATGAGAGAAGGGAGGGCCCACCTTTGATTTTTTCAGAGTTTGAGTCTTTATAAAAAGGTCTTGGGGTTTTTTAAGATACAAAGAGCGGAAAGGTTTTTACACGGGAAAATGGGTTTATAAGAACGGCGGAGGAAGTGGTCTTGTGGGGGTTAGAGAGGACCAGGATAAAAAATGAAAGGGGCAGAAGCTTGAGCGGAGGGTATCAATGAGAGTCATCGGATCATGTGGATCAATGGTTGAGATTGACTTCGGCAGATCGGAAATTGGTGGAGAAGAGTTTTGGGAGGGAGAACTAGAAAGTTGCGATGTACCGATGGACTGATGGGGTGCGATGTGATGGAGAAGGTGAAGTGTGAGAGCCGTCGATCTAAAACAAGATCAATGGTGGAGATGCGATCAGGATTTCGCATATCGGTGGAGAAAAGGTTCAAGGGATATGGAAAAGGCGAAATGCGATGCAATGCGCTGATGCGATGGACTAAGCGCTTGGTCACGTAGCGCGGTCTTATGGCGGAAAAGGGGCTCAGGCTTTAAGCGAAACGGACTTAGGCCTGATATTTTTAAAATGGACTATTTGGACAGAAAATGAAGGTTTTGAAGGTTTTTTGGAGTTTTTGATAGGAGGAAAAAAGGGATTAAAATATTAATAAAATGATTTTACAATGTTTAAAGGGAATTTTGAGGAAAATAAAGGGTAAAAATAGGAAAAATTGGCGAAATGAAGGGGTTTAAAAAAAATTTCTTCATGGTAATAGCAGGGCTTTTGTGAAGACATCAGTGAGATGTATCCTTTGGACAAATAGACACAACAAGGATTCAAGAATACATAGATTTGCTCCAAATTTGTTTCTTGAATACTAATAGACCTGTTTTAGCCATCATCAGTTATGACAAAATTTTGTTGATGGCTAACACAATCTTCAGGTGAAATTCTGATCTAATGGTACCCTGAAAACCCATCAACGAAAGAGTATGCTTCTTGACCTCCAACATTATCCAGGATTTCATTAGAGAATGACGTAGGGAAGGGATCATGCATGTAGGCATCATTTATCTTGCGCAGATCTACACAGATCCTTATCTCCCCTTTGGTTTTCTTTTCTTGGACCACCATTGAGCTTACCCACTCAGACTGCTCCACCGTCTTAATGATACCTGCGGGCACCATCTTATCTATTTACTCCTCGACTTTATTCTTATATTTAGGTTTCAGCCGATAGGGATGTTGCTTGACAAGACGTGCATCTAGCTTCAACGTGATTTTCATGACACCTAGATCTCCTATGATTCCATTGAGCTCATAGAACTTTGTAGAGAATAGGTCTTGATATTCAGTCAACAGTTCCAATATTTTCCCAGCCGTATCATCGTCCCAGTAATCCCAAATTTTGGCCAACTTGGGCTCCTCCTCTGTCCCAATGTTGACTTCCTTCAGCTTTAATGGTTTGGTAACATCGACTGTCTGCAATAGGGGTCCTGCAACTATGCGCTCTCCTTCTGACTCTGGGGTGGTGATATTTCTGGGATCCTCTTCATAGTCCTCCACTGACAAAGTTTGACGGTTGATGATATCCTGCATATGCACATCCCAAGCTGGCACAACACATTCTTTTCGAGGTAAGGACTCATCAAAGACAAGAGCATCTATATCTTTTAGGGCTTCACCCAATTTCTTTATCCCTCCAACTAAACCAAATGTCACCATGAAATCCGTTGTCATTGTAACCCAGTGGCGAGCGCACTGGTGTAGCTCTGCATCTAAATACCTGGTGGTGGGGATTGGTCCTAAGGCATGAATAAACATATGGACCCATTCATTCCAGGTCCTTTCATTCCATACCTCCATCCACATAGCCAAGTGCTTGTGTGGGTCCCCACTGCCGAAAAAGAGCTCCATGGGTGGGTTGACTAGAGGTTCAAATTGAAAAATCATTATTTTTCGGCATTCCTCCCAGTCCTGAAAAGCCCCCTTGTGGGTTTCCCACCACCACACAGGAGTCGCGTGCATAGAAAAATAAAGTGCCAAAAATGTCTATTCTTTAGGGAAATCTACTTCTAATGCTTTAAGAAATTCCTTAAAACTACCAGTAAAATCAAAGTACGGTAGTTCTCTTACCTCTGAGGAGATGCATCAGAAGCTCTTCATGATCTTGAGGCACTATAGCGCAGACACATCATGCAACCGGTTCTGCCAATTTCCTATCTCGCCATCCGAGTCTGAGAGACATGCGCTATCTTTCTCCCAACACAACATGCCATTAGCTGTAGAATTGATCCAATCATGATTCATCATCCTGGGTCGTCAGTTTGTAAATACGGTCAACATCCTCCTCTTCATGCACCAAATCTATATATCGTTCTCCTTCTACTGGATCTAGGGGTACTATTACCCACGTACAATCGTTCTCGAAGACCATGCTTCAACTTTTCAGATTAATGATACCTCCCATTTCAGTAACCCAACCCAGTCCTAAGAGTGTAGGGTAAGGGTCCGCATCATCCAAAATCTGGATTACTTCAAAATATGCATAGACTTTAACTCCCACAAAGTCTACCACAACCTTCGATAGCCTGCCTAATGGAATGATCTTCTGCTGGTTAGCCATACGTAATTGAACGGTGGACCACTCTAGCTTGGGTTCTCCCATCCTTTGCTAGGTTTTTTTGGGTAAGACATTGGCATCAGATCCCAGATCTAGGATGACTTGGTCCATCTCATATTCCCCAATCTCTGCAGTCATACGCATCTCCCGACCAATCCTTTTCTTATTATTATAAATCTTATTTACATCCTTAACCTCTGTTCGGGGGGCTTCCCTTTCTATGCAACTATCTATTAATGTTTGGAGATTCTCCACCGCCTTTTGATTTCACAATAACTTCATTCATAACTGAAGGAATGGCTTAACTGCTTCATCTAATTTCAGATCCACAAAAGTATTTGAGGTGGATGCTTCATCCCTAGAAAAATCCTTCCTAGCTTCGATGAAGGTCTCTTTCTCCTTCTGTACGTCCAGGCTTTCCTTTTTGTCATAGGCATTTCTGATTAGAGGTTCTCTTGTAGATTTTTCCTCAGCTCCTCCAGTGGAAATGCCACTACGTGTAATTACATTGATATTGGGCCCATCATTGCACGGTTTCGCCTTAACCCATTGTACATTTTGCATTCGCATCTGTTGTTTTTCCTGCATCTTCGCTATCAACACATGACAATTTTCAATTATGTGATCGAACTGTCTGCAATACCTGCAGGATTGGCACGTAGGGTTTAGGTAGTCTCTTGCATGATGTTCACTGTCCCCACAGTTCTAGAAAATTAGTTTCCCTCTTCCTCGAGTTGTGCCTCCACCTCTCCCTCCTCCCCGCGCTCTTGCAAGGGATCCTCCTCGCCTGGAGGGAGATGCTGGTGATGAAGGGTTAGCTTGCACCCTGTATAGGTTCCCCCTATCTATCATCAGATCATACGTTTGACAGTTGTGCTCATCATGACCCACCAATGAGAAAAATATGCACCATTGTTGCTTTAGTTCTAGTACATAGGTGCCTAATCATGGGAAGTGGTCTATATCATGCCTTCCTGCTACCCGACAATCAACGCACCACAGTGTGGGGTGCTTGGTCCAACAGTGTCTCTTGGGTGTAATGGACGTGGTCCCCCAGCCGACATATCATCTAACAACATAGGGAATTGATCCTTAGCATGGCCTGATATCCTACAACGTATGCACCAAACATCCATGCTAGCTTCTTTACCCCGATCCCTCCTTAAATTATGAATTTCTAAGTGCATCGCCTCTAGCTGGCTTTGGATTTGTAGCACCCCAAATTGAGCGTCATCTCTTGGCACAACTTCTAGCTTCATGGAAATATCCAAGGCTTCTTCTTGTGAATCAATATTTTGCTGACCCATAGGTCCACACAGATGTGTTAATAGTATGGCGATGATCCATTCCTTATGTTGTTTGTCCTCATAAAAAAATCCTTCGTCATTGATGAATTTCATCAGTGGCTGGTCAGCTTCTCAGACAGACTCCATAGGTCCTTACTTAATATCTTTCAACTCTACTAAGCATTGAGAATATGACTTAGGTTTTTGGAACTGTTGCTTCTAGGCGTCCTTGATCTCCTAGACTGTAGGATTCACATGTTGAGTAATGTATCCCATGAACCAATCCAGAGCCCGTAATTCAAAGGCTATTGATAGTTGTGCTCTTTTTACAACATCATTATTAACATTCTGTGTAGCCCATACCACGTTTGATACGAACCAAAATAGATCCATGTCCTCATCCCCCGCACCCTTAAAAGTGGGTAGCTTCATTTGTGCAGCTATGTCGTCCTTAGGTGGTGGTGGAGGTGGAGTAGGAGAATTCTTACCTTTTTGCGAGTTTGATAGTGGCGTAGCCGGGGGACTGGTTTCTGGGTGTGCAACCCCACCTTTATTTACATCAGGTGTATCCGTTAGAGGAATGTATACTGATCTATCCCCTTCTTGATTAACTCGATAGTATTTACTGCTTCACGTCATGCTTCTGCTCAGATCAGAGGTCATTCACTCGGTGTGACTGCACAAGAAACCTTTTTCACACAATATCTTCTTAATCAACAATGACAACGTCTGTAAGAACTTGCCCCTAAATCCTTTGAAAAATATTGACTCAGATTTAGAGTAGGACACGAACTGATCGACTGCAAACTCAATTACAAATCCACCCAACACGCTATAAACCCAGTGATCTACAGTCCAGGTGATTTTGTTATCAGTCTTCTCCAACTGTTGGATCAGCTCAGGGGTCCACTGCATGACCTGATCGTCTTTCCAACATGTTTGAAATTTTGCTAACCTTGGCATCCAATCCTATATTTTGTGTGTGAAGGTTACAAGGAATATCTGGTGTACCTCTGTAAAAATATACTTGTTCTTCCACTCTTGGGTAGATAGCTTCTTACTTATGTTTTATTTTAGGTAAAATTCCTGAATCTTCTTTTCAAACTAGTTCTCAAGTTTCAGCTTTAATGGCTACCAATGACCTTGTGGCATTACCAATCCCTCTCTCAAAATGCTCCCAGTCCTGGCAACAGAATCATTTTTTGGTTTGAGGGGTCTTGACCCAGGTTCAGATTTAATGTTTACCAGAAAAACCCTGTATTACTAGCCCTTATGGAAATGGCCTGTTTCTCTAGGTCAAGGTATCACCCAAAGTAGCATGGGAGGGTGCTGGAACTAGGTTTCTGCACCTTGAGAGAGAGAGAGAGAGAGAGAGTTAATTAAATGGGCACCTTCAGATCTAACATGCCTGCACTGTAGAAGCCCTAACCCCGAAAACCATTAACAATATACTTGACTAAATAACTCGTGCGAAGCTCGTAAACCATAAGATAACTATTTAACAGAAGCAAGGTGACAATAAAAAACTAGATCTATGCATCCATTACTTTCTAAAGCATCACATCTATGTGTGCATATATTAAATTACAATATTCAGCACACAGACATAACTCAAAAATAAACATATAGTGCAACCAATAACAGAACATAGAGATATTATGATATCATCAAAAGGGTCTTCTCATTCATTAACACTTCAGATTCCACTTACAAAATCTTTACTAGCCTGTGCACACAGCCAACGGGGTATGCACACAACAAGTCTTAGGGTCTCTACGCACACAGCCAGCAGGAGCCCTTACCCAAACAAATTTGCACAACAAGTATCACAGATCCAACATTCGTATCCATACTTAGTAAAAAACTTACTTCTAGACTCGATCTATCCATCTATTTATACTATATTAACCTGCGCTACTCTATGTTCCACAAACCATGGTTTGCAGACCCTTGGTCTACCCTTTGACCCATTACAATTCATTAGGGGCTTTGACCCACCCCAAGGCCCCTGCACCAGAATAACTATTACAAAATATTACAAAATTGCATCAAAATTGTTGTTAGGGGCCCCCGATCCAAAAATAATGATAAAGTTCTATCCTATATATAAAACATATACAAATTATATCTTTGTGGACAAAAGAACAATCTTTTGATATAGCTTGTGAATAGTCATATAGCTCGAATTGGTAAGGTTACCATTTTGACCTCAGATCAATGAAAAAAAGATTGGATTGTGGGTAGTTTAATCTCAAGCTCAGACCTATGGATAAGGGCTCAACATAATTACTACAAACCTAAAGTTTGTCTACATGTAACACCTCGAAACATAGTTCTCACCTCAGATTGCAGTCTTGTAGATGTACCGTTGTACTTGTTGACATGTGGTCATAGAATTGTTGGAGAAGCTCATAAAAGCTCAGGCAAAGAACCTGTGGGAAGTGACATTTGAACTTGTAACCAATACCTGTGACTGCATTTTGAGCTTGTGAAGATCTTTGGAGAAGTTTGTGATTGAAGATATTTGAATGATGAATTGAAGTACTATTGGAAGTCTTTGAAGCGATTGAAGGCCCCTTGTTGAAGTAGTCCCTTTGAGTAGAATTGAAGAAAAACTTTGGAAAGTAAACTTGAAAGGATAGTGTCTCAAGATATTGTGAACCAGTTTTTGGCGAATTATTTAAGGTAGTTTAGTAATCAATTGAAGCAGGATTTTAAGGTTTTGTTCTTGAATTATACCTTGAGGACCTCTAGTTGGAGGTAGTACATCATTTTCAGAGGTTGACATGGAGAAATTCTTGGAGATGTTGATTTAAGCCCTCATGGAGTGACCTTGGAGAAATTGGTTGGGTAACATGAAGAGAAGTGGTGACACCTTCATGAGAATACCAAGTTGTCATTGAAGAGTTAAGTACCTTGGAGATTGATTGAGGATAGTGTTGAAGGTGAAGATATTGTCAGGGCTCATTGCAAAAGATATTGGGAGCCACAAAGAATAATTAAACTGATCTTGATGAATTGAAGCTGAGGGTTGGAGCCCTAGAGGATAGGAGTACTCAATAAGAATAGGTTGGAGTGTGTACTAGAGATAGTGTTGGAGCCTTAGAGGTTGGAGCCTCATAGAGACAAGGTTGGTGCCTTGGGAAGATAGGGTTAGATCCCTAGAGGTTGGAGCCTCGTGAAGTCCAAGTAGGTTCTTGGAAAAGTATAGTTTGGAGATTGGTGGATTAGATATTGGTGTCTTCATCTAGGATTGGAGCCCCACACTATATTATACTTGATTTATTTAAAATAAGAGGATTGAAGTCCTCTTTATTCCTAATTAATAAAAATATTTATTATTATTGTTCATTTTGTGTTCTAATTATAAGTGATCTAAATGGTAAAAATAGAAATTGAAAATAAATGTTGATTCAACCCCCCTCTTAGTATTTCCAACATAACCATGACACAATGGAACCCTAAGCAGGGAATCTTAGAGGAATCTTTTAGATTCCTTGGAGCTGAATTTTGAAGTGTCATAAATATGCCAACTTTATACTCAAAAGAGCCAAAATTTCGCCAAGATTCTGATGGCGTGATCGGTTTTCAGATTTGAGCATTAGATATTTAATCAATTTGTAGAGGGGAATCTTTGTGGAATCATGAGGAATCTAAAAGATTCCCCGAGGGGAAAATTTTGACATTTTCAGAACCAGACCAACTTTATACTCATTTTACTCATTTTTTCGCAAGGAGCACAATGGTGAAGTCATATTTGTCATATGAGTAGCAAAATTCTAGTCAACCAACGCAAAGGAATCTTTGAGATTCCTGAGGGTCCATATTTTGGTTGAGCGAAAACGAGGTCAAGTTTATAGTCATTTGACATGATATCGTGCTAAGAATTCAATGATGCATGCCATTTCTTTAGTAAAGGTGTGCATTTGCAGGCCATACCCAGAAGTGGAGGTATAAGGTTCCTTTTGTACATGCATGTAATTTTATTTTTGCTGAGTATTAATGAAAGTGACCTCCCCACTTTGATCAGGTCCTAGAGAATTATCCCACACTGGGTGAACTCCGTTATCAAGATGTTGTGTCTTTGTTTCTGATGATTTCCTTTCATTCCATTTATGTTATGTGTATTGCATTTTATGGTTACATGCTATTTTATATGAAATTCTAAAGGCATCAATGAAGTAAAAAGCTATGAATCAACCATTCTCCCTATCGTGGTCTATGTACTTGAATTAGGGTGTTAATTCTAAATAGCAACAATACATGGCACAGGGAGAAACAAGGTGTCCACACTCACTCCCTTTCAATCTAGGAGGACTTATCCTCAAGTCCAAGGTTGCATCGAAAATGCTAACGATTCCCCTTAGGGAGGGACTTTTTCAATACATTAGTTACATGTTCGTCAATGGATATGTATTGTAGCTTCATGGCTCCATCCTGCACCATGTTTTGAATATAGTGGTACTTAAATATGATGTGTTTCAACGTTTCAGGTTCTTTGAGAATATTATTACAACTTTGATCAATACAAAGTATCATAGTAGAATCCAACATACCATCAAATATTCCATCAAACAGATCCAAACTCATTGCACAACTGCCATATCTTATGCAATCTCAAACACAATAAAATTATGCTTTTTTCTCACTCCATGTCCAATCTTAAGAAGAAATTATTAGGACCTTTTTCATGTTAATAACATAGCCAACCCAATAAAAATCAATACATCAGAGAATCAAACAACTACAATTACAATCATGGATCAACAATATCATAACTCCAAATTTTTCTAATAGGATTTACCATAGGTCTATAAGCCATCATCAAAATTTATAGAGGATCTTGATCACAAAGTTTTCTTAGTTTTTCTGCCAAACCTGAAGTAGTAATGTATCTATCCAAGATCCTTCTACTTCCAAATATATTTGAAGGCAATAATTTTTTTTAACTCACGAGTCCTTAAATCATTTAATTGATCCCAAAGTAAAAGGTCTTCTTTAATCATGAGACTCCTCTTTCATGTCTTTCAAGACTCAGGAGTAACCTTTCCGACTGAGGCAAGTGTCTTATTATTATTTTCTTCCTTTTAATTGGAGAACCTTCTCAAGTATTTCTTCCATGCTACCATCTAAAGCTAAGTATTGAATTATTTAATTCATACTTCAAACTACCTACCCTTCTTGTAGGAATTTCTTTTTCTATGTCCTTCTAATTCTTTTATTTTATTTTCAATGTCTAGTCATATGTTTTGAGAAAAGATCATTTTTTGAAATGATCTACATTTTTCATCATATATATATATATTATAGTAGTATGATTGGCTCATTATTTTATGTATAAGTTCGAGTAAACTTCACGGGAATTTGAAGTGAATGTTAACTCTTTCTAGCTAAGAAATCTGTATTATGGTGTAAGATATATATTTATTTTAAAAAACCAATTAGACCAGTAATAGAGTTCTTAAATATCTAATTTTTTTATTTTTCCAATGTCAATATATATTATGCTGTAAGCTAGATATTGATTTTCAAAAAAAATTAGACCACTGATAGAGTTCTTAAATCTCTCTTTCTTTTATTCTTCCAAAGTCTTGACTGCTATACTTTAGTCCTTCTTATAGAAAAATGTTTTATTCTTTTGTATCTTCATGATGAAATTTTGGAGACACGAGTCTTTCTTCATTATGTGGGAACATCTTTGGTCTTCTCATATGCAACTAAATGTTTCTTCTAGAGTTCTGTGAAATATTATATGTAAACAATGGTTAAGGAGGCTTCTATTCATTAGAACTTTGGAACATACTTCAATGAATTGATTCTTTCTTTTAACTACTTCATTTTATATGATTATGAGCTTGTCGGCATCATGATGTAATATGTTGTCCTTGATGGAAACCTACTCGATGAAGTTGTCCTTGATGAAAACCTATTTGATGATTTTCCTTTTGATAGAAACCTATTTGTTAAAGATGTAAAAATGATGTTTCTATAGGTCAGTTCAGATGTGACAGAGAAAGGAATTATAGTAAGTGCCAGAGAAATGAAATAGGAAATATTTCTCAATATTGTATACACAGGTTTGATGAAGGAAACCCGCATACATACACAGGTTGGTATACATGCAACCCGCGTATACATCCAAATTTAGTATATACACAGTTTTTATGAAGAGAAGTCATGTATACATGCAAGTATTAAGAAGCCAAGTCGCATATACCTTTTGCGCTCTAAAATTATGATACTAGGGGGCATTACCATGGTATTAGCCCACAATATTGAGTGTTGTGTCGTCTATTTGATTTCGTCCAAGAATACCATCGGCAGTGGTGTGGTTATGGCTCATGGTATTGGTAAAGGCTAAATCTATATAAGGAGAAGAATATCATAGTGCAAGGAGTGCATATGTAAGGGTTGTTACTGAATATTTCTCTCTAAAGTATATCTGCATGGGATGGACTCTGTTTATTGGTAGATCTGAAACTATGATGCACCCTTGGATACAATGATGGATCTAGATCTATAGCCCTGAAATGACTATGAATTTAATATATTGAAGAGATGATTAGATATGTGACCTGGCATATGTTTTGCTGAAGTGAAGTGAAGAAATATTGGTAAGTCTATAGATCTGAAAAATTTTGCAAAAATAATATTTACATATCTATACGCTAGTTCATCTCGGTGAAAGCGCGTATATACGCAGCTTTGTCTCAGAAAAATCGCATATGGAAGTAAGGGTTTTCTGAAGCTTACTGAAGAGGTTATCTGTTTATTATTGTTGTATTTCTACTATTTGTCAATGAAGTCTTCATGTAGATCTAGTTTGATTGAATATTGTATATGCCACTAAGTTGAATATGTACAAATATGATCAATGAGTGAGTAAATATGTTTAATGATGACTGACTGAATAAGAGTTCTGCATTACTGAAAAGATATTTTAATGAAAGCCTTAGATATGGTTCTAAGATTGATTATATTTTGTAAATTCAGTATTCTCAGATCTATACACAGGTTGGTGTGAAGGAAAGCGCGTATACATGTGGGATCAATAAAGTGAAGTAGAATATGTATTATAAGATAATGAATGATCAAGGTTGAGATTTATTGTGCATAATCATTATAAAATTTGGGTTTATTACTGTGTTCTGGTTACAATGATCTCACTGTTATTATTTAAGTTTGGGTTAAGTTTATTATTGATGATCTTTATGACTAGTTGTGTTGAAGTTGTGGGATCTAGTGTGAAAATTGATGAAACGTAGACTGCAGTGGTTATGAGGGTTGAAGCCTTCAGTTTGGAAGTAGAAGCTTCTTTCTAGTAGAAGCTAGTGTTTTGATCAGGGGGTTGAAGCTCCCTTCTAGTAGTGGTTGGTAAACGAGATCAGGGGGTTGGAGCTCCCTTCTAGTAGCAACTAGAGAACATGAGAAGGTTGCAGCCTTCTGCATACAGATTCCTACATACTGATATGAGTTTGCATCAGTACAATATTGTAAGCATATTCCATATAATAAATATTGAATACAAAGATGACAATAACGGTGGTTTTATCCCGAATTGGGTTTCCACCTTAAATCTTGGTTTTCATGTGTGATTCTCTTGTGTGATGATTTATTTTGTTATTATTGCACATATTTATCTCAATATCCACAAGTTTATGTTAATGTATCCGCGTATATACGCTATTTGGCCTAATCAAAGTCGTGTATAGAAATTAGTAAGAGAAAAGTAAAAGATTGTGATTATTGAAAATATTGTTTCACCCCTCCTCTCAGTATTTTTCCCAACAATTGGAATCATAGTTGGTCCTTCTGAAGAAGCTTAATTTCTATAAGGAAGATAAGCTAAGATGACCAATCAAGATGGGACAACATCTATCAGGCCTCCTCTCTTGAATGAAAACAATTTAATATTCTGGAAGACGAGGAAAAGGTCCTATCTTCAGTGTCTTGGAGCAGATGTATGGGCTATAGTTGAAGGACGTTATCAATATCCAGCTTCAGTTCTAGCAGATCTAGTAGTAAGAAAGAACTATGAAACTAATGCAAAGGCGGTCAATGCATTATTGGGAAGTTTGACTGAATCAGAATTTGTCAAAGTCATGCAGTTGAATATAGCAAAGGAGATATGGCACAAAATCATTCTGAGCTATGAAGGTGATGCCAAGGTAAAAAGTGCTAAGCTCAAAACTATCAAAATTCAATATAAAAAACTCAGAATGCATAGTGAGAAAGCATTTCTAGTTTCTTTTTACGTCTAGATGATATTGTAAATTGTATGAGAAATCTGGGGGAAACCATAACTGACACTACTATAGTAGAAAAGGTTTTAAGATCTCTAACTCCCAAATTCGAGTAAAAAGTTTCTGGTATTGAAGAGAAGCAGGATCTACAAACCATTACTATTTTTCAAGTTCATGGGATTCTGAATGTATGTGAAATGAGGAAAGGAGGTCCATCTGAAGTCAAAGAAGTTGTCTTTAGAGTTGCTGCAAAAGGAAAGGAAGTAGAAGAAAAAGAAGATTCAGGGTATGTTTCAGAAGAAGATGAGATAAATTTTGTAAAGAAGCTACAACTTGGCACTGGAAGGTTCAGAGGTAAGCTTCCTTTTAAATGTTTTTCTTGTGGAAGAGTTGGCCATTATGCTGCTAAATGTCCCCATAAAGATAATCATGAAAAGGGAAAGGAAGTGGCAAAAGGAAATAAGAAATGGTTTATCAATAGAAAAAACTATTATACTCATGAATATAGTGATGGTCTATCAAATAGTGAAGAAGGAGAATCTAATCAAGATATTAGACTGCTCATGGCTTTTGAAAAAAACTCTAATGAGGCTAAAGATACTTTTATGGATGCATTAGAAGAAAAGGATTTTCTTGAAGAAATAAATCAACTCAAAATATGTTTGGAATAAAATAAAATTTCCATAGATACTCTAAATAATCGGCTTATAGAAAAGGAGAAGCACAATGAGAAATTAGAATGTGAAATAGTAAGTCTAAGAAAGGAAATTGAGAAAGTGAAAACTTTAAATCTTAGATTTTCTAAAGGATCTAAAACCTTAGATGAAATTATCAAGGTACAATTATCTCCTCTTGTAAAGACAAGTCTTGGATATATCAGAGAATCCTCTCAGTCTTCAGCACCAAGCTATCTAAATGAAGCTAAATCCAGACAACAACATTTTTTCACTCAACAAAAGAACAAAGAGACTACCCAGGTAAAGCATGACCACTTCAATGCAAGGAAAAAAAATAACAGAAATATTAATCAGAAGGTAAACATAAATAGAATGTTTCACGATCGTAGAAATTTCTTCTTTAAAGGAAAATGTTTCTCATGTCATAATTTTGGTCATGAAGCCGTACAATGTGTTGCATACAAAAACATCATGGCCAGAGAAGCTATAAATATAAGAAATGAGACTGGAGTAAAAAATAATACTTACACCAAATTTTCTCCTCTTCAAGGTGAAATTGAATGTTCTTATTGCAATAACTTTGGACATGAAGAATATGAATGCAAGAGCAAATTTCAGCCAAAAGAACATATACCCACAAATTACAAGGTATGGAGAAAGAAGGACTCATAGGTTGAAAGATGTGGCATAGCGTTATTTGCAGAAGGAGAAGAAAATCAATGGTAAATTGATAGCGGATGCTCAAAACACATGACATGTGATAAAAATAAACTTATTTCATATAATGCATTAGATAATAAAAGAATGTTACTTTTGGAAATGATTCTCCTGCTATCATTAAGGGTAAAGGTTTTGTGTTTCTAAAAGAAAACGTTAAAGCTAACAATTTTATGCATGTGGATAGGTTAAAGCATAACTTGTTGAGTGTAAGCCAAATGTGTGATCAAGGAAATGAAGTTGTTTTTAGTTCAAAATAATGTGTAGTACGTGAACTTGACATAGGAAAAATAGTAATAAAAGGAACTAGAACACCAACCAATATATATATATTGAAAGGTGGCCAAGAGTAATGCTACTTAGGTAAATCTATAGAAAATTGGTTATGGCATAGAATATTGGGACATTTGAGCTTCTCTCAAATAAGAAAATATAGCATACTCAAAGCTGTTTGTGATCTTCCCAGCATCACTCTGCCTGAAAGTACCATATGAAAATCAAGTCAATTTGGTAAGAAAACCAGGGTGCAATTCAATGCCAAAGAAGGATCAGCAAGTAAGCCTCTTGAACTTATACATACTGATCTATGTGGTTCTGTAAGGAAAAAGTCACCTCATGGAGAATAATACTATATTTTATTTATTGATGACTTCTCTAGAATGTGTTGGATCGGTTTACTAAAACATAAAGATGAAGAATTTGAAAAATTTAAGATCCTCAAAGCTTTGGTTGAAAATAAATTAGATCTAAAAATAAAATGTCTTAGATCTGACCGAGGAGGAGAATATATATAATATGAATTATTTTATTTTTGTGAATATCATGGCATAAAAAGATAGTTTTTTGTAGCTGGAACCCCACAACAAAATGACATGGCAGAAAGAATGAATAGAACAGTTCAACAGATGGCTTGTGCTATTGTTGGGAAGGTAAATCCTCTATGCGGACAAAGATGATCCCTCTAGCCCTAGAGTGGGTCTAGCAACAAAGGGACAAGCTAAAGTGTATATTCCTAATTAATGAATGAAAAGGACGAGAAGATTGGCCTACCTGGAGTCCAACGCTGTCATCGATGTAGTGGTGGTGGCCTCTTGATATCTGACTTATGGGTCAAAATCCTTCTGCAACAGTGCTCGGATACCTGCATGAAGATCAGCAAACAAGAGCAGCATACAAGACAATGGTTTCATTCATAATCACCTAACCAGTCAAGGAAGGTTAAGAAAATTGCATCAAATAAACCATATTAGCACAAGATGGGAACCAGACAATAGTCATGTATATATATATATATATATAGAAGAAAGAGTTACAAATGGAGCCTTGACGTTGCAGCCTCCTCTAGCGGGGTTCAGTCGAAGCGTGTCTCGAAGGATCGTCGGGGAATTCGGACGAGGTGAGGACATAAGCCTAAGCTCTCTCGACAAAGGTCTCTTTCTCTGTTCTATCTTTCTAGTGAAATGTTCATGAATTCTCTTCAGCCTTTCAGCTATAATATGTTTAGCTAGTGCATCAATGGGAGATAGCTTTATTTATAGAGGGAGAGGAGGAGGTTGGGATCCCTACAATAGTGGAAGGGAGGCCTTATCCCTTGGGAGGTTTCCCAAAAAGGTGGAAACAAGAGGCCAAAGGAGGGGGTCCGTGGTTATTCAATCGAACCACTCCAGCTGACTCGCCCACGAAGTTGTTAGGATAGAAAATTCACCTCTATATTTAAAAAAAATTCCATAAACAAGTTGGCATAGGTAGCTCATTGGGATAGAGCACCAATGGGTGCGGGGCCCAATGTTAATCTTCCTCATTGGCACGAGGGCATAACGGTCTACTAGCGCCAAGGCAAAAACATGTGTTTCTAATGATCTGCTCAGGGAATTGTCAATAGAAGGAATGTTGTCCTCATGGAAAGGGATGAAATGTTGGTCTTTTCAAGGAATTCCACTTCTTATTAGTCACAGAAATGATCCTTCAATGTGCAGGATGGGGATTGCAAGGACAGTGACAAAATGTTGTGTAACAGATGCCCCCTAAAGCATGAGGTCTGAGAGAGAGGGAGGGGTGAAATGCTTTACGAGAACACGTTCGAACCAAACACCACTATCAGAAGATCTGCAATTACAAATACAATTGATATCTCTGATACATGAACATGTGGCATGGGTGCAGCCATCCATAATAGAGTACATATATGAATTGAGATCCGAGGTATGGACGCAACCATCCAAAAATAAGGATCAACAAATAGAATCAAGCATGGTCACAACCATCTAGTCAAAAGAGTCATGCATAAAGGCATGATAAAACATAATATCCCGCAGCCTGGATCTTATCAGACAAAACCCAGGGTCTTGCACTCCATCTCGACCCGAACAAGTACAAATTCAAGCATGTGAATATGTGAGCTGAGGTCGAACATGCAATAAATTCACCTGATTACCAACCAATGATGGACGTTGTTAGCAGGCACAAGAGAAACCATCAATAATGACAATGGCTCTCAAGGTATAATAGGTACAATAAGCAGAATGTGAATAGTGATCTGGTGTCTAACACCTGTAGAATCACTCAATTGAAGGCCAATGATGTGGACCTGTCATTGAATGTGAATAACTTGCCATTGAGGCATGCAAGCTCCAAGGTACCGGAAATGAGTCTCTAGATCAACTTCCTGGATAATGAGTTGAAGTCGACCGGAAGTGACCCAGTTGAAGGAGGGCCATAATGTTTCCCACATCATCGACACGAGACAGAGGAACATGATGATAATGAATCAGGACCAACAGAGAATCAGAGGGAGGTTGAAAACTACAAAGGCAAACTTCTCTTGAACATATCAGCGACACGACTCTAGATTTGGCAGTATTTTACATCAAGGGATATGAGGTCATGATGACATGAAAAAGAGCAGATGAGAGGTAAAAAAATATTACCCAAACCCATGAAGGAAAAAATGACAAAATGAGATATCCCCAACCCAACATGAATGCATACGAGTGTCATGTTCAAGAGAAACATACTGCCAACACAACTAAAAACTGGTTCTATTTCCCCCCACCATTTCTGGCGAGTACCCCAATTATTTTTTGAAACAAGCTGGAAGTGGATAACATATCTTGTAATGTAAGTTTGTCCTTCAGAAAAATCCATCCTAGTACATTTTATGAGCCCTAGGAAGGAGGAACTCGGGTACGTCATGGTGACGATTTCTGATGTCATCAGGTTTTAACGAGTCTGACAAAGGAAGAACTCAACATATTTTCATGTTTAGAGAGTTTGAAAAGAAGCGGAAAATAAAACTCCAGCATGTCCCTTTTCGTAAATAGTCCCTCAGATCTGAAAAGGTAGAAAAAAATATCTGAAAGAACCTCTTAGTCGCGATAGGTTAAGGTATTCCTTTTTCGTAAATAATCTATCCCATCCGAAAAAGGGTAAAACGTATACTGGGTAGATATCATTTCGCAGCCATTTAACGAGTTCAAAATGAAAAGAGTCTCGACAATCTTTTAAGTTTTAGAGAGTCAGAAAGAGCTGAAAGATGATTCCAGTAGTGGCTTTTTCGTGTTTTTACAGAGTCCAAAAAAGTATAAAATGCAACTCATTTGTTCATCGCTATCTCATTAAAAACATGTCGTTGCACAAGAGACAAACGTAAAACCCATTTCTTGAAATAACATAGTAAAATAATTGAAAATATGTATTAAAATCTAATTAGGGTTTCGAAAAGTTATAAAATGCCAAAAATGGTAACAAATAATTACTTTTCACTTTTACCTCTTGTGGAGCAATAGTTACCCTTTTTACACTGTGATTTTGCGATGGCGATAGCGGGCAATATGGCAGACCAATCTCAAATCCGTCAGTTCTAGGTAAGAGCCAACATCCTTCCCTGCATTTTAATTCCTCTTTCATTACCTGCAATCTCAATTTTGGAATACTGTGGTGGAATTTGTAAAAAATAGGGCACGGCGGTTGGTGCGAGTTTCGGGCACAGATTCTCGACAATTGCCCAAATTTTTGAACTGGGGCGCGCCCATTGACGCCACTGTTTCCCAAACAGTCACGCCAACCGCGCAGACCATTTTAGCTTATGAATGCAAGAAATCAATCCCAATTTCACAAATCAAAAGCTCTTAACTTGGCTAATGAGGTTCATATGAACATGTTTGCAGGTGTGAAGCGGTAAAATGGTGATTGAATGGAAAGAATGGGAACACAGTGAAGAAGATGAGCTTGCCATGGACAATGAAAGATGCATGGAAGCTCTCAGAGATTGTGGGTTGAAAAAATTCTTCATGACACCGTGCCTCAGAGCTCAACCAAAGATGCTACAATACTTTATCAGTATCGGGGATGAGGATCAGGAAAAATTCATTCTTCATGATCAAGAACTCGAGATTGACATTTCAGAAATTTATTTCATAACAGGACTTTCACGGAGGGGGGAAACACTAGTCCTGATTGGCACCCAGCCCATAATGGAGAACATGAGCATGGTGATCGATAGGGTATGTCGAGGGGCACATAAAGTATCAGGAAGTGGGAAAGTGGACATCCAGACTATCCCAAACTTGGCACTAAAGGTAGTGCTGCAAACCATCACATGAGCTACAGGATCACAAGCACCGCATGAAGCAACAAAGACATAGGTTCTTCTTGTTGTAGACTGCTTGACACCGAACCTCTACAACTAGGTAGAGGCATTGACAATCAACATGAAACATCAACTGACGAGGTGCAAGAAGACCAAATTGAAGCAGTTTGGCTATGGGTCCATTCCGGTATCATTATTCCTGGAATGAATACTAATATTTCAGCGACAGGAGGTGATAGTTCCGACACCACCGGCACAGGATCCATGGATGGCCCGTTGGGCAACTCTGATTCCAAGGTCAGGGGGTGGTCAATAGATGTCCTGGAGACTAGATTTATTTGATTGGCTCCATCGACAACTGATTTTCATGGAGGACTGGCCCTACTTTGGAATTTATTTCACTGGGGATCCAGACCTCCCACTCCTAGAAGGAGAGGACTAGGATGAAGCACTTGGTAAGACTCATTTTTTATTTTTATGAGTATTATGATTTTTTTTGTTATGTATGTTCTGACATTAAATCCACATGTTATTGTAGATGTTGTCCTAGAAATACTTGCAGGTATCTATTCGATAGCGAGGTGGATCCCTCGTGACTTTGATATTGCCCCTCATGGTGAGGGGGGCGAGGAGGTGGAAAATGTGCACAACTTGGAGGGAATCTCTCGTGGGGTTCCAGACTATGCACAATTCGATGATGTTCCTCGTGCATACTAGAGACACACTGTACGGGTGTCAAACCGAGTTCACCGCTTGCTGAGGCGGCTTGTACGGGAAATGACATGCTATCATGAGCATCACATCGATTAGACACCTAGGATTTATTTCTGCATATTTTTGAGAGACATGATGTCTCAAGATGTAACAGAAACATACATATTTTTTGAAATTATGATGCACACTAATGCAAACATTCGATATATATACATCTATTTTCATGTATAGATATTTTTCATGTGATGATGATTTTGCAGATTACACAAATGTTTATCTAATACCATGTTATCCACCATATCATTTAATGTATTCATCTGCCTAGGAATATGTTGATATGTGATATAATCAAAATGTCTTTCCAGCAAACGAACACGTAAATACAACCTTAAAATGTGAGGGTTTCTAACTGAATAATGTCCATTAAGTTGAAGAACGACAAGTTGTGAGTCTAGATTTACAACCAATGCATGTATACCGAGGGTAATCGCCTCAGTTAATAGTTCAATGACAGCACTATAATCAGCGACATTTTATGTAGTTCATCCTAGACAGATACCTTGAAGATTTATCAATTCACTAGCAGGATCATAAATCACCCAGGCTGCCGAAGACAAGTTCTGAGTACTGCAGGAAGCACCATCCGTGAAACCGACATAAGGGGTAATAGACATCTGCACAATAAGCAATGACTTAATAAGCAATAAAACGCTCGTAAAGCACACCAAGACAAAAATGTAAAAAAATGAAAAGAACACCTATGTACACAAAACATGCACGAATGACTCATGCATAATATTTTTTAAGATACAACCCATTTTTGGGCTGATCTAGAGGATGAAGTTTGTAATCAATGTTCTCATAGGCTCCATTCCACAAAACATGTTTAACAATTTAGAGCCCATGCAACATGGATTGAAATTTACCTGCCCCCAGCTTATCATGAGCTTGGTCATACAGGAGAATGAGGTCTCCTTATATGAAGGAGCGAGGGGAAACCGACTGGTCAAAATGAGCTTTGACCCACTTCTTCTGTGCCTTGATGACCAAAGCAGCAAAGCGGCAAGTTTCATCCAGCCTTTCTAAGTAGAGAAGACACTCTTCTTCTGGCAAAGTGTTCGACAGCAATTCAACAACCAACTTGAGCGAAGGTATTTCACACTCAATAGGAAGCGTAGCTTCCAGACCGTAAGCAAGATGAAATGGAGTGAATCCGGTCGCATCCTTAACTGAGGTTCGGTATGCCCAAAGAGCTAAAAATAACATGAGATTCCAGTTGGATTTATGCATCCCAATCATACGTTGAAGCACGGCTTCAACCTGGCCATTGGCGTGAGGATAGTACGGCGTTGAGATGTCGTGATGCAGACCCAACTTGGAAGTCAACTCTGCCACCATATAATGCTGAAAATGGGAACCATGAAAAATAATGATGGCTTGAGGGACATCAAACATAGAAATGATGTGATTGAATATGAATTCAGCTGCTATCTTATCGTCAGCCATAAGTGTAGGCATTGCTTTGGCCCATTTGGTGAAGTAGTAAATCGCTACGATGATATAAGCATTCCTCCCGGCCGAGTGAGGGTTACACATCATAAAATCGATGCCCCATTTCACAAAGGGACCAACGGTAATGACAGGGTGGATATGTGAAGGTCGCGCATGCATCTTGCATTGATAGATCTAGCAATCATGACATTTACGGACAGTGACGATGAAGTCCTTGAAGATGGAGGGCCAGAAATACCCAGCATGAAGAATCTTCTGTGGAGTGGCATAACTAGACATGTGACCACCACAAGCTACTGGGCATCATGACAACTACCAAGGCTTTTTCAAACTTCCTAAGATTCAACAATACAGAGAATGGAATCATCTGAGTAAAAAGAGGAGTGCATTCAGCATAATGAGCAGCAGTTGCTAATGATGACTTGATACGGGCTGAGCATCCTTCGCCAACTCAAATCTAAAAGAGGTAAGTCAAGAGGTATTATTGATATCACCGTACTATGACTCAGGGTGCGATCAGAAAGTGAATTGTCCTAATGCATTCCTGAATCGCAGAGTTTTGTTATGGGGAGGGACATTCTTCTAAAGTTGATCCAAAGACTAATGATTTCTTCGACTTGGCAGTAGTAAATTCCAAATCTAACTCTTGGAGGATGAAAATCCACTTTGAGTACTTTCCCCCAAGCAACTGTCGAGACAATATATAGGTCATAGGGTTGTAGTCAGAAATCATAGTCACAGTACACAACAGAATGTAATGAAGAAAACGTTGAACTGCTTGAACCGCAGCTAACGCTAAATTCTCGACATGTGCATAGCACATTTCAAGATCGAGAAGGTTACGAGAGAGGTATTAAATAACATGCTCATCACCGTCATCATCGTCTTGCACCAAAACCATGGCGATCGTGCTGAAAGTGTCAGCTAAATAAAGGAAAAAATCGTGATGATAGTTCGGAGGACGCAATAGAGGAGCATTGACAGGAAACGTCTTTAGAGCATCGAAAGACTTCTAGGTGATCTCATCCCAAAGGAACGAGACACCCTACTTTAGTAATCACGTGAATCCTTTAGCCACTTCAACATAGTTAGGTATAAAATGGCGTAAAAAATTAGCCTTCCCCTGCAGACTCTACAACTGATGTAGTGAGGATGGAGAGGGGAGATTAATGATAGCCTCAAATTTGAGCGGATCGAGGCGAATTCTGTCTTTGTAAATGATAAAACCCAAGAGTTTACCAGAATCGACATAGAAGACGCATTTGTGTGGATTTAGCTAGATGTTATAGCTTTGACAACAAATAAATATCTAACGAAGATGGTCAGGGTGGTCCTTACGCTTAGTTGAATGAGTCGGAAGGTCATCCAGATAAGGTTGAAAGATGTACTTAATATCATGAAAAGCATATGACATCTCTTGCTGAAATGTGGCCCCAACATTCTTTAAGCCAAAAAGGAGCTTCTTATATGCGAAAGTACCCCAGGGAGAAATAAAGGCAGTCTTATGTTGATCGGCCAGGAGAATTTTAATCAGGTTATAGCCAGAAAATCCATCCATGATGGAAAATATATCACTCCCCGCACAGTCATCAATGATTTGATCAATAAAGGGAGTAGGATAGTTATCCTTAGGATAGGCCCGGTTTATGTCACGATAATCAACACAGACTCGAATGGTACCCTATTTCTTATCTACAGGGACAATGTTGGACACCCATTCTGTCAAGGGAATTGTATAGATAAAACCATATTTGAGAAGTTTTTCAACTTCACCCTTAATGGTGGCAACCTTTCTAGGGTGCACATGACAAAGTCACTCACAAACAGGCTTCGAACCAGGGTAGGTAGAAATCTCATGCACCACTATACTAGGATTGATGTTGGGAATTTATTCGTAGTACCATGCAAAGATGTTGCAGAACTCACGGAAAAGGCTAGTAAAAACCTGGACTTCATCTGAAGAACAGGTGACTCTGATATGGATGTTCTCGACGATTCCTATTTTCACGAAAATGTCGATAGGCATCGTTTACGTGATATTACTCAAGTTACCCTCCGTAAAAACTTCGTGTGTCAGAATAGGCATTTGAAGTGGAGGAGAAGGAACCTGAGATGCAAACCTCTCAAGACACGTAGACATGGCCTCGAGACTAGGCATAAACGAGGAACGATGATGACTATCATCCCACGGAAGATCCTCGAGAGACATAGTTTCCACGATGGCTTCATCAAAGGGAAATATCTCTTTCAAGGGATCGGGAAAATCCGGATTACTGAGCCAAGGGAATTGAGAATAGGTGTCAAGATACATGCTCAAAGGAGCATGATCAGGAGGCGGAGGCTCCAAAGCTGAAATAAGTTCACAATAGTCTATCTCGATCGGACTTAATGACATTGAATCTCTGAAAGAATCGATCTGCTTAGGCGAAGGGATGATCCATGGGTCATCAAACCGAGAGATCATATTAATATGAACTATGTTGGGTGGAGGAAGAGGAAAAATACCCATGAGGGCAGGATCTTTGAAGAGACCCGACCCTATGCTCTCGTAGGAAGTAGGAATTTGATCCACATACAGAACATTGTTCTCGGAAGAAGAAGTGAAGAACGACAATTGATCAAAAGTAATAATCTTTCTTTTGTGCGGGAATTTCAAAACACGAAAGAGAGTGGATAGAACACACAACATGGCATGAGTTCAACTGTAATAGAGGAGAATATCGTAACTGAGCTTGGCATCAATTAATTCAACCTCGAAATTTACTATCTTCCCTTCTAACATAATCGGTAAACTAGCAAGAACACCAAGAGGTTTAGATTCCCTTCGGTCAAATGCTTCAAGGGAATTTGGTGATGAATTCAAAGCCGGAGAACCAATGGCTTTCCAGCAAGAAGATGACATGACGCACGTAGATGCACCCTCATCCACAACCACCCAATGGATATTCAGACCATTAATACCAAATTTTATGATGAATGCAATTTGTTGCGGGAGTCGTGGGACGAAATTCTCCAATTCGAAAGCGAGAAGGCTAGAATCAGTAGGATCAACCCCACCGATCGCAGATAAAAAAGCCTTCCATTGAGATGGACAACTCTGAAGTACTTCTAATGCAGACATTACAGATGGCGCCTGAGCCAAATCCTCAACAATACTGTAATGTTGAGAAGCACGGGTGTTGGGATTGTAAGAAGACTTACGGTACACCTTTGGAAGGTGGCCGTACAAAGGGCTCATTACTGGGCCTTTAAATATGAAGAGGGTCAGAAGAAGGTGGAGGAGGAGGACCATCAACGATCTCTTTCCCCGCTGCATGACGCAATTTGGTATAATATTTCGACCAAGTAGCGATAGAAACAGATGCAGAACCGTTCATCAGGAAAACCTGAGAGCCAAATGGGGCAGAGGGCTGAGGTTGCTCTACCATTTGAGTCTGCTGTGATGGAAAAGGTTCTTTGAGAACAACCATAGTTCCCTAGGTTCCTTTGAGAAATCTACTTACTTTGGCCCATCGAGGATAGTCCTTGGTGTACTTCTCTTCGTCACAAATCAAACAAGGGTACTTCAGCTTGTTAGCCATCAACAAATTTTTGTTATAGCAAATGATGGCTAAAACAGATCTTGAGCCTTCAAGAGATTTTTTTCACAGAAAATTTCTCATTCTTGAAGCCTTCTGGTGCTCTCTAACTTAAGAGTAATATTCACTGCCATTCCATTCAAAAAATCCACCAAGTAACCCTGCTGATATCAAAAGAGACTGTTTTTTAGGCCATTTTCCATCATTTCCTGAGCCTGTTTCATTCATTTTTCCACCCATTTTCACTTATCCAAATCAACCAATATCCCCTAAAAAGCCCCTTTTTCCTTTCCTTTTACCCCTCATCTCATCTAAAAACCCTTTAAACCTTATAAAATTTCTTTTATTTTGGTTTAAAATCCCTTTTTCTACCTATCAGAACCTCAAAAAATGCTAAAAAAACTCACTTTTTCAACCTTTTTCCACTCATTTTAACCTAAGGCTTTAAGCACATTTCGGCTTAGCCTTAGTCTCCTTGACCACCATAAAACCGTACTCTGTGGCCAAGCGCATCGCCCATCGGCCCATCGGCGGATCACTGCATCAGCGTTACTCCATCACATCGGCATTTCCTCTGTAAACCCGCATTTCCTTTGCAAACTTTCCACCCTGATAGCGATGCTCCGACGCTATCTCCACTATTGATTTGGGAGGTATAATGGCCCTCACTACATCGACAAAATCATTTTCCTTTGTGCCGGATCCCTTCCCTTGCCGATGGCTGATCCTCCGATTCGATCTCTGCCGTCCATTCTCCCCGAGATCGACAGTTGGAGCTCAATCGCATCGAAACCTCTCCATCGCATCGACAACACGCTATCGCATCGGTGCTATCACATTTCATCACATCACTCCCTCTTCCCCGCCGATGCGATTCCCCTTTGGCTTAGCCCCTTATTTCTCCGCTCCCGATTCCTTTTCCTCCACAGAACCACACTTTCTCCGCTCCATTAAGCCCCTTCCCTTACCTTGTATCTACCCCCGTGCCCCTTGTAAAACACATTTTCCTTTGTATTTTCTCTGCCATGCTTGTAAAATCCCAAAGAAATCTCAACCGTAGATCAAAGGCCTCAAGCCTTGATCTGACGGCCACCATGCTCCCGCCCATCACCCGACCATTCCCCCTCACGCATCTATGAAAACCCATCTCAACTATAGATCTTATCAATCTAATGGCTCTACAATCCCCTCTCATCCTCTGGGCTACCCGTTATCCTTTCACCCTCTCAATTGATTTACACCATAGATCGTATTGATCTAACAGTTCTCGTTTAACCCAACCAAATGCACTACCAAACAAAATAGCATACGTCACCATTGGTCCCCCCCCCCACTATTTAACCGCCTATCCAATCTCCATCCGACACCTGGCATCCACCACCTCCCTTCCACCATGTACCTTTCCCCATTGCGCTCCTCCCCCAACATTGGATCTACACCTCCAGATCCAATGGTTCACATCGCGTTTCGCACAGATTTTCGTGTCAGGGTTTAACAACCCAAATCCATGCGAAACCGGTGGTTTCCTGGTGGAAACGTGGCAATAAATGAACGATATTGTGTTTGATTGCATTAAAACCACTTACCGCTTGGATGTCATGTGAAAATCGCCAACGGTTTTCACAAAACCACTTTTCCATTTCGCGCCGAAATACAGTTTTTAACCCATTTTCGTCGTATTTCCACCTCCCTCCATGCCTTTGTCCTTTCGCCTAACTGCTCCTTTCACCCTTTGCCAAGCCTCCAAAGCAGCCTACCCATCCCTCGTAGGTTTTATATAATGGTTTGTTTTTTTTGTTGTAGGTGCAATGGCTGTCGAAGCCGAAGACCACCCCATAGCCAGACCAGTGGCGGAAACCCTCCAGGATGACGATCCTTGGGGTTTTAAATGAAAAAGGGGAGGTGCACGGCCTTCAATTATTTTATTAGTGCTCCATTAACGCTGGTAAAGCAAATAAAAACCCTCCCGCACACTGAAGCCACCTGTACACAGCAAAGAAGAAAAGGAAGTGAAGATTAAGAAACAAAAGGTTAAAGGCTTAAACCAAGCAAAGTGTGGATAAAGCGCGGTGATTAAAGAAAGAAATAAAGGTTGAAGACCAAAGGAAAAATAGTTTAAAGGATGAAACAATCAGCAAAAAAGGACAAAAGGCCTGAAGTTGATTATAAAAGCCTTAAAGCACAAATTAAAGGCAAATCAGTGTTCAAAGCCACAAAGCAGACAGATCACCCAAAAGAAGGCTTTAAATGCCAAATGACTGAAGCCTTTATTGTTCCAAAGATCAAAATGCCACCTACAAGTTTGTTTTTCCTCAAAAGAATACAAATCTAATGCATAGTCAGAGATATTTTTTCAGAGACAGCTCATAAGTAATTGCCAACCTACCAAAAGCCCCAAAATTCAACAAAAGTGACTAACGTAGATAAAACTTAATGTAAAAATCAATTAGCAGAGTTATGATATTAGAAATCTTCTCCATAAGGCCTCCCAAAGGTCGAGAAGCATTTACTCTGTATTAATTGAACAATTAGACATTCCTTTCTCTCCACCTCCTCAATTTACCTATAAATATCATAAGAGGAGCCCATTGTAAAACGTTGGTTGAATACTCATTGAATGTAAATAAATTTTGAGGCATGTTGAAGTTCTATTTTGTAATTGAAGAAAGATAAGCTGAGAAGAGAAGTTTGAAGCTGTAAAGACCCTCTGGACTTGAAGATTGTAACTGGTTTGAACATCAAATATACAAGCTGATTTATGGGATCCTGGTCTATGTAAATGGTGATGTTTTTCTTACTGTAATTGTTATTTTTCTCATGTTTTCCATACTGTCCATTTTATGTGATAAAGAACAACAAATATAGAATAGGATTTACTTCTGAAATTACCCTAAATATCACTGATAAATCTTTATCTTTATGTTTTCTTTTAATGTTGTTTTAAGGATAATTCAATAGAGTATAATCAGTGAAGTGTTGGTGAGCCCATGTTTACTGAGTATAATTTGAGATATTGTCTTTGAAAGTTCTTGAAAAGCCTGTTAAGTAAAGATTGAATTATAGAAGTTTATGGTTAGACTTGTCCTCTAGTTTATCTCTAACAGTTTCTTTGAAAGATCCCTTAAGAGTATGTTAAAAACATGATAGGTTCAAAGTCCTTACTTGATCTTCGGCTACTTTTTATGTTCATCTTTAATGTTTTCCTTTGAATATACTGAAAGCAGGCTAGGTTAAAAGTCCTTACTTGATCTTAAGCTAGTTCTTTGTTCATCTTAAAATGTTTTCCTTTGAGAGTATGTCAAAAGCAGGCTAGTTTAAAAGTTCTTACTTGATCTTAAGCTACCCTTTGTTTTTCTTATATGTTTTCTTCTTTCACTACACTTTAATGTTCCATACTATAAATCAACTTAAAGAGATCTTTTGACATAGATGACTTTCCCCATAGACCACTCTTGAAACTTGTTGTGCAATTAAATCCTTTTGTGACTCCATAGCCCAATGGATTGATACTGTTTCTTACCTATCCTATCAGCTGAACCATTATTTCAACCTACTCGCACCTTTACCCCTGAAAAGGACTTCCTTCACTTTGATGATGTTCATCCCAACCAAAAAAAACAAAACCCTTGTACTTCATTACTAGCCTAATATCATATCATAAACCTTAAAGAAATATCTTTGAAAACACTTATATAGAGAGATCCCTCTCTGAATCTAGGAGGGCTAGATCCTAGGGTTCCAAAGTGGTTTTGATGTAGGCTCTGCAGCGTTTGTTCTTTCCAATCTTGTAAACTACAACCTAACACAACTTACACTGTGAATCATAATCAGCACGAGGTTTAGACGAATCCTGTTTCGGGGTATCGGCTTTGGCCTTACCTTTACCCTTCTTTCTCCCTTTGGAAGTTTTATCCGCAGAATTGGCCTGAACAACATCTACTTCCATTGTTGTACCAGAATTCGTGGTAGGCTGAGAAGCAGTATCTTTGGAAGTATTAGACTTTTTCTTCCCAGGGTTCAAAGGATAAGACTTCCCAAAAGTCTGAGACACGGAACCAATGATACCGTCAACAGATGGCATCGCTGGTGCTTTGGAAGTTCCAGGTCGAGGAGCATCAGGCAAGATATCATACAATGTGCTAGACTGAGAGTACAAAATATCAAGGTACTGGGCACAAGCAATGGCTTGTTCTTTGGTTACACATGCCCCCATAGCTATGTCTTTAGCGATTTGATTGACAAACGATGTAGTGAACCAATAAATTAGAAGCTGATCAGGAATATAAAACTTGATCAAGCGATGAAGGTGCCTTCATTCATGAATATGATCCAAGATATGAGTATCTCAGTCCTATTTCAAGGATGTGAGGAGGTGTGTCCCGGTCTCATATCGAAACGATAACTGAAAATGTGTAAGAAATGCCATGGCTAAAGAGTTGAAATTTTGAAAGATACTACAAGATAATTCAATGTACCACTTTGCAGCGACACCAGTAAGAGTCCGTTGGAAAAGACAGATTCGGATGGAATCGTCAACCCAAGAGTTAGAGGAACACCACAAGTGGTAGGTCATAACATGCGCTTGGGGGTCTTCTCTGGACTTGCCCTCAAGCTTAGGACAATCACCAGGAATCTTGGTTGGAATTGGAGGCCAATACGCGTTATGAAGAATTGGATCATTCGTTAACTTTAACACATCAGGCAGTTCCAACATAGCGAGAAATGGTAATTGAGGATTAAAAGGCATTAGAGGTCTTTGATAAGGACCCGTGTTAGCATTCCACCCAGTCTGGGAGAAATTCTGCCCCCATATGTTTTGTCCCAGAGGATTATGACCATAAGGGTTATAAGCCTAATAGTTCTACCCATACTGGGGTTGAGGACCAGGATATTGATTCTGAGCATACCATTGGGGCCCTTGCTGAGCAACGTATGGATTCTGTTGCAGAATGTAAACATTGCCTTGAGGTGTATTATACACCATTTGGGATTGATTTTGAGGGTAATAAGTGAAACCTTGCGGCACACTATATACTTCCTGATATTGACCTTGAGGAGGGTAAGTAGTGCTTTGAGGTTGAGCAGGTGGACCCTACTGATCAGGTTGAACCGGTTGTTGCGCTGGTTGAATAGGTTGAATCGACTGTTGAGCGGGTTCAGCAGGTTGAATCGGCTGCTGAGGCTGGGTAGGCTATCCTTGCTAAGCAGGTTTGCCTGGATACTGAGGGCCACCAGGTTGCCCTTGTGAAAGATATTGGCCTGATGGTTGCGATGGACCAAGTTGTCCCTGAAAACCAGGTTGACTTGGAGCAGGACTATAGGGTTTTCCTTGTTGCACAAAGTTTTGGCCTTGCTAAATGTAAGGCTGTTGCTGTTGTGCAAAAGGTTGTCCCTGTGGTGGATACATTTTACCCCTAGGAATGTAAGACGCTCCTGGTTGATATTGATATTGAGGTTGCCCGTAAGGACCCTGGGGTTGCTAGACCGAAGGTTGACCCTGTAAGGGTTGTCCTTGCAGACCATAAGGTTGTCTCTGCTATATCAAAGGTTGTTCCTACGAGGGTTTTCCTTGTAGACATGAGGGTTGTCCTTGTATTACCGACCCTCGATGAGGGACGGTCCGATAAGGATCAACTAGAGGTAGATAAACAGCCTGATTAGGATCGATAGGGGGAAAATATACAGGATTACCATAGACATCATAGTGATGCAGAGGATTGAGAGGAGATTGGGGCTACTGAGAACCTTGAGAGTTCTGGTACTGAACAACCAACAAATACTCCTCGAAATTAAGGCTGCCAGGAATAGCAGAGGAAGTCATAGCCACACTAGAAGTAGGCATGGCCTCCGCAACGCGAGTTTGTGATTTACCTGGGCCAGGATTGACAGGCCACGTTGGATTAAGAAAGATAGAACCGCAAGTGTGAAAAGATCCCAACGAATGATGTGTAAAAATGGGTGCAGATGAAGCCACACAGATGATAGGTTGGAGTGGGACAGATGTAACAACAACCGATGAACTAGGTGTCGAAGGAAACATTCCTAATGAAGGAAGGATTAAACTCCTAGAAGGATTCAATGTACTAGACTGTGCTATGGAAGCAACACTAGAAATAATTTGACTCAAAGTCCGATAACTGAGTGGAAGTGACACCGATTGAGGGGAACATTGATTAGAAACACACAGGAGATCTTCCGGGAAAAGTTGATATTCCCCTGTAGAAATAGGCAGTCCTTCATTGCCAACAGGACTTGAAGAATCCATGTCTGACGAAGTCGTAAGATCGTTGAAAAGAAGATGAGGACTAGGAGGTGTAACAGTGGCTATAAATGGCGAACCCGAAGTAAGAGGAGGGAATTCTTCCTCATTCCCAAAACCAGACCAAGCACCCTGAGGAGGCCAATTGAACTCAATTGACTCTTCAGGAGGATATCGGGTAGCAAGAGGCAAGATAGTCAGGAGAATAGGCTGTGAAAACTCGACAGGCCTAGTGGACTGAGGGGTTTTGAAAGAAACGTCAGGAAAAGAACTACCACTAGGAGGCACTGAAGAAGACGACGAAATTGGTGGTTTCGCCACAATGATAATATTTCAACACAGGAAGGAAAACGAGATAACCAATTCAGGGCTTCAAGATCAAACTCTAAGGAATTACAAAAACTAGCCTAGTAACAAGATTTTAATGAGCATCTGATCATGGGTAATTAGTTTTTACGACACTGGAACAAAACTTTGTTGTTTCATTTTTTAAGAGTCAAGAAATGGACAAAATATGACTCTAGTCACTTTCAATTTTAAACGAGCGTGAAAAGACAAGTGCTCGATGATCTCTTCTCTTTTTAAGGAGTCATGAAAAGATCAAAATGACTACTCAGGTAATCCAAGCAAGAGGGTGTACCAAGTTTCCGTGAACTGCCATATACACCTTGGTGATCAAATGAAAGAGAAATGACCAAGGACTTAACGTACGTGCAGGTAGTCTCCCCGAATGCTGTGTTCGGTGTATCAAGGTTATAGGGCAGCAGAATAGGCTTCCTATGGATAAAGGATTTTAACCTATGAGGGTATCCCTTTATATACGAAACGGTACGGGGATCACAAGTCCTTACTAGTGTTGTCTAAAGCCAAGTGGCGAATGACAGCTACTAGGTTTAATGACACCGAAACACGTCACTAGCCTAGACCACTAAAAATGTTTTCGTTAGGTTCCAATGCTTCCTTAGATTAATTGAACACATTTTACAGTTGATCTTGAATTAATGTTTGAGTTTCAGGGCCCTACCGAATTTGATCTCAAATTTTCTAAATGCAAGCTACATGCAAAATAACACCATTTTCTGTTCAATGAATGCTAATTAAGAGAAGGATAGAGAAATTTCAGAAAGAAGCAAACAATGAAATAATATGAAGAAGTCTCCTAATGCATCTAATACAACCTAAATGAAAAACGAAAAACCCTTTCCTAGTTCATCAAGCGCTAGTTATGCAAAAGAACTTTTCATTTTCAATGTGAACGAAAGAATGCAATTTTTTTTTTTTTTTTTTTAATGAATGAAGCACACAATGCACTAATTACATTAAAAACAAAGTGAACAACAGTTTTGAGTACTGCGAATGTAGAGATCTAAACTGAATGATTCAAAATAAATACAAACACAAGCACACTCAAACCAATGATGCACTCTTTCAAGCAAAGAGAAAGCTCTCAAAACGACCCATATGAGAAATGTGATCTATGCTCGAAGTGATGAGAAGGAGAATCAAATGAAAACCAAAGTGATCATTCAACAAACCAAAAACTCAAAGGATCAAGAACGACTAAAGCAACCGATCATGGAATCGGATTGACTAGGATAAAAAAGACTCGAAATTTAATCAGAAATCGTAGTGAGAAAAAGACACTTAGAAACCCTAGGGCTGTGAACTACATCGATGAGAGAATAGACAAAAAACTAAGATGAGAAAGCCTACAGCAGCCAAAATAATTCCAAAAAGACCAATTGAAAATCAAGAAACAAGCCAGAGGTAAGCACAACTAACCAAAAACTCAGCAGGAAGGTCAAACTGAATCCTACAGGATTCGGCGCGACTGTGAGGCGGTAATTCGCGCCAAATAGGGGTTGGCGCTACTGCAACAAAAACAACAAGCACCAATTGGTGCGATTTTTCAAGGAAAACTCACGCCAAGACGAAGAATTATGGGAGGAGGGAAGAAATAGTGAGCAGAGGTAAATCTTAACACTCTGGAGCTAAACAGGAGGATTCCAAACAATCAAACAAGACAAAAAGACAGACAAGCAAACGAATGACCAAAGTCGACTTGACAAGGAAAATTCCTAATGGGGAACGAAACGAAAAACTCACACTGATCCCTAGTGGAGTCACCAATTTGTTGGGAAGGTAAATCCTCTCTGCGGAGAGAGATGATCCCTTTAGCCCTAGAGTGGGTCTAGCAACAAAGGGACGAGCTAAAGTGTAGGTTCATAATTAATGAATGAAAAGGATGGGGTAGATTGGCCTACCTGGAGTCCAACACTGTTGTCACTGTAGTGGTGGTTGCCTCTTGATCTCTGTCTTGATGGGTCACAATACTTCTGCAACAGTGCTTAGATATCTATAGGAAGATCAACAAACAAGAGTACATACAAGACAATGGTTTCATTCATAATAAAATAACCAGTCAAGGAAGGTTAAGAAAATTGCATCAAATAAACCATATTAAGACAAGATGGGAACCAGACAATAGTCATGTATATATATAAATAGAAGAAAGAGTTACAATTGGAGCCTTGACATCACAACCTCCTCCAGCGGGGTTCAGTCGAAGTGCATCTCCAAGGATCATTGGGGAATTCAGACGAGGTGAGGATACAAGCCCAAGCTCTCTCGACAAAGGTTTCTTTCTCTGTTTTATATTTCTAGTGAAATGTTCAGGAATTCTCTTCAGCCTTTCAGCTATAATATGTTTAGCTAGTGCATCAATGGGAGATAGCTTTATTTATAGAGGGAGAGGAGGAGGTTGGGATCCCTACAGTGGTGGAAGGGAGGCCTTATCCCTTGGGAGGTTTTCACAAAAGGTGGAAACAAGAGGCCAAAGGAGGGGGTCCGTGGTTATTCAGTCGAACCACTCCAGCTGACTTGCCCATGAAGTTGTTAGGATAGAAACTTTGCCTCTATATTTAAAAAACATTCCATAAACAGGTTGGCGTGGGTAGCTCACTGGGACAGAGCGCCAATGGGTGTGGGGCCCAGTGTTAATATTCCTCATTGACGCAAGGGAATAATGGTCTACTAACGCCAAGGCAAAAACATGTGTTTCTAATGATATGCTCAGAGAGTTGTCAACAGAAGGAATGTTGTCCTCATGGAAAGGGATGCAATGATGGTCTTTGCAAGGCATGAAACTTCTTATTAATGATAGAAATGATCCTCCAATGTGCGGGATGGGGATTGCTGAGACAGTAACAAAATGTTGTATAACAGCTATGCTTGATGAATCTGGAACTCCCAGTACCTGGGGAGAAGCAGCACATACCGCAGTAAAATTTTCTTAACAAGGCTTATGTTCATGTGAACAATGATAAAAATCCTTATGATCTCCGATATGGTAATTTACTACTAATCTTACCACTATAAATAATTTTAGAGTTTTTGGAAGAAAATGTTTTATCAATAACAATGATAAAAAACTTGGTAATTTTGAGCCTACGACTGATGAAGGAATATTTATTGGTTACTCTTCTAGAAGTAAAGGATATAAATGTTACAATAAAAGACTTCAAAAGATTGTTGAATGTATTGATGAGTCTCTCATAGCTCCTAAAATGTAAATAACAATAACAAATGAAGATGATGATGATGTATATTTTCCCTCATCAAATAGCAAAAATATAGAAGGAGAACCCAATGAAGCACCAGAAGAAGATATATTTGAAAAGGCTCCATCCAAGTATGTTCAAAAGAATCATCCAGAATCTCAAATTCTGGGAGAAAATGGATCAGGTGTCCAAACAAGAAGAAACCTTGTAGGATTCCCTAGATATCTGGAATTCTTATACACTATTGAACCACAGAATGTAAATCAAGCTAGTAAATGTGAATGTTGGACTCAAGCCATGAATGAAGAACTTGATCAGATTGAAAAGAATCATACTTGGGAATTGGTTGCAAGACCTCATGATAAAAATGTTATTGGAACAAAATGGATATTAAAATTTTTTTTAAATGAAAATGGAGATGTTATTAGAAAGAAAGCTATACTTGTTTGTAAAGGGTATGCTCAACAAGAGGGTATAGACTTTGAAGAAACATTTTCTCCTGTAGCCAGACTTGAAGCCATAAGAATGTTTCTTGATTTTTCAATTTTTCAACAATTTAAAGTTTATCAAATGGATGTAAAATATTCTTTCCTCAATGGTTATCTAGAAGAAGAAGTTTATATAGAACAACCATAAGGATTCATTATGGGAAATGATGAAAAACTTGTTTGCAAACTTAAAAAGGATTTATATGGTCTCAAATAGGCTCCTCGGGCATGATATTATCATCTTGACAAATATCTTCAACCATAAGGTTTCACAAAGGGATCTGCTGACAGTAACTTATACAAAAAAATTTAGAATGATAAACTATTGATTATTGTTGTGTATGTTGATGACATCGTTTTTGGAAGTAATGAAGAGTCCATGAGTTAGAAATTTGCTTTTTTTATGCAGCAAGAATTTGAAATTTCATTACTTGGGGAACTAACATATTTTATTGGCTTACAAGTGCAACAAGAAACATATGGCATATTTCTATCACAAGCAAAATATCTCAAGAAAATTTTGAAGAGGTATGGTATGGAAGACTGAAAACTTGTGAGTACTCCAATGGTAACTGGATGTAACCTCAGTTCTCCTGATGATTTTCTCATGGTGAATCAACTAAAGTATAGATCCATGATTGGAAGTCTACTTTATCTAATTGGGAGAAGACCAGACATTATGAATGCAGTTGGGATTTTTGGACGATTCCAAGCTAATCCAAAAGAGTCTCACCTTCAGGCTGTAAAAATAATATTCAAATATCTACAAGGGACTCAAGACTTTGGTCTATGGTATCCAAAGAATGTTGATCTCACTCTTCATGCTTACACATATGCGGATTGGGCTGGAAATGTTGATGATAAAAAAAGCACTAGTGATGGTGCATTCTATATGGGACCCCGATTAGTATCTTGGTTCAGCAAGAAAAAAAGTTCTATTGCCTTATCTACAATGGAAGCGGAATATGCGGTTGCCACATCATGTTGCACACAACTTCTTTGGATGATGCATAAATTACAAGATATTCAAATCAAATGTTCACCTCCCACTCTCCATTCTATGTGATAATACAAGTGCCATTAGTATCTTGAAAAATCCTATTATGCATTCCAAGACCAAGCACATTCCTATCAAGTATCACTTCCTACATGAACAAGTGCTTGAACAAAAGGTTGAATTGGAGTATGTTCCCTCCAAAGAACAAGTTGCGGATATATTTACTAAATCTCTTCCTAGGGAAGCATTCAAATATCTCAGACAAAATCTGGGAGTTGTCTCTACCTCTCTTATCAAATCTGCTTAATTTCAGAAGATTAAATTTGGTACGTTGGTTTCATAAAGGCGAATCACATATATATGCGAGTTTTTGTGCATAAAACCACATATGGTTTTTGCTGACAAAAATTCTTTGGGTTAGTTTTTAGAATAGTCTGTGGTGTTGTTGGGTAATCTCTGTTGTTGTTCCATTATTCATCTTACTGTACCTTTCTTTGATATTTATCTCCTTGATGAATATGCTTTTATTAATTGGTTGTTGAAGGTGTTCAGGATGCACAAGTTTAGGGGGAGCACCTTTCTTGTTGAAGAGGATGCATTGTTGGCATTTTGATTGGTTGATGTGTTATGATCTCTTGTTTGAGATTCTTTGGTCTTGGTTATACAAATTCATATATGTTATTTGATGAAAATGTCATGTTGAGACCTATTAGTCATCAGTAATTTTTACTATCTGAAGATGACTAAATGTCAGTCCTAGATTTCTAAAACAAAAATCATGAATATTGTGAGTTTTAGAAATATCACTGCCTTCATTATCCTTAAAATAAAATTTTCACTATGTTACTACTCTGCCATTCCTTGTTTAAATTATCACTCCTAAAGGGACCCTCTTGGGCTTATGGCATTCATCTAGTTTGTTTTCCCCACCTATCAATCCAACTCTCTGTTTTGCCTTTACCCCACCACTTCACCTTCATCCAAGGTTATCACTCAACCTATCCTTTCCCATGTTCATCAGGGTCCTCAAACCTTGATGGTTTCAGAAATACCTCTATGAGCTCCTTAGATAGATCAAGTACCTCCATTTCTATATGATCAAATACACCCATTGATCAAAAAGATCTGTTTTTACACTTTTAAGATCCCAAGCCTAATCTCAATCAAGGACCAAGTTAAAACCCTACCACTAGATTATTAAGTTTTCCCTAGGTTATAGGATCTTCATTGGTATTTTAACCTCTGTTCTTCTCATACTAGTTCTGGTTCTAATGAAAAGGAAGAGCAACACATGATTGTCCAAGAAAGAGCAAGAGGTCTCCAAAGAAAGTTATTTTTCCAATTTCAAGTCCTGCAAAGGGTAAGTGTGCTTGACATTTCTGCAGGAATGTCAAGAGGTAAATCAGCAGGGGAAATTGATAGGGTAACTGATGAATTCTAAAATAAAGTAGAGAGCACTATTTTTAAAGGGGAGAACAAAGTTTTTAAGCCTAATTATATCAATAGTGTGCCAAACAGAAGCCCGATGCAGCAAGACACATAAAAGAAGATCAAGCTCTCATCTCAACCATTTTCATTTAGTGGTGAAAGAATAGAGAACATGGTATAAGCTCCAAGGTGAATATAAAGGGTTTTGAAGGTGCTACCACTATATGAATGGCCAAAGTTATCAAAGTGATTTCAGTATTTTCGAAGGTCAGAGGGAAAAGTAAGCTTTTTTACCTGCTAAAGTAAAAATGTTCGAAAACATAAGCCAACCAAAGAAGGTGAGCCTTGTCACTCAAACAACACCTACAAAACAAAAGGGTTAAAGGAAATATCAGTGAAAAGTTGAAAGGTTTGAAAAACATTAACAAAGTGGGTTTTCTTGTTTTAATTTATTCTCCTCAGCTACAAAGGCCCTTTTCCACACTTAGTTACTCATTTTGTTTTAAAAGATCATCAAAAGCGGTAAGAGAAGAAATTTGGGAATATTGGAAAATTTTAGGCAATATTTCCCTATGCTACGCTCCTGGGACCCTGTGCTACGTGTTTGTGGGTGTTTTATTCAGAAAAATTGCTTTTGCGCTGCACGCCTGTCATCGTGTGCTACACGCCTGTCATCGTGTGCTACACGCTTGCAGAGCTGACCCGATAGGCCTGGGCGCTACGCATTTGGCACTGCACTAGAACCCGTCCGACAGGCCTGTGCAACCTTGCTTGGGCACTACGCATTTGGTGCTGCACGTAGACTGCCCGACATGCCCGTTCATGCAGACTACTAGACTCTTTCCTCTACTGCATAGGAATTCATTCAGGATTGCCTGTCCAAGTCACCCGATAGAACCACCGTGCAGAATTTTCCCATTTAGCAGAAGGCCTGATGCTACGCATTTAGTAGTGGCTTTATAGGTCAGTGCAACCTTTTCCCAACACTACATGCCTGCACTGCGCGTTCATCAGCATCCCAACAGGCCCATTCAACCTCGCTTGACTAGCCCGATGTAATGCGCCTGCTCTGCGCATTCAGCTAGGAGAGTTTCTACAACAACTCAAGCCCCAAATTTGCTCAAAAAATCCTAAAAAATCACTTCCAAGGTTTTCCTAGCACCTTAGAAGGGTAAGTACAAACAAAACCTCCTCACTTTCAAGTTCTTGTCATTAAATTAGAGGAATAAACCCTAGATTTTTCCATCAAATTCACAAAGCAGAATTAGGGTTTTGACCTTCAAGGCAACAACAAATAAGAAAAATATCAAGGGAAACTAATAGTGGCAGTGGTGAGGGAGGCCAAGCTCCTAGAAGACAACAGCGAAAGGGTGGAAGAGTAAATAGGTTTGAACTATTTAACACCAAGGAATTGATGGCCTTTCCTATGACAGTTGCATATTTCTAGGAGCTGGGTTGTTTTGACTTCTGTGAAAGGGTTACAATAGGTCCAAAGTCACCCTGAGTTGACCACGATTTTTATCCTTAACCTTCATGACCATCAAGTACATCTAGCAGGGGTAAACTTTGAGCTATCCACCAATACCATTTCTATGGCCACCAAGATACCTGGTATGGGAGAAAATTGGTTCAAACAGGAAAATTTAGACCTGACCCATTATCAACCTTCCTTGAAACCTAGATACCAAGCTGACTGCAAATCCATTTTTCCATTTTCACATTTACTAGAGAGATATGCGCCCTTAATTAATGTCATCATGAAATATTTTACATGTGAGGGTAGGTTTTCTAGGCTCTGTTCATACCATGTAAGACTGCTACTGCACTTCACTAGGGCCAAGCTATTACATTTTCCCTATTATATTTATAGAAGTATTGATAATATGTCTTATATTGTGAAAAAGAGACCTCCTTCACAACACATGCAAAGTCTTTTTCACCATTCCCTTATCAAGATGATTGTGTTGCATCAATTAGAGCAATATGGTATTCCATAGGAGGTGTTCATCGCCCATGAAGTTTTCACAAACCCACAACCTCATCATTAGCCAAATTTACCCTCATTATCTCATCCACCTCCCTCCACTCCTCCATCACCCCCCACTGACCATGAATCATCATCTGCGCATGAATCCTCCCCTCAAGAAAGCCTCCCTTCTTCACCTTATCCTAAAGCATTAGATCAAGAAGAGGCAAAAAGTGATGAAGAGGCAACAAATGATGAAGAGGAAAAGGCAGAAAGTGATGAAGAGGAAGATGATGGAGAAGAGGCCGAAAGTGATGAAGAGGCAAATGAATAAGAGGAAGAGGAGGATGATGAAGAAGAAACAGAAAATGAAGAAAAGGCAGAGACAGATAATGAAGAAAAGCGCAGTGAGCAAGCCAGTGATGAAGAGACAAATAATGAAGAAAAATGCAGTGAGCAAGCCAGTGATGAAGAAAACAGTGAAAAAGAGGACAGTGACAAAGAGGTCAACAGTGACAAAGAGGAAGATAATAAAGAAGACAGTGAACAAGACAACAAAGAAGAGGACAAGCATGACAGTCATGAACACAGTGAAGAAAATGATGAGCTGAGCAGCGGTAAGGGTAGTGAAGATGAAAACATGGAGACAAATGAAAGCAGCCCTGATCAAGACACTAAAATGACCACAATTACGCCTTTTCCATTGGCATATAAAATAGGACAAAGGCTTGTGTTTTCTTCCTCTAAAAGGCAAGGGACCATGCCATCCACCTTAGCTCAAAAACTTGACAAGGGAAAACAAAAGGTAAAGGAAGAAGAAGAAGATCATGAGGTTGAGAGGGAGTTTGAAATAATTCAGGTGGACAGTGATGAGGAGAATGAAGCAAGGATCAAAAACTTACTCCTCCAGAACATAAATGCACAAATTGAAGACCTCAAAGCAAATCTAGATAGGGCCAAGACTGCAAATGATGCTCTTGAGATGGAAAATAGGCAGCTAGGAGAAAAAATTTCTATTTGTGAGACTAGGGCGATCAAGGCTTGGAAAGAAGCTCAAAGGGCACAGATAAATATGGAAGAGTTTGTGGGCACCTATGAAGAAAGTGAGGATGAAGAAGGGCAGTCTAGGAGGAGACCTAGAACCATGGGGTTGAAGAAGGCATTGGAAAGACAAAAAGAAAAAGAATCAGCCCTGGCAGAGCCACTCCCTCTAGATGAGTTGTTGGCCATGGAGATAGCACATGATTGGGAGCCTTGGTTGGAAAGAGCCAACATACACTTGGAGGCTAAATTGAAGAAATAAAATCAAGATCTTGATCTCTAAAGGAAGATGACCAAGCATTATGCCTGGAGAAACCAAGTTGCAAGGGCTAAACTCAAGAAGGCCCAAACCAAGATCCAAACACTAAAAGAGGAAAAAGGCCAAGCTAACCTTGAAATATTTGCACAAACTTCTCTACAGGTCTCTCAAAACCCATGAGGCACACATCCACCAAATTTGATAGAATTTTGACAAATTTTGGTTTTTTGCTGATTTGGAGGGCCAAGGGGGTAGCACCCATGGTGCTACGTTTTTTTATCAAAGAATATTCATGAGGAAAGGCTTACATTTTTGGATTCCTCAGCTCAATTGTAGCATTCTCACAAAGTTTCAGGTCAATTGGAGTTGTTTTGGTCCTCCAAAAGGGTCAAAAACACCCTAGTTTTCACCTTTTTGCCTAGTTTTCAGGACATGTGTTGCGCCTTTACCAGTCTTTGGATTTTTTCCTTTTCAATAGGCTACATGGGTCCAATATAAAAATAACGGTATTTATGGAAATTAGACTCAACATGATTTCCAACGAGCCATCACAGAGCCCATTTCGACATCGGGAAGGCCTTCAAAACCTTGCTGCAAGTTGACCCAGTTTTCTTGCTCCTGTGCTATGCCCTTGGCATGGAAATTCATCCTAAAACTCAGTACTATGCCTTGAAAAAGGAAAATTCAAAAATTTATGCTCAGAAAGTTTCTAGAGGCTTTGCAGAGCCCAAATGTCAATGTCTTTGCCAAAAATGCTCGAAAAGATATTTTGTTTTAGATATTTTTGTGCCTTGGGCCTTGCAAGGTCTCAAGGACAAAAGTGAAATTTATGATTAAGTAATTGGCTTATAGAGAATTAATTAGGTTTTAGTCCTCTAATGCATTATAAATAGATAATGGAGGCTTCATTTTATATTTTGGATATTTGTTGAGCATGCTATGAAATAGACTTGGAGTTTATTGGTGAAAATGGTTGTTGGTGCCTTGTGATGGTGTTGGATTGTGCCTCTATGGATCAAGGTCACTATTAGGATTCATTAAGCTTGTTAAAATAGTGATGTATTCCATATTTATGTTTGTTTTCTTTAGTTATTCATTGTGTTTATGGTTCATTTAGTCATAGAACAGAAATAGAGAATGGGATTTATCTTCTTGTTACACTACTTCTACCTGCTTTCTTGACTTCTATGTTTTCTTCCTCAAAGTTTTTCTAAAGAAATACTTAAATGATCTTTAGTGTTACTGATATGTTATGTAAGAATGTTATTTGTTTCCAAGTTAGTTTTATATAATCCTTCACTTCTCTCTTAGCTTGCTTAACTGTTGTTTTTAAGACTTGCTTAGCCTAGTTGATATTGAAGAATCCTCCATTGCTCTTCAAGTTTCATTATGATATCATCTTAGAAGATTTTGATTATTTATTGGTTTGTTAAAGGATCATTTGTTGCCCATTTAACTCACTATGTTCACAACTCCATGTTACTTCACTCTCCCTTGACCTAATTAGATCCATTTGAACTTGCTAACTTTCCCTTTGAGCTATCCTTGACTCATTTTTACACCTTTAAAATACTTTTGCAGACTCCATAGCCCAATGGATTGATATTCCCCACTCTATTAAAATACTTAATGACTTTCCAAACCAACCAATCAAACAAAAAAACCCTAAAACTTAACAACTAGCCTAAAATCAAAACCTAAGAAGAAAACAAGTTCACAAAGTAGAGAGAGTCTTCTCTGAGTCTAGGAAGGCTAGGTACTAGGACTCCAAAGATTGGTCTGATGTTAACCCTGTTCATTTTTTCTCACAAATATAACAAATTACGGGGACCTAGCAAGACCTATGATGTAAATTTGTTATATTCAGTCATGGAAGGACTTGTCCAAATTTGTAAACCCACTTGGTTGGGTAGTTGAGTCAAATATGTAATTCCACTTGGTTGGATAATTGATTTAAGTATGATTCCTTGGTGATAGGAATGGTTATACTCGGTTGAGTTATAGATTCATTTACTTCATTGAAAAATATGTTTGAAGATTTAGCATGAACTCAGGGGGAGCATGGTCAATACAGTGCACATCAAATCTGCAGAGCTCTTATTTCTACAAGGAAAGAGAAACCTTGGTTTGATATTGATTCACCCTTTGCTCTTGATGTCAAACATTAGGGGAGGTCTAAAATGGGCCTCCTAAGGAAATTATAAATAATAGTGGAAATAATAAAATAATATTTGGTTACAACATCAACTTTTAGAGGGAAAAAAGAAAAACTATTTTTTCAACTTGTATTTTTAACTTATCTCCCTATGGGTTTACTCAAATTTCGAGAGGAAAAACTCATTAGATGCAGAATTTTATTTCTCATCCAAGGAGTATGCATGTTGCATACTTTCAATGGAACTTTCTACATGAAAACTGAGAAATATATGAAAAACATGACTGCAAACATGCTTTTTCATATATTTCTCATTTTTCCTATAGTTGGGTCCATAAAAAGTATGCAACATGGATACTCCTTGGATGAGGAATGAAATTTTTCATCTAACGAGTACTCCCACTCGAAATTTGAGTAAAACGTTAGGGAGATTAGTTGAAAATACGAGTTGAAAAATTAGTTTTATTATTTTATTATTTTTTATTATTTTTACTTTTTTACTCAAAAAATGGTGAATCATCCCGCATGGTTCACATCATCATCTTGAATACTATTGGTTCTTATAAAGTTTATTTTTGTTGTACATTTTTCTTAGGAGTCCATTTTAGACCTAAAAATTCCCCTAATGAGGGGGAGAGTAACTTGGTGTTTGAATAATAATGTTTATGATTGTTGTATCGATCAGGTATCTACAGGTTGTTGTGATCAAACACCAACTTGGTTGCCATCAAGTGCAAAGGGTGATAATGCTGGAATTATGATGTAATATGTTGTACTTTATGGAAACCTACTAGATGAAGTTGCCCTTGATGGAAACATATTTGATGATTTTCCTTTGGATAGAAACCTATTTGTTAAAGATGTAAAAATGATGTTTCTATAGGTCAGTTTAAATGTGATAGAGAAAGGAATTCCAGTAAGTGCCAGAGAAATGAAACAAGAAATATTTCTCAATGTATACACAGGTTTGATGAAGGCAACCCACATACATACACAAGTTGGTATATCGGAAACCCGCGTATACATCGAGAATTAGTATATACATATTTTTTATGAAGATAAGTCACGTATACACGTGGGTATTAAGAAGCCAAGTCATGTATACCTTTTGCGCTCTAAAATTATTATACCAGGGGGAATTACCATGGTATTAGCCCACAATATTGAGCGTTGTGTCGTCTATTCGATTCCGTCCAAGAATACCATCAACAATGGTGTGGTTTTGGCTCATGGTATTGATAAAGGATAAATATATATAAGGAGAAGAAGAACATAGTTCAAGGAGTGCATATGTAAGGGTTGTTACTGAATACTTCTCTATGAAGTATATCTGCATGGGATGGATTCTGTTTATTGGTAGATCTGAAACTATGATGCACCCTTGGATACAATGATGGATCTATATCTCTAGACCTGAAATGACTATGTATTTGATATATTCAAGAGATGATTAGATCTGTGACCTGGCGCATGTTTGTTGAAGTGAAGTGAAGAAATCTGGGTAAGTCTATAGATCTGACACATTCTTAAAAATTAATATTTACAGATCTATGCGCTAGTTCATCTCGGTGAAAGTGCGTATATACGCGAATTTGGCTTAGAAAAAACGCGTATGGAAGTCAGAGTTTTCTGAAGGTTACTGGAGCGGTTATTTGTTTATTACTGCTATATTTCTACTCTCTTTCAATGAAGTCTTCATGTAGATCTAGGTTGCTTGAATACTGTATATGCTGCTAAGTTGAATATATACAAATATGATCAATGACTAAGTAAATATGTTTAATGATGACTGATTGAATAAGGGTTCTGAATTACTGAAAAGATATTTGACTGAAATTCTCAGATATGGTTCTGAGACTGATTATATTCTGTAAATTTAGTATTCTCAAATATATACACAGGTCGGTGTGAAGGAAAGCATGTATACACGTGGGATTGGTAAAGTGAAGTAGAGTATGCATTTTAAGATAATGAATGGTTAGGGTTGAGATTGATTCTGCATATTGATTTTGAAATATGGGTTTATTACTGTGTTCATGTTATAGTGATCTCACTGTTCTGATTGAATTTTGGGTTAAGTTTATTATTAATGATCTTTATGATGAGTTGTGTTGAAGCTGTGGGATCTAGTGTGAAAATTGATGAAAAGTGGTCTGCGGTGGTTCTGAGGGTTGAAGCCTTCAGTGTGGAAGTAGAAGCTTCCTGCCAGTAGAGGCTAGTGTTCTGATCGGGGGGTTGAAGCTCCCTTCCAGTATTAGCTGGTAAACGAGATCATGGGGTTAGAGCTCCCTTCCAGTAGAAACTAGAGAACGAGAGAAGGTTGCAACCTTCTTCAGGTAGATGCCTACGTAATGATATCATTATGCATCAGTACAATATTGTAAGCAATTTTCCATATAATAAATATTGAAGGCAGAGATGACAACAACGGTGGTTTTCTCCTGAATTGGGTTTCCACCTTAAATCTTGGTGTTCATATGTGATTCTCTTATGTGACGATTTATTTTATTATTACTGCACATATTTACTGCTTAAATATCTGATACATAACTGATAAGATGGGTTAAAGAATGTTTCTGAAATTGTATCTAACAATAAATTTATCTCAGTGTCCACAAGTTTCTATTAGTGTATCCGCGTATATACGCTAGTTGGGCTAATCAAAGTTGCTTACAGAAATTAGTAAGAGAAAAGTAAAAGATTTTGATTATTGAAAATACTAATTCAACTCCCCTCTCAGTATTTTTTCCAAAAAAGCTCCCTCTTAATTTCAATCTCCTTGAAAAATATTTACAAGTTTATAAAATTTTCATTCACAAATCCCATTAGTATTTTTTGTTATCGACCATAGGTCATATATTGTCTTACCATCAATAAATACTATTCTATCTATAATATTATAAGAAAGAATTATAAATTGAACCTTATATAAACCTAGTGTTAGAGTCCTATATTTTATAGGATGACTTGACTGCAGCTGTAATTTTGTATATGATATGTTGAAATTTGCAACAAGAAATAGTGAAATTGGCATCGAGAAACAACACACACACTGGTGTGGGATCACAGGTTACATACTGATGGATCCTAGCGACACATTAGTGTGCAACCAATTTTTTAAATAAATTGGAAAATTAATTGTATTCTTATCTCATAAAAACTTATAATAGTTAACTAAGTGTGATAGACTTAGTTAGCTCAAGAACTTCGAGTTGAGGGTCTAAGGATAGGCATGTCATGTGCTTCTATTATTAATAGGGTCCAGTTGTAGTTGTAACACTAGTGTAGTGTGGGTGGAATGAGTTAACTCACAATAATTGAGTTAAAATCAATTTAACTACTTCTAACAGTTTGATGAGCTAGTGGAAGATCAAGTGAATTAAAATAGATTTAATTCACCAGTAGTGATCTACCAAGTAACTGATGATTCACTATTTATAGTTGCATGCATGCTACTTCTAGTGGATACCCAGTTGAGACAAAGGTTCAAGGATAGTAGATTAGCAGTTGTATTTTAGGCAAACTGTCCAAGTGCAGTTATAAAACCATGGGAAGCCCATGATGAATTGCACAATCAAGGAAGGATGAATTTCCTATTTAATAGGGGTTTAATTCTCTAGGGATTGCGTAAGAAGGGTAGGCTAAGGGTAGATTGATAATTGGCTATGTGTTTGTCCAATTTTTCCTAGATCAGAGTGAAGCAATTGATAGAGTGTATGAGGTTGTGGTGATCACAAATACATTGTATTGTTTCATGATTCCTTGGTTGATTATACAATAAAGATGGAGTGGTTTTGAGAAATTTATTTCCCCGGGAATATCTAGTGTTCTGTATTGATTTACTTCTTTCTCTTACTTGCATGTGATTGAGCGATCATGATTTATATTCCACAAATATGGTAGAAGGATTTAGTATCCTGATTTAGTACATTGAATGATTGGATTAAGTCCATTGATATGATTTCTACATGGTATTATAGTTGTTTTAGAGATTTTATACATGGTATCAGAGTGCTAGGAATCAAAATAGTGAAGAAGAAAATGAGTTTGTGTTGAACATTATTCAAATTTGCAAATACTTTCTTTAGAGCTAGAAGAGGATCAAGATGTCATTCAATGGCTAGAGACTCAAATATGCACTCAAGGGCAGTTCAAATTATATTTCATGGAAGGACAAGATGGAGGCAGTGTTGGAGGAAAATGGGTTGAAGGAATTCATAGATAATGATATTTCGAAGCCCACAGTAGCAAATGCCCAACTTCTTGATTCATGGCAGAAGAAGGTAGCGTAGGCAAGGAGGATCTTGTTAGAGGGAGTTTGAGATCACATTGTCTTGAGTCTCCATGGAAAGAAAAATCCATATTCTATGTGTAAGGCCTTGAAAAATATATTTCAAAACAGAAATGACCATAGAAAATTGGAACTCAAGGACAAGCTCGTGAAAATAAAAAAGAGGAAGAACAACAAGAAGGCTCCAGGAGCTACAACGGGTGAAGCTTTGGCCTCACAACTTAAGCTAGAATTCTCTCTCATCGCATGGCATCAAATGTGATGGGATCTATGTGCTACCTGGATAATGGATCATCTTTACACATGACGAGAAACAAAGAACTCTTTAGTAGCTTGGAGGAGAAGGATCTTCGTATGAACATCGAGATGGGTGATGATGGGACGTATAGTGCTACCAGGATTGGTACAGCTACTTTCCAGAGATAGTGAGGTAAAAATTTCTTATTAAAATATGGCATGCATGTACCAAGCTTGAAAAAGAATTTATTTTCAGTTGCTATGTTGAGGATCTTGGATATGATGTGGTTTTCAGTGAAGGAAAGGCGTTCCTTAGTCACAAAGCCACAACATAGGTAAAGAAGATTTGGGTTCATGTAAATAACCTCTACAAACTTGATGTAGATGGATTCACAACTTTGAGCAGTAAAGCAAGGAAGGTGGTGAGATGGGATACAGGTGAGTTATGGCACATGAGATTGGGCCATATACACCACATTGCTCTGAGGATCATGCATCATATTTCTATAGGTCTTCCAAAGGGTACTCTTGCATAGATAGACACATGCAAGGGATGTACCATGGGGAAGTATATTAAGTCCGCCTTTCATGAGAAGGAAAAATGAGCAGCAAAAATCCTTGAGAGAGTTCACTCAGATGTGTGTGGATCATTCTCTACGCCTTCCACAACAAAGCACGGGTATTATGTGATTTTTGTTGATGATTTTTCTAGAAAGTTTTGGATCTTCTTTCTGCAGAAGAAAGATTAGGTGTTCTCCAAGTTTTATGAGTTCAAAGCACTGGTAGAGAAAGATACATGGAAGAAGGTGAAGGCTATAAGGAGCGACAATGGTGGTGATTATATCTATAATGAATTCAAGAACTTATCTGCCAAAGAAGAAATTTATAGAGAATTGATTTCACCTCATAACAAAAAATAGAATGGGATTGTAGAAAGAAAGAAAAGATCAATTGTGGGAGTAGCACAAGCTATGTTACAAGGTTAGGGCCTACTGTTGCATCTGTGGGCAGAGGCATGCAACACAATGGTATTTGTGTAGAACCGGAGTCCTCATCGGATACTTGGCATGAGTACACCAAAGGAGGATTTTTTAGGTAAGAAACTGGATGTTTCATATTTTAAATTTTTTGTCTCATATGTATATTACCATGTGACCAAAGATGCCAGGAAGAAGATAGAACCAACAACAGAGGTTGGGATATTTTTGGGGTACACTAATACTCCCCACAACTATTGGGTGTATTTTACAGTTAACAGGATGAAAATTGTCAGGAGAGATGTTAGATTTGATGAGGAGAAAGCCATGAGATTGTCCCTTGAGAGGGAGATTGACTTGCATGTATATGAGGAACTCTTAGTTCCAAAGGATGAACCTCAGGATGTGGATCAACCACAAGATGAGGATCATGGAGTGGCAGAAACTAGTCATGTAGATCCATCCACCAGAAATGGTAGGAAGCACACCAGAGAGTTTGACAGATTGATGATAGATGCGACATAGCATGTAGGAGCACCTACATCATAGCATAGGTAGAGAAGGTCACCATATATGTACACTGGATACATGGCTTTTATGAGCGAGTGTATTGTGATATAACCACCCTCTTTTGAGGAAGCAGTGCATTAACCAACATGGGTTTATGACATGGTTGAAGAGTATGAATCCATTATTAGAAATAGTGCATGGGAAGTGGTCCCAAGACCAATGGGGAAGTTAGTGGTTGGATCTGGGTGGATCTACAAGGTGAAGAAAACAGAGACCTCTAGGAGGGGGAAATTTCGAGCCAGATGGGCAGAGGGAGTACATGCAACTATATGTCTAGGTGTGAGGTGGAGTGACGTGAAGAGTTAAGCCTAAGAAAAAATTTAGCAAGGTCCATTGAGATGGTGTGTCTCATGGATCAAACCTGTCTATGAGGATCCTACAAGACAAAAGTAGTAGTAAGGATCAGTTAGATTGATGCAGTCAGATGTTAGGAGGACAGAAATGAGAGTGACAGGTGTCAGATACTAGAGCGCAGATCAGAGTGCATGGATGCAGATGTCAGTAGCGTAAATAGTCCAGTAGACATGTACTATAGCTAGCAGCAGTCAAAAGACTTTGATGACATATGCATTATATTGATTCATTTGTTTGGAGGCTATTTAGTTTCAGGAGAGTTTCATGTGCGACCAACAGTAGAGAACCAATAGATGGTTCTGTAGCACTCATCTTGTCTTGTCAATTCCCCAGTCCATTCATTCGTGTCTTAAGTTCGAAGAGAATATAAATACTTGGGCTCATCATGCTATACTTGCAGAGAAAGAACAACAAGAACACTAGAGCAGTGTTGCATGCAGAAAATTCCAAAGGTACCAGATCGGGACAAATTGATTCCTTTCTGACTGAGAGGGAGTGTTGAAATTTGCAACAAGAAAAAATGAAATTGGCATCCAGAAAAAACACACACAGTGGTGTGGGATCACAGGTCACACAGTGATGGATCCTAGCGACACATTAGTGTGCAACCAATTTTTTAAATAAATTGGAAAATTAATTGTAATATTATCTCATAACAACCTGTAATAGATAAGTGTTATAGACTTAGTTAGCTCAATAATTTAAAGTTTAGGGTATAAGGATAGGCATGTAGAGTGATTCTATTATTAACAGGGTCCAGTTGCAGTTGTAGCACTAGTGTAGTGTGGGCGGGATCAGTTAACTCACAATAATTGATTTAAAATCAGTTTAACTAGTTCTAACTGTTTGATGGGCTAATGGAAGATCAAGTGAATTAAAATATATTTAATTCACTAGTAGTGATGTACCAAGTAACTGATGATTCACTATTTATATCTGCATGCATGCTAATTCTAGTGGATACCCAGTTGAGAAAAAGGTTCAAGGCTAGTATACAAGTAGTTGTATTTTAGGTAAACTTCCCAAGTGAAGTTATAAAACCATGGGAAGTCCATGATGAATTTTGCAATCAAGGAAGGTTGAATTTCCTATTTAACAGGGGTTTAATTCTCTATGGATTGCATAAGCAAGGTAGGCTGAGGGTAGGCTGATAATTGGCTATGTGTTTGTCCAATTTTGCCTATATTAGTGTGAAGAAATTGGTAGTGTATGAGGTTGTGGTGATCACAAATACATTGTATCATTTCATGATTCCTTGGCTGATTATACAATAAATATGGATGGGTTTTGAGCAGTTTCTTTCCCGAGGAATATCTAGTGTTGTTTATTGATTTACTTATTTATCTTACTTGCATGTGATTGAGCGATCACGATTTATATTCCGCAAATATGGTATAAGGATTTAGTATCTTGCTTTAGTACATTGCATGATCGGATTGAGTCCATTGATATAATTTCTACATGGTATTATAGCCATGTTAGAGATTTTCTACATGATATCAGAGTGCCAGGAATCACAATAGTGGAGAAGAAATTGAGTTTGTGTTGAACAATATTCAAATTTGCAGATACTTTCTTTGGAGCTAAAAGTAGATCAAGATGTCATTCAATGGCTTGAGACTCAAATATGCACTCGAGGGAAGTTCGAATTATATTGCATGGAAGGACAAGATGGAGGATGTGTTGGAGGAAAATGGGTTGAAGGAATTCATAGATAATGATATTTCCAAGCCCGCAGCAGCAGATGCCCAACTTCTTGATGCATGGCAGAAGAAGGTAGCAAAAGCGAGGAGGATATTGTTAGAGGGAGTTCGAGATCACATTGTCTCGAGTCTCCATAGAAAGGCAACTACATGTGCTAGGTGGAAGGCCTTGACAGATCTGTTACAAAGTAGCAGTGATCACAAAAAATTGGCACTCAAGGATAAGCTCAGGAAAATAAAAAAGAAGAATAATGAAAAGAAGGCTCTAGGAGCTACAGTGGTTGAAGCTTTGGCCTCACAACTTGAGTTGGAATTCTCTCTCATCGCATGCATAGCGTCAACTGTGATGGAATCTATGTGGTACTTGGATAGTGGAGCATATTTCCACATGATGGGAAACAAAGAACTCTTTTGTAACTTGGAGGAGAAGGATATTCAGATGCACATCGAGATGGGTGATGACAGGAGGTATAGGGCTATGGGATTGGTACAGTTACTTTCCAGAGACAGTCAGGTAAAAATTTCTTATTAAAATATTTCATGCATGTACCGGGCTTGAAAAATAATTTAGTTTTAGTTGCTATGTTGGAGGATCTTGGATATGATATGATTTTCAGTGAAGGAAAGACGTTACTTCATTGCAAAGCCACAACACAGGTAAAGAAGATTATGGTTCGTGTAAACAACCTCTACAAAATTGATGTAGATGGATGCGCATCATTGAGAAGTAAATTAGGGAAGGTGGTGAGCTGGGATATAGGTGAGTTATGGCACAAGAGATTGGGCCATCTACACCACAGTGCTTTGAGGATCATGCAACACATTTCTACAGGTCTTCCAAAGGGTACTCTTGCACAGATAGACACATGCAAGGGATGTACCATGGGGAAGTATAATAAGGCCACCTTTCATGAGAAGGAGAATTGGGCAACGGTAATACTTGAGAGAGTTCACTCAGACGTGTGTGGACCATTCTCTATGCCTTCCACAACAAAGCACATGTATTATGTGATTTTTGTTGATGACTTTTCTAGAAAGTGTTGGATCTTCTTTCTGTAGAGGAAAGATCAAGTGTTATCCAAGTTTTGTGAGTTCAAAGCACTAGTAGAAAAAGTTACAGGGAATAAGTTGAAGGCTCTAAGGAGCGACAATGGTGGTGAGTTTATCTCTAATGAGTTCAAGAACTTATGTGCCAAAGAAGGAATTCAGAGAGAATTGATTGCACCTCATAACCCAAAATATAATGGGGTTGGAGAAAGAAAGAAAAGATCAAATGGGGGAGCAACACGAGCTATGTTACATGATCAGGGCCTACCATTGCATCTGTGGGAAGAGGTATGCAACACAACGGTGTTTGTGTAGAACCAGAGTCCTCATCGGATACTTGGCATGAGTAAACCAAAGGAGGTTTTTTCAAGTAAGAAACTGGATGTTTCATATTTTAATATTTTTGACTCACCTGTCTATTTCCATGTGACCAAATATGCCAGGAAGAAGCCAGAACCAAAAACAGAGGTTGGGATATTTTTGGGGTGCACTGATACTCCCCACAACTATTGGGTGTATTTTTCAGTTAACAGGATGATAATTGTCAAGAGAGATGTTAGTTTTGATAAGGAGAAATCCATGCAATTGTCCCTTGAGAGGGAGCTTGACTTGCATGAAGATGAGGAACTCTTAGTTTCAAAGGATGAACCTACGGATGTGGAGTAGCCACAAGATGAGGATCATGGAGTGGCATAAACTACTCATGCAGAACCATCCACCAGAAATGGTAGGAAGCACACCAAAGAGGCTGGCAGATTGATGCTAGATGAGACAGAGCATGTAGGAGCACCTAAATCACAACGTAGGTAGAGAAGGTCCCCAAACAAGTACACTGGATACATGGTTCTTATGAGTGAGTGTATTGTGACAAAACCATCCTCTTTTGAGGAAGCAATACAATAGCCAACATGGGTTGATGCCATGGTTGAGGGGTATGACTCCATTATCAGAAATAATGCATGGGAAGTGGTCCCAAGGCTAGCGGGGAAGTCAATGGTTAGATCCAGGTGGATCTACAAGGTGAAGAAAACAAATACCTCTAGGAGGGGGAAATTTTGAGCTAGATGGGCAGAGGGAGTACATGCAGCTATACCACGAAGTGTGAGGTGGGGTGATGTGAAGAATTAATCCCAAGAAGAAATTGGGCAGGGTCCATTGAGATGGTGTGTCTCATGGATTGAAACTGACGACGAGGATCTCACAGTGCAATAGTAGTAGGAAGGATCAGTTAGATTGATGCAGTCAGATGTTAGGAGGATCGAAATCAGAGTGAAGGGTGTCGGATACTGGAGCGTAGATCAGAGTTGGCAGCAGTGCAGAGTGCATGGTTGCATATGTTAGCAACACAGAGTGTCCAGTAGATATGTGTAGTAGCTAGCAGCTGTCAAAAAATCCAATGACAGATGCATTATACTAATTCATTTGTTTGGAGGCTTTTCAGTTTCAGGAGAGTTGCATGTGTGAACAACACTATAGTAGTGTTGCATGCAGAACATTCCAACAGTACTAGATCGGGACAGATTGATTCCTTTCTTGTTGAGAGGGAGTGTTGAAATTTGCAACAAGAAACAATGAAATTGAAATCCATAAACAACACACACTAGTGTGGGATCACAGGTCACACAGTGATGGATCCTAGGGACACATTAGTGTGCAACCAATTTTTTAAATAAATTGGAAAATTAATTGTAATCTTATCTTATAACAACTTGTAATAGTTAACTAAGTGCGATAAACTTAGTTAGCTCAAGAATTTCGAGTTGAGGGTCTAAGGATAATCATGTATAGTGATTCTATTATTAACAAGGTCCATTTGCAGTTGTAGCACTAGTGTAGTGTTGGTGGGATCAATTAACTCACAATAATTGAGTTAAAATCAAGGAAACTTTTAATGATGGAAGTTTATCTTAAAGTTTAGAAACCTTGGTGAAACTTAATAGTCCCTAATATGTAAATTGTAAAATTTTTGGAAATATTTTTGTAAAAATATTTAGATTTATAATGATTTTTTATTAGTCTATATAATTTTTTGGTGATTTTTAAGGTAAAATAATTTTATACTATAAAATGTGGGCGAATAAATTTTAGAAAAAATGGAAATTGGTGAATATTTTTTTTTGGAAAAAACATGGAAAATTAGCCCACCTGCAAATATTAGCCCCTGAAATTTTCCTTGGTTAAAATCAGTTTAACTAGTTCTAATTTTTTGATGAGCTAGTTGTAATATGCCCAAAATGGGAACTGTTAGCAAGGCATGACTGGAAAACGCATTTTCCAGGAATGAATGCTACAGGATTTGAAAGCGGCACTTGGATACCTTATATATAAGTATCTAAATCCTAAATCCAAGAGGATCTCAAAAACAAATCCTTCTAGGTGGGGCAAACAAGCCTCCCACACCTAGTATGGCTTGATAAATGCCCAATGAGGGACTGCAACAATAAATATACATGGTAATGGATATGAAGCATCAAATAAAATCATAGGGCATGTTAAAAACACATAGCCATCAATCCAAGCTACAACATCAAACTAAACTTCATTTTATGAGCCAAAAGTTGGGGAAAAGTAGCAATTTATGCCATAAAAGGGTTAATTTCAGAGATTAGCGTAAAAATAAGGGCAAGTGATGGTGGGATATCGTAGCTTAGGTCATGTGGGACTCACATACAAAATTTGAGCAGAAACAAATGACTCTAGCTATGTTAAATAGATCTCCCACTCCCGATATGGCCTAAAAGTGCCCAATCCCCATGACTTGTCTAATGCAGAATTTACTGAAGCACAGGCAGTGTGATTTTCTGAATGTGATGGATGAAATATGGTATGGAAATCAGTAAATAAGATCTATATCATGGTTCATACAATGTATAATGGATAAACAGAATAATTACATGAAGAAACCCTCAAGATTGAGGTGCTGCAACAACAAAATGGGACTGAAAATCCTGACAACGTTATTTTATTGATGCTACAAATGATATATATTACACATCAGATCTAGGGAATATCTGTACACAAAAAATTATATCCAATATAGATCTGTGTACTAGATGGGCTCCTTAATACACTCCCCTTGGGGGTCTGAGCAAATCATGAACAACAGTGAGTAGATCTGAGATCTAAGTTGCAGTCCTGCAGTAATATTTAGGAATTTTTCAGTAAAGAGAACCAGATTGATTAACATGGATTGGATGGCCAATCCATGGATCACCATAGTGCAAGGAGAGCCCCTTAACACCAGATATCACTCCTCCAAAACGTTTCTCAAACACCTTACAACTTCCCTCTTGCAGATAATGCAATTATGGGAGATAAAATGCATTTTTAGCTTCAATACTGAATAGACCTGATGCCTAGATCTGAAAGTGTAGCTCTAATGATCCAATACACTCTTATAGGAGGTTAAAATACACACTCACTGAGAAGAGGCACTAGATTTTCCTAGATCTGAGTAGATTTCCACTGCTGCAACTTGCAAAAACAATCAAACCCTCAACAGGATCTGAATTATGGTTGGAAGATGAAGCTTGGCCCAAAGCCTGATAGTGGACAAGATAGAACAAGTCTCCTCCAAGAGCTACTCAGGGAAGGAGGTGGGATTCCCGACCAGGAACACCCAAGTGCTAAACAGCACTATTCTCAGCTAAACAACCAGAGAATAAGGAATGTATAAACATACAACACCTTTAGAAATATCAAATAATCAACCCCCTCCTTAGTGTCCTCCTCCTCCTTTTATAATTTGGAAATCTTGTAAAACCATAAACCACCTTGATGATTTAGCCTCATTCACATGAGTGACCTCCAACATGAACTGCGTTGTGCCTTTAGGAGATACATTGCATGTAGACAACGCTGTGGATTTGGTCTTATTGACCCAGTCAATTGGCCCAGCCTCATTCACACTTAAGTGTGTTTATGAAAGTAGCTTAGATTTAGCTTGTTTCACATTGAGCATTGATCTATTTTGATGTTTAGGAGTCATTATGGGTCCTCCTTTAAAATTTTATTCATAAGCATGAAAAACAAAACAAAATTGAATATTCCTATTAGCTTGGGCTAATTAGGAATATTACAGTCCTCCCCCTTCAAAATGTTGCTTGTCCTCAAGCAACTGCAAGGTAGAGCAAAATTTCTCCCTCCATATTCTTGTGGCCTCATCAATGGATCCCACCATGGCTGAAAATGATCAGCAATGAATATGTCCTCCAATGATTTCCTCCAAGTGTAAGATAACAGAGTGTACATCATGAGAAAATGGAAGGTACAAGTGGTGATCTCCTTGTTACTCAATGGCCTCCTCAAGGTAGGAGTGATGAAAACATGGGAAGTCCTGTTCCCAATGAGTGACTCCCTCACCCATGCAATCATCCAAATGAAATGATCCATTCTAGGTAGCTCATCAAAGAATACTTCAACCCCAGATCTATGCAATGTGTTGGGGCTAAATGGAGAGTTTAGGTTTTCCCACCCAAATTATTTCTCTCTCCATTTATGGTAAGTATGGAGCTATTTATGCCCTTGGGATGAAATGATATGGCCTCCAAGAATGGCCGAAGCTACCCCATCAAAAAATTCAACCATGAAGTGCCTCCCCCAAGCACTCAAGTCCTTCAAATGGCCCACCCCATGTGAAGAAAAGAGATGTAATGTGGCAATCATGGTTTTCCCATTGCTCCTCCAGAAACATATATCATGGATAGTAGGAAGAATCACACTCCCAATGGAATATCCATCACATATCCTACTCTCCAAACAAAGCTTCTCATGTACATATAAACATCAGCAATATACAGAAGCAAAAACAATTGAAAGCAAGCTGTCACATGACAACTGGAAAGTGGATCATAGTTCCTCTCATGGAACCAACGCAGTGCATCCTTGGCCCGCATCAAACCAAAAAATAACAAGTGCTTTTCCATCCACTTGTTTGCTACCACAATAATTTTACAAGATAGCATCATGAAGTTACCAAGTGGTGTCAATGTTGCATACCAAAAATCATGTGGCTTCCCCCACAAACCACCAATGAGATAGCCAATCTCAACGCTACAAAAGGCTGCAAGTGCATTATCATACAATATGCAAGAAGGAACAACTCTTCTTGATACATCCTGCTACTCAAACAAGGGAAAAAAGTACAATAAAAAATGTGAAATTATACCTCCTCCATCATGCACTTGAGATCTTGAGCTGAATTGGCTCAATTGAAAGCTCTCCCTCACCTTCAAAGAGTAGGGCAGTGGTTGTGACTTCCTCTTCATTACCATCCGGGCTATGCATCTCTCCATATGCTGAAATATGTTATGCTGGATGCCCTCCCAAGTGAACTCCTCCATCAAATGAAAATATGCATCAAAGTGCATGGAACATAAGTCCTCATGTGCTGCATGTAGCAACTTCTCCTTGAGACTAGAAGATCTATTTAAGGAGATCCTACCATAGGAATAGATGACCACATCATCCACTATGTATATATCATCTCCATTCAAGTCATCAAGAATCATGCATGCACCAAGATCCTTGGAGTACTCTACCAAAAGTTGAGACCTTCAATAGGTATCAATCCTCTTAAGAGACAACTCTAGTGATCTAGCATATGAAGCTCTCCTTATGATGCTGCCTGCTACTTTGACATCCCTCATGCCAAAGTCATCCTCCAAACTACTCACCTCCCTGGAATCCAAGAATGGTGAGCCAAGAGGAAAGATGTCTCTCACCAATTCTAGATCTGGTGGCATTCCAGGTGGAATGCCTCCATGTAGTGAGACATCAAAATCTGAAGTGGACTACATGTATGAGTGGACTGTTTTTTCCCTCTCTTCTCTGTGTAGTGCAATCTCCTTCCTTTGTGTAGAATTCTTCTGAAATATATAAGGGTGAATTCTCATCATCCCTTGATGTTGATCCTTCTTCTCTTCCTCTCATTCTATCTCACAATCCACCAATGCTACTTCATGTTGCTCCAGAATTTCATTTTGGTTCCCACATGTTGAATCATTTGGAACCCCTTGTAAAGATGCAAGGGCTCCTCTAGTGGAAGCAATGGCTCCCCTTTCACCTCCATGTGGTGATGAATCTTCTCCCTCCATCCTCCTTGCAGAAAATGTGGGCAAGAGATTGCGTTATGGATCTGCATGTGTGGTTGAATGCTCACACCCACCATGAGAATAGTTAGGGCTTGTTTCAAACCCTTCCAGAAATCTTCTACACTCCTCCCCTTCCATCTCCTTGAGATCTTCTTTAATGCCTTCCAAGGTTTGGAAAAGAAGCAGGGAGATCTCCTCTTCCGTCATTCCTCCTTCTCCTCTTTCTCTGAACAAGAAAGTGGGCATGTCATAGTGCTGTAGATTAGATTGTGTGGCTGAATGCTCACACACATCATAAGAAGTACTGGGGTTTTCTTCATGAGAAGAACTCCTTGGGGGATTTGCATGTCTTCCCCTCCTCATTCCCCTGATTTCTTCCATCAATTCATGCATGGCTTGAGAGAGTGTTAGGAAAAATCTTATCTTTTTCCTTTGTGTAATATTTCTTCAGTATTCTTCTTTATTCATTTGATGGCTAGGTATCACAGGCTGAGCCAGAGATCATGCTCCGATACCACTGTAATATCCCCAAAATGGGAATTCTCAGCAAGGCATGTCTGTAAAATGCATTTTCTAGTAATGGATGCTACAATATTTGAAACCAACACTGGGATCCATTAGATCAGAGTATCTAAGTCCTAAATCCAAGAGGATATAAAAAACAAATCCTTCTAGGTGGGGCAAACAGGCCTCCCACACCTAGTATGGCTTGATAAATTCCTAATGAGGACTGCAGCATTGTATAAACACATTAATGGATATGTAGCATCAAATAAACTCATAGGACATGTTAAAAACACATAGCCATCAATCCAAGCTACAACATCAAACTGAACTTCATTTTATGAGCCAAAAGTTGGGGAAAAGTAGCAATTTATGCCCTAAAAGGGTTAATTTTAGAGATTAGCATAAAAATAAGGGCAAGTGACGGTGGGATCTCATAGCTTAGGTCATGTGGGACTCACATACCAAATTTGAGCAGAAAAAAATGACTCTGGCTATGTTAAACAGATCTCCCACTCCCGATATGGCCTAAAAGTGCCCAATCCCCATGACTTGACTAATGTAGAATTTACTGAAGCACGGGCAGCGTGATTTTATGAAGGTGATGGATGCAATATGGTATGGACATCAGTAAATCAGAACTATAGCATGGTTAATACAATGTACAATGGATAAACAGAAGAATTACATGAAGAAACCCTCAAGATTGAGGTGTTGCAACAACAAAATGGGACTGCAAAGCCTGACATCGTTATTTTATTGATGCTATAGCTGATATATATTACACATCAGATATAGGGCATAGCTGTACACAAAAAGGTAGATCCAATATAGATCTGTGTATTATATGGGCTCCTTAATACACTCCCCTTGGGGATTTGAACAAATCATGAAAATCACTGAGTAGATCTGAGATCTAAGTTGCAGTCCTACAGTAATATTCAGTAATTTTGCAGTAAATAGAACCAAATTCAAATCAGATCTGAAATGAACATGTATTGGATGGCCAATCCATGGATCACCACAGTGAAAGGAGAGCCCCTTAACACCAGAGATCACTCCTCCAAAACGTCGCTCAAACACCCTGCAACTTCCCTCTTGCAGATAACGCAGTTATGGGAGAGAAAATGCATTGTTAGCTTCAGTACTGAATAAGATTGATGGCTAGATCTGAAAATGCAGCTCTAATGATCCAATACACTCTTCCAGGAGGTTAAAAGACACACTCACTGAGAAGAGGCACTAGATTTGCCTAGATTTGAGTAGATCTAGCTTCCACTGCTACAGCTTGCAAAAAAAATCAAACCCTCAACAGGATATGAATTGTGGTTGGAATATGAAGCTTGGCCCAAAGCCTGATAGTGGACAAGATAGAACATGTCTCCTCCAAGATCTGCTCAAGGAAGGATGTGGGATTCCCAACCAGGAACACCCAAGGGCTAAACAACACTATTCTCAGCTAAACAACCAGAGAATAAGGAGTGTCTAAACAAACAACACCTTTAGAAATATCAAACAATAAACCCCCTCCTTGGTGTCCTCCTCCTCCTTTTATAATTTGGAAATCTTGTCAAACCCTAAACCACCTTGATGATTTAGCCTCATTCACATGAGTGACCTTCAACATGAACTGTGTTGTGCCTTTATGAGATACATTGCATGTAGACAACACTGTGGATTTGGTCCTGTTGACCCATTCAATTGGCCCAGCTTCATTCACACTTAAGTGTGTTTATGAAAGTAGCTCTGATTTAGCTTGTTTCACATTGACCATTTATTTATTTTGATGTTTGGGAGTCATTATGGGTCCTCCTTTACAATTTTATTCATAAGCATGAAAAGCAAAACAAAATTGAATATTCCTATTAGCTTGGGCTAATTAGGAATATTACACTAGTGGAAGATCAAGTGAATTAAAATAGATTTAATTCACCAGTAGTGATCTACCAAGTAAATAATTGTTCACTATTTATAGCAGCATGTACGCTAATTCTAGTGGATACCCAGTTGAGACAAAGGTTCAAGGTTAGTACACTAGCAGTTGTATTTTATGAAAACTACCTAGGTGCAGTTATAAAAACATGGGAATCCCATGATGAATTGTGCAATCAAGGAAGGCTAAGTTTCCTATTTTATAGGGGTTTAACTCTACAGGGATTGCATAAGCAAGGTGCGACTGATAATTGGCTATGTGTTTGTCCAATTTTGCCTAGATCAGTGTGAAGCAATTGGTAGAGTTTATGAGGTTGTGGTGATCACAAATATATTGTATTGTTTCATGATTCCTTGGTTTATTATAAAATAATTATGGAGGGGTTTTGAGAAGGTGCTTTCCCTAGGAATATCTTGTGTTTTGTATTGATTTACTTTTTTCTCTTACTTGCATGTGATTGAGCAATCATGATTTATATTCCGCAAATATGGTAGAAGGATTTAGTATCTTGCTTTAGTACATTGTATGATCGGATTGAGTCCATTGATATAATTTATACATGGTATTATAGTTGTGTTAGAGATTTTCTACACGATATGTTGTAAATAACTTTCCATTATGAAAATTTATTTTCAAAAAGAAAATAAAATAATAAACAAAAGGGGATAAAAATAGATATGTGAAAAGAAAAGAAAAGAAAAGAAAACAACATCAACGAAAAATAATAAAATACCCCATGAAAAAGAATGTTTATAGGAGTGAGCAAGCCTAAATTCCATTCAAGAAATAAAAAATTGCATCAGTTAATACTTATAAATTGTTGAATAAATGTGTTTCTAGTTAAAATGCCACATTGTAGTAGAAGTAGAATAGCTAGTTTAATCAAACAATTTAAGCATGATTAGGCTGAAATAGAATAGTTTAGTCTAGTTAATAAATCAATCACACAGTTTAAGCATGATTGAATTAGGATATTTAAAATAAAGGTTAAATTAATCACACAGTCTAATCGTAGTTAATTGACAAGTTAAGAGAAAAAAAATCAAAAATACCTTGCAAATTTAAGTGCAACATTAGTGGATGAAAAAGTAGCTTTAGAGGGTGATTAAGTTTATATTAGATTAGTTTAAATCACAACAGTTGATCATGACTATTTTCACAATGTAATAAAGTTTAGGTGTAATGTTTTAATATTAGAAAAGTTTGATAGTTGAAGATCAACCCCTTCCCAGATCAACGACGGGGGATTGTTTTCGTCCCCCCATCCCCCGAGCTCCTTCATAGTTTATCCACGAGGGGGTTATGAAATAGCAAGACCCACCATTCAACTTGGCGCCACCATATGAGTTCGCACCCCCCCCCCCCTCCGAAAATTCATTCCTACGTTCACTGTAAACTTTTGTTTCTCTCACACAAATGATTAGCCACCACGACAACTTCTCCTGACCCCACCATCGCTTCCCACCATGGTCCATCCTCCTCCACTCAACATCTTCCACCTCAACCCTATGAACCTCACTTCCCCACTTCCCTTCCGTTAAACTGTTTTCCAATACCCATTCCACTCCCAACAAGAAGTTTCCACCTGGCATTCCCCTGACCACGTCAACCAACCATTGCACCCATTAATTGCTTCCTGCTCTCACGACAATGGACCTACTCCTTGTTAAATGGTAAAACAAATCGGTAGTTACCAAACTTCCATATTAATCACTGTAAAACTGTAAAATTCACTTCTTCGATGTTTTAAACAACCAAGTAGAATTCACAGTGCTACACGTTGTCCCAACATCTAGTAAATTTCCCATCAAGAGTGATCAAATCACCCTCAATGACCCACTTCAACATTTGACTATTAGCTACCTCTTCCAGGTAATCCTAGCATCCTCATTCTTCTATTTTTGACAATGACACCTAAAGGCAAGACCCCAAGAATAAGGCCAAGAAACCTGAAGAAAATCCTATGCTCCCCCCTACCATTGACCTTGATCACCTACCTTTAGTCGATATGCAGTAGAAGATTGTTGAAACCATCTGTGAATTCAGCATGTTTGAAATTCATAGTTGGTTGAAGAAAAAATTTTTAGACCTTAGTGATGAATTGGTCCTATGGGAATCCTCCTTGCCCCAATTCATGTTCCCACAAACCCATTATTTTCTCAAGCTAATATCATGGTTCCAAATCAGATATGTACCTATCCAAAGAGAAATTGTTAGCCAGAATGGTGAAGTTATTTTCACCATAACTGCTGACTCCATCTCAAAAATGCCATATCACAATGCTTTCTGGATATAATAAGTCTACCTACCATGCTCTGTTAAATTTGTATGTCATTGCCTCAATTAATCAACTGAAAGTTTAATTAAATCCATTGCACAATGACTTTCCCGTGCTATTCCAACTATAACAATTTAAAAATCAAACTCTAAACTTCACATCTAGCCTAAAATTCTAAAAACAACAAAGTTAAATCTAACAAAGAAATCCCTCTCTGAAGCTGGAAGGGCTAGATCCCAACTTCCAAAGTAGTTATGTGGTTACCTCTGGAATATATTTCACAACCTTAATACATTTCGAAGTGATAACACTCTGGCGACCATACTAGGAAATCAAACAAATTCATTTAAAATCAATTTTACCTGGAGAAATTTTCATTTAAGTGCTTAAATCTATTTCTATGTTTGTCACTAATAAATAGATTTGATTTAAGGTTGTTTTCCGCTCAACATTTGTATATAATATATATCTATAAATATATTATAGTAGATCTAGATTCTAAAAGAATATACACTAGATCAACCCCAAATCTAGATCCTCCAGAAATTGTAGATAATCTTGAAAAAATAATTCAGAAGAAAAGTGCAACTGAGAGTGAATCAAATGAAAGTCTTCTTCCAAGGGTTAACTCCCTTCCTGAAAATTTTGTCACCTTAGAAGACATAGAATTTGATTTGGCATTTGAAAACACACTTTTTAGAAATAAATCTGATATCTTTTCACCTAAAACTGTTGTTGATAAGGACTTGTTACCACCTCATAAGTCAGATCATACTGAGCATAAATCTCAGGGCCATCAACCTCCCTAATCATCAAATATTTCTTCTACTACATCCTTTCCTATTCCTCAACCAAGTTCACCTGTTGATGCAGTTCCTACATTAATTCCTCCCTGTAGATCTACCATTCCTACAACTTCCACTACAACACATCAAACTGTTATAACTCTCCATTTCATGCCAACTATAGCCACACCTCCTAGTACTACATCTTCCTCTCATCCCCATATTCCCATTATGGCTGCTTGTTACGCTCCCCTGATTTTACCTGGGAAAATTAATCCCATGCCACAAGGTTATCAAATTCAGATAGCTAAGTTTGATAGCACTTGACCAATTACTCCTCAACGACACATAGATCGAATGAATGATTACTTTGAATTAAAATAATTTGATGAAGATGATGTTAGGATGAGGTTATTTTCCCAAAGTTTCACTGGCGAAGTTAAAAAATGTTTTAAATCATTAAGAGCTTCCTCCATCCCAAATCTAGCTCAATTTCATGAAGCTTTTCTTAGAAGGTGAGAAGTCAAGAAAAACCCTCTCCATATCTTATCTGAATATAAGAGTATCAATAGAACTCTAGGAGAATCCATCCAAGATTATTTTACTAGGTTCAACAATGTTTATAATTATATTCCAACTGCAATACAACCACCTCCCATACTAGCTTTGCTGAAGTTTCCAGATGGTTTTGACCCTGATATGACATACCAAATTAGGGAAAGAAACCCTACCGCCTTAGAAGAAATGAAGAGGAATGAAATTAGTGTAGAAGAAAACCTGTTAGAAAAGAGAGCTAGGTTGAAAAATTAAAGAAAATTAAAAATTAAAGAAGAACCAACTTCTTCTTCTTCAGATGCTAAGTTGGATACCTTAGTAAAAACTCTGGAGAGAATGATGGATAGGATGAGCATAGTTGACAAAACTCCTCCAAGAGAAAATTAAGGAGCTCCTCCTATTAGGAATCCTAATTTAAGAATAAATCCCCCACAAATCAAACAAAGAGAATAGAGAGGCCCTAGTGATCAACACAAAATTAGGCATCCATTTAAGGAAAACTATGCTAATTAAGAAACTAATTTAATAGAGGAACTTGAAGGCAATCAGATAAATCTATTTGGAATAAATGATATAACTCAAATATTCTTGAGTAAAGGATAAGAAGATCAATTTTTTTATCTCAACTAGAACAAGACCCTTTAGAATCTGAAGAATAAAAACAAGGATATCAAATTAGTATGATGGAGTTACACAAGAAATACAACTTAAGGAGCAAGAAGCAGCTGAAAATATTCCTAACAAAACTAAAAAAGACACTCCCTCAACCAGTTGAACAAGAACAACCCCTAAAAAATAAATCTCTAGAAACCATATACTCCTTCAACTAATCGAACAAAAGTTGATCCTTGAAAGGAAAAACCCAAGAAACTAGATGTAAATGTCAAAGAGGTGAAAAATCACAAAAATCCTTTGGCATTCAAATTGAAGTGGCTAAAGTGAAAATTCCTATTCCTTTGACCGAATTGGTGACTAGATATGTTTATAAGACTCAAGTCATGAAAGCCTTGAAGATAGCAGAAAGGACAGACATAGTTAATTTAAATGATTACTGACTTGAGTTATTGTTTGGCCCTGAGGTCAAAGGAAAATCCCTGGATGGAAGTGTTCCATATTTTTACATTAGCTTGAACATTCATGACAAAATATTAAACAACTCAATGCTTGATTCTGGTGCTTGCCATAACTTCATGCCTAGGGATATCATGGAGAAACTAGGACTAGACATCACAATACCTTATAAATATTTATACTCTATTTTATTCTAGAAAAGTGAGATGTCTAGGGTTGATTAAATATATGTGTGTCATTTTAGTTCAAATACCATCCAAGAGTCTAGGCATGGAAATTGTGGTAGCAGACATACCACCCAAGTATGGGATGCTAATGTCAAGATCACGAGGAGAAAAGTTACAAGGTACTTTGCAAATGGATATGACCTATGTCACTATTCTTGTCTTTGGTCATCAAATAAGGTTATACAAAGAAACTTTGATGAAATACATGGTCATTATCTAAGATAAAAAAAAACTACCCCCTCTACTTTGTACACTCTGACTTAGATTCCTTCATTATGTACAACGAAAAACCAATTGAAGAGGAAGTTTCACAACAAGAGATTGAAACCACCAAAATAGACCAAATAACTAAAACTAAAAAGAAAGAAGTAGTGGAAGAAGCTTTGCGGAATATGGATTTTGACGGAGATGTATTTAAAGATGGTGCAAGGTCTAGTGCTTTTGTCATGAACTCATCAACCAATTTGTCTAAAGGACGTGGTTATAAACTAAATTTTTAGTGTATCAACAATGTAGTAGAATATGAAGCTTTGATCTCAGGGCTATAGATTTTTAAGAGACTAGGAGCTAAAAGGATTTCTATGCATGGGGATTCTGAGCTCATTATTAAACATATCAAGGGTGAATATGCCAATAAACACCCTATATTAAGAGCCTATAATAATGTAGTTTTAGACTTTCTAAAATGTGTTATCACACTCAAAATTTTCAAATTTTTTTTTGATAAGGTCACCATATGTTTCATGTTACGTCATGTTGGGTCAAGTCTTTGATGAAGAATTTACCAAATCATGTTTATCCTATATAAAAAAAACCACCATGAGTCATGTCATGTCAGTCAACTACACTCCATGTCTTTTTGTTTTCACACCCATGAATTTAAATTAAAAAAGTGAGCCACTTGCCAGTTTTACATAGTGTCATAGGGAATTTAGTGCAAAATAGGAAGATTTCAGTACGAAACTACCTAACAATTTTGTAGCGAATTTGAGGATTTCTCTGCTTTTTGACTTTTGAGCAGTCAACTTCAAGGGAAATTTCTGGGCAAATAGAGAAGTATTATAAGAAAATAAGAGAGGTTATTTTCAATAACATATCAAATAACATTAATCTCTTTCAGTTTTCTAAAAGGTGCTACAAATTGGGATATTCAAAGATTTCTTTTGGCTCTTTTTTCAGAATGCATAATTTTTCCTATTTTGTACATGTTTTTCAAAAGAATATTCTGGACAATTGGAGATTTTTTTTAAAAACCAAAGAGAGGTTTTTCTTCAAAACATACTGACCTATAAAACCCTCCTTCAGTTTTGTATCAGCTATCAAGGACATGGAGCTATGAGCTCATCTCTGAATCCTATTTTTTCAGAAAAAATAGAGTCATTTTATTGATAAATAAACTTGCTAAAGGTGAAAATGATGTTTTTTGAAGAGAGTAAGAGGCAAGTTTGCATGATCATACTTCACAATATAAATTTTCATACCTATAGGTGAAATTTGGAAGAAAAAGGGATAATTTTGAATTTTCTCCATAATCAGGTAGTTTCATAGCATGCTTCAGGCTTGAAGGATGAAAAATGCTACAAAATTTCTGAAGATGCTCTTTTGCATTTAAATTCAGTTTTATGGAGAATTGAGGGAAAAAATTTGTATTTAGCTCATTAGTCCCAAGGAAGATCCTCCAATAGTTAGAAAGTTCAAATATTATGCAAAAGGTGGATTTCGGAGTATGCTACGAAATGAGCGCTACAAAATTTCTGTACATGACTGTTTTAGCAGTCAACTTCAAGTTTGATTTTTGACCAAATGAGAAAGGATTTTGGAAATATGAAAGAGGTTTTTCTTCAGCATAGGTCCATATACAAAAACATCTCTCAGTTTCTGAAAATCCATTAGGGTTTGGAAATTATACACTCATCTTTGAAGCCTAGTTTTTATAGTTTTCACTAACTAGATTTGTGAAAAAATTGTAAAATTCGAATTGGAGGAGGTCTAACTCAGCATCCACGTGGAATAATGACACATAAAAACTCTATTACACTCAAAAAATTATTTGGTTGCAGTTTATATGGGTTATTAAATTATTTTTTGAACTATTAGTGAAAGAAGAGTCCTTGTTGTATTCAAACTCTGCAAAACAGAAATATCCCTAGGAAGTCTCCAAGTGATGGAATCATGTTTGAAATAGCTCTCTGAGGTGGGAATTCGAGGTGAGAAATGTGTAAAATCATTTTTATGAGTTATCACTCTATAAATGAGAGATTTTTAGAGTTAAAGGGGGTTGGAAGATGTTACTTGTGACTACTACTATTGTAAAAAAATTCTGATCAGTAATAGATTGTGGCTGTGGGTTTTCTCCTTCACCTGATGTTTGATGTTTTCATTAACCTTGCCCTATGTATCTTACTACTTTTATTTAAATATATTAATGTTTGATTATTCAGAATTCGTGCTTCTCATGCTCTGAATTCCTTCAAGGATTAAACTATTGTATATCTTTCTCAATATCCTGTTTTCAATATCTTAATGTTCATTAGTCAAAATTCATGTTTCTCATGATCTAATTTAATTTGAACATTTATCTATTGAGTAAATTATGTGTGTGTTTTCCTTTCATTTAAATATCTACATGCCTCAGCTTCCACAAGGAAAGCCATTGTCATTGAGTTCCCTAGCACTAACTCCATAATCCCAATGGTAGTAAATCTTCTACATTTTCCACCTGCAGTCAATCACAATCAAGTTACAGTCATAGAGTTATCCATCTAGTATTATTTTTATTGAAAATCATAAATCCCCTTTGAGAGAACCCTCTCAAACTGAAGAGGCTAATATTCAATTAGAAGTGGTTTGAAAGAGTTACATTGAGTTGATTGATGAGCAACCAATCAAGATCAATTTGGTGATAACATTTTGGCACTGTAGCCGGGGACCGAAGGTGTAAATTTTCCCTGGGAAGAACGACAAAGTTTCAGTTCTAAGGTTTGAGAGCAACATAAAATTAGACACATATTAGATGTATTTCTTCTCTGGCGACTCCACACATCAAATAATCAATTGGAAGGTGACTCCACTGCTTGAGGATCAATAGCTTGATGAAGTTCCAAGATGAGTTCCATTGCAAGAATAAATTCGATGTATGCCCCTATGAATTGGTCTCACATCCCTCGTTTTCCAAATACTATGCCAAAGTTCAATTGGTTAACTGATCTTCCCATATTTAAAAATGAAAATAAAGACAATGTTTCTCTTTATTTGGTTAGATTCCATATGCATGTACACATACTTAAGGTTCAATTCCCCGAGGATTGTCTCATGAAGATTTTTATGGTCACTTTAGAAGGAAAAGCATGGTCTTGGTACGAAAGCCTACCAAATGGTTCCTTATATTCTCTTGTTGATTTCCATATTGCATTTAATGAGATGTATAAAGAATGTCATTCTTCCTTATTGTTGGTGAAAGACTGTTGTAAAAATTGTATGAGTTTTATTGAATATTTGGATAATTGTTATGAAGATGATGAATTCATGGATGAGGAAATTTTAGAGGCCCTTCATGACAATCCCTTTCATCACCAAGAATAAAGGATAGCCTCTCTCTTGGATGAAAATGAAACCCAGCATGATTTTATTTATGACAATCATGTTACATCTTCAGAGTTTGATGAAAATTTGCATCAAAATTGTTAGTCTTTTGATCATCAGGAATATGAGAGTCATTTCAAACAACAAGAGGAAATACTAAAAGATAATTTCTACAATCCTCAGGAAAAGGAAGAAAATTCCTTGAATTAGCCTACATATAATGAATAAAATTTTAAAAAGAAAATTTTAGACAATAAAATGGGTATGCTTGTTGAATCATATGAAGAGATACCTTTAGGAATTCATATGGTACATGATGAGGCAGTGCCTTTTGAAAGTGTCCAAGATTACTCCAAGTATTTCTTTCTCTCAAATGAATATAATGATCAACGGATTTTTTATTTTTTATTTGAGAAAGGTCACAAGGGTTATAATGAAGAATTTGAATAAGGAACACCATCAAATGATCATATTTACTCACACTTTCTTGTTGATCAAAAGGAATTATTTGTGCATAATCTCAAAGATCCTTTCGCAGCTCTATTGGAATCTTCTATAGGAATGAATTTCAATATGATTTTCAGTTATGCATACAAATTCAGATGGGGGAACAAGTTGTCATCTCTCATGAATGGCTTTATGATTAGAGAAGTGGAATGTCCATTCCAATACAATACTCAACTTCTTGATTGGCTTCATTGGAAGAGTGAGATCACTTGATTAAACTTTTATGTGTTGGGAAAAATACTGAGGAGAGAGGGGGGGGGGGGGGGGGGGGGCGAATCAGTATTTAGAGCTTACTAATAACTTTTATTTTTTCTTTATTGAATTCCATACGTGACTTTAATGAATGCAACTCGCGTATATATGTGCATATACCAAAAAAAACTTCTGTATACTAATATAATTCTATTGTCAGAAAAAATTTCAGAAGAAATATTTAACTCAGCTTATCAGTTATGCATCTGTTATTTAAGCAATAAATATGTGGAGTAATAGCATAATAAATCATCACATAAGAGAATCACACATAAACACCAAGTTTTAAGGTGGAAACCCCAATTTGGGAGAAAACCACCGTTGCTGTCGTCTTTGTCTTCAAGATTTATTATATGGAAAACTAATTACAATTTTGTACTGATGCAGACTCGTATCATTACGCATGCATCTACTTGCAGAAGGCTGAAAATTTCTCTCGTTCTCCAGCTACTACTGGAAGGGAGCTACAACCCCCTAATCGCGTTTACCAGCCACTACTAGAAGGGAACTTCAACCCCCTAATCAGAACGCCAGCTTCTACTAGCAAGAAGATTCTACTTCCATACTAAAGGCTTCAACCCTCAGAACCATTGCAGACCACGTTTCATCAATTTTCACACTGGATCACACATATTCAACATAACCCATCATAAAGATCAACAATAATAGACTTCACCCAACACATCAATCAAAATAGTGAGATCACTGTAATCAGAACACTGTAATAACCAAATTTTAGAATCAGTATGAAGAATAAAATTCAACCCTAAACATTCATTACCTGAAAAAGCATACACTACTTTGTTGTACTGAACCCATGTGTATACGCACTTTCATTCACACCAACCTGTGTATAGATCTGTGAATATCGATCTTCCAAAATATGGTCAACATCAAAACTAAATCTAAGGCTTTCAGTCAGATATCTTTTCAATATTGCAGAACCCTTGATCATTCAGACATTATTGAACATATTTACTCACTCATTGATCAGATTTGTACATAATCAAATTAGCAGCATATACAGCATTCAAGCAACCCAGATCTACATGAAGACTTCATTGACAGATAACAGAATTACAACAATAATGAACAGAAAAGCCTCTGCAATAAGCTTCAGAAACCCTGACTTCCATACGCGCTTTTGCAGAAACAAAGCCGCGTATATACACACTTTTACCAAGACGAACTAGCGTATATATCTGTAAATATTAACTCTACATAATATATCATATCTATAGAACTTACCTAGATTTCTTCACTTCACTTCAGCAAACATGTGCTAGATCACAAATCTAATCATCTCTTCAATAGATCATGTAGGAACATAGGAATTTCAGGTCTAGAGATCCTGATCCATAATTTTATCCAAGGGTGCATCATAGATTCAGATTTACCAATAAAACAGATTTAATCCCATGCAGATATACTTCAGAGAGAAGTATTTAGTGAAATCCCTTACATATGCACACCTTGCACTATGTTCTTCTTCTGCTTATATAGATTTAGCCTTTTACCAATACCATGAGCCAAACCACATGACTGCTAATGGTATTCTTGGACGAAATCAAATATATAGCATAGCGTTCAATCCTGTGGGCTAATACCATGGTAATGCCACCTGGTATCATGTTTTTAGAGCACAAAAAGGCACATGCGACTTGGATCGTTCTTATCTGCATGTATACGTGACTTGGCCTATAAAAACCCGCATATAGATCCTGAAATATGAAAAGTAACCAATATTCTGATGGACATTACACATTTCTTCTGATAGACTACTGAGCTTCTCCAGAAGACATATACTCCATCTTTTACTAGAGAGTTTCCATCAAGGACAACATATTAAGACATAAGAATCATATTACCAACAATCTCCCCCTTTGGACTTGATGGAGACCATGATGGTGTTTTATCACCACAACAGATAGATACATTAAAAATAACCATTATTCAAACACCCAAAAAACACCCCCCCTTTGACATCAAGGGCAAAGGGTACTATTTTGATCATGCTCCCCCTAAGGTCATGCTGAATCTATAGACATATTTTTTTAGACTCTATAACTCAACTGAGTATGACCTTTCTTATCACCAAGGACTCATACTTACATCAATGATCCAACCAAGTGGAATTACATAATTGACTCAACTACCCAACCAAGTGGGTTTACAAATTTGAACAAGTCCTTACATGACTGAATATAACAATTTACATCATGAGTATCAACATTCCATTTTTCATCAAATTACATAAATTAATTTTCATAAACAGGACCGAAAAATCTCAAGAGAGAGATCATATATCATAAACCACTCAGAATGCCAACAATGCATCCTTTTCAACAAGGAAGGTTCTCCTCCTAATCTTGTGCAACCTAAACACCGTTAACAACCAATTCATCAAAGCATCTTCATAAAGGAGATAAATATCAGAGAATGATACATAAAGATGAATACTGGAACAACGATAGAGATTACCCAACAACACCACAACTATTTTGAATGCTAACCTAAAGAAATTCTGTCATCAAAACCCATACGCGATTTTATGCATAGAAACTCATGTATATACGTGTTTCACCTTTATGAAACTAGCGTATCGAATTTAAATTTTTGAAATTAAGCTGATTTGATCAGAGAGGCAGAGACAACTTCAAACTTTTGTCTGAGATATTCAAATGCTTCCCTGGGAAGAGGTTTAGTAAATATATCAGCAACTTTTTCTATGGAGGGAATGTACTCCAATTTAAACTTTTTTTCAAGCACTTGTTCACGTAGGAAGTGATACTTGATAGGAATGTGCTTTGTCTTGGAATGCATAACCAGATTCTTTGATATACTAATGGAACTTGTATTATAACATAAAATGGAGATGGGAGGTGAAAATTTGATTTGAATGTCTTGTAGAGTCTACATCATCCAAAGGAGTTGTGTGCAACATGATGTGGCAGCCACATATTCTTCTTCTGCTGTAGATAAGGCAATAGAACTTTGTTTCTTGTTGAACCGAGATACTAACTGGGGCCCCATATAGAATGCACCACCACTAGTTCTTTTTCGATCATCAACATTTCTAGCCCAATCCGCATCTGTGTAAGCATGAAGAGAGTGATCAACATTCTTTGGATACCATAGACCAAAGTCTTGATTCCCTTGTAGATATTTGAATATTATTTTTACAGCTTAAAGGTGAGACTCTTTTCGATTAGCTTGGAATCGTCCAACAATCCCAACTGCATGCATAATGTCTAGTCTTGTCTCGGTTAGATAAAGCAGAATTCAAATCATGGATCTATATTATGGTTGATTCACCATGGGAGAATCATCATGAGAACTGAGGTTACATCTAGTTACCATTGCCGTACTCACAGGTTTGCAGTCTTCCATCCCATACTTCTTCAGAATTTGCTTAAGATATTTTTCCTGTGACAAAAATATGCCATATGTTGCTTGTTGCACTTGTAAGCCAAGACAAAATGTTAGTTCTCCAAGTAAATACATTTCAAATTCTTGCTCCATAATAGAAGAAAATTTTTGAGTCATGGACTCTTCATTACTTCTAAAAATGATGTCATCAACATATACAACTACAACCAATATTTTATCATCCTCAATTTTTGCGTATAAGTTACTATCAGCAGATCCATTTGAAAAACCTTGTTGATGAATATATTTGTCAAGACGATAGTACCATGCCCTAGGAGCATGTTTGAGACCATATAAAGCCTTTTTAAGTTTGCAAACACATTTCTCATCATTTCCAAAAATGAATCCTTTTATTTTTTCTATATAAACTTCTTCTTCTAGATCACCATTGAGGAAAGCAAATTTAAAATCCATTTGATAAATTTTGAACCGTTGAAAGCTTGAAAAAACAAGAAACATTCTTATGGCTTCAAGTCTAGCTACAGGAGAAAATGTTTCCTCAAAATGTATACCTTCTTGTTGAGCATATCCTTTACAAAAAATTCTAGCTTTGTTTCTAATAGAATCTCCATTTTCATTTAACTTGTTTTGAATATCCATTTTGTTCCAATAACATTTTTATCATGAGGTCTTGGAACCAATTCCCAAGTATGAGTTTTTTCAATTTGATCAAGTTCTTCATTCATGGCTTGAATCCAGCATTCATATTTACTAGCTTGATTTACATTCTGTGATTCAATAGTGGATAAGAATTCCAGATAGCTAGGGGATCCTACAAGAGTTCTTCTTGTTTGGACACCTGATCCATTTTCTCCCAAAATTTGAGATTCTGGATTATTATTTTGAACATACCTAGATGGAGCCTTTCCAGATAGATCTTCTTCTGGTGCTTCATTGCGTTCAACTTCTATATTGTTTCTATTTGATGAGGGAAAATATACATCATCATCATCTTCATTTTTTGTTTTTATTTCCATTTTAGGAGCCGATAGAGACTAGTTAATTACAATGTCAATACATTCAACAATATTCCAAAGTCTTTTATTGTAACATTTATATGCTTTACTTCTTGAAGAGTAACCAAGAAATATTCCTTCATCTGCTCTAGGTTCAAACTTACCAAGTTTTTCATCATTGTTCTTGATAAAAAAATTTCTTCCAAAAACTCTAAAATGCTTTACAGTGGGAAGATTTCCATACCAGAGTTCATAAGGAGTTTTATCACTATTTACTCAAATATGAGCCTTGTTAAGAATATTTACTACAGTATGTGATGCTTCTCCCCAAAAGGTATCGAGAGTTCCAGATTCATCAAGCATAGCATGAGCCATTTGTTGAACTTTTCTATTCATCCTTTCTGCCATGCGATTTTGTTGTGGGGTTCCAACTACATAAAATTGTCTTTTTATGCCATGATGTTCACAGAAATCAAAGAATTCATCTAATATATTTTCTCCTCCTCAGTTAGATCTAGGACATTTGATTTTTAGATCTAATTAATTTTCAACCAAAGCTTTGAAGATATTAAAATTTTCAAATGCTTCATCTTTATGTTTTAGTAACCCAATCCAACACATTCTAGAGAACTCATCAATAAATAAAATATAGTATTGTTCTCCACGAGGTGAATTTTTCCTTACAAGACCACATAGATCAGTATGTATACATTCAAGAGGCTTACTTGTTGATCCTTCTTTAGCATTTAATTGCACCCTAGTTTGCTTACCAAATTGGCATGATTTGCATATGGTACTTTCAGGTAGAGTGATGTTGGGAAGATCACGGACAACTTTGATTCTGCTGGATTTGCTTATTTGAGAGAAGCTCAAATGACCCAACCTTCTGTGCCATAACCAATTTTCTAAAGATTTACCCAAGTATCATTGTTCTTGGCCACCTTTCAATACATACATATTGCTTAGTGTTCTATTTCCTTTTATTACTGCTTTTCTTGTGTCAAGTTCACGTACTACACACTCTTTTGAACTAAAGACAAATTCATTTCCTTGATCACACATTTGACTCACACTTATGCTTTAATCCATACACATACATAACATTTTTAGCTTTCACCTTTTCTTTTATAAAAGAAGAACCTTTTCCTTTAATGACAACATGAGAGTCATTTCCAAAGGTAACATTCTTTTCTTTCTCTAGATCATTGTATGAAAGGAGTTTACTTTTATCACCAATCATGTGTTTTGACCATCTGCTATCAATGTACCATTGATTTTCTTCCCATTTTGCAAATAAAGCTATGCCACAGCTTTCAACTTGGAAGTCCTTGTTTCTCCATACCTTGGAATTTGAAGGTATATGTTATTTTGGCTGAAGTTTTCTCCTGCATTCAAATTATTCATGACCAAATTTATTGCAATAAGCACATTCAATTTCATTCTAGAGAGGAGAAAAGTTGTTATAAGTATTCTTCTTTATTACAGTCTCATTTTTTTCGTTCTTTCTTCTCTGGTCATGATGGTTTTGTATGCAACACATTGAACAAATTTATGACCAAAATTATGACATGAGAAACATTGTCCATTAAAGAAGAAATTTTGCGATCATGAAACCTTCTATTTATGTTTACCTGCTAATTGATGTTATTGTTCTTTCTTGTATTGAAGTGGTCATGCTTTACCTGTGTAGTCTCTCCGTTCTTTTGTTGAGTGACAAAATGTTGTTGGCTGGCTTTAGCTGCATTTAGATTGCTTGGTGCTGAAGACTGAGAAGATTCTTCGATATATCCAAGACCTATCTTTATAAGAGGAGAGCGTTGTACCTTGATAATTTCATCTAAGGTTTTAGATCCTTTAGCAAATCTAAGATTTAAATTTTTCACTTTCTCAACTTTCTTAGACTTACTATTTCACATTCTAATTTCTCATTGTGCTTCTCCTTTTCTATAAGCTAATTCTTTAAAGTAACTATGGCAATTCTGTTTTCTTCCAAACATATTTTGAGATGATTTATTTATTCAAGAAAATAATTTTCTTCTAGTGCATCCATAAAAGTATCTTTAGACTCACTAGAGTCTTTTTCAAAAGCCATGATTAGTCTAATATCTTGATCAGATTCTTCTTCTTCACTATTTGATAGACCATCAATATCTTCATGAGTATAATAGCTTTTTCTTTTGATAAACCGTTTCTTATTTCCTTTAGCCACCTCTTTTCCCTTTTCATGACTATCTTTATGGGGACATTTAGCAGCATAATGCTTGACTCTTCCACAAGCAATACATTTAAAAGGAAGCTTACCTCTAAACCTTTTAGTGCCAAGTTGTAGCTTCTTTACAAAATTTATCTCATCTTCTTCTGACACATACCCTGATCCTTCTTATTCTTCTACCTACTTTCCTTTTGCAGCAGCTCTGAAGACAACTTCTTTGACTTCAGATGGACCTCCTTTTCTCATTTCAAAAGTAGTCGAAATCCCATGAAGTTGAATAATAGTAGGAGTTTGTAGATCCTTCTTCTCTTCAATAGCAGACACTTTTGACTTGAATTTGGGAGTTAGAGATCTTAAAACCTTTTCTACCAGAGTAGTGTCAGTTATGGTTTCACCCAAATTTCTCATACGATTTACAATATCATCTAGATGTAAGAAGAAACTAGCAATGCTTTCCTCATTATGCATCTTGAGTTTTTCATATTGAATTCTAAGAGTTTGGAGTTTTGCACTTTTTACCTTGGCATCACCTTCATCGCTTAGAATGATTTTTTCTCATATCTCCTTTGTTGTATTCAACTGCATGAATTTGACAAATTATGATTCAGTCAAAATTCCTAATAATGCATTAACTGCCTTTGCATTGGTTTCATAGTTCTTTCTTGTTGCTGCATCTGTTAGAATTGAAGCTGGATATTGATAACCTCCTTCAATTATAGCCCGTACATTTTCTCCAAGAGATCGAAGATAAGATATTTTCCTTGTCTTCCAGAAGATCAAATTGCTTCCATTGAAGAGAGGAGGCCTGATAGATGTTGTCCCATCTTGATTTCTCATCTTAATTGATCTTCCTTCTGGCGATTAAGCTTCTTCAGAAGGACCTGCTCTGATACCCATTTTTGGGAAAAATACTGAGAGGGGGGGCGGGGGGGTGAATCGATATTTAGATCTTACTGATAAATTTTAATTTTTCTTTACTAAATTCCATATGCGACTTTAATGAACCCAATTCATGTATACATGTGCATATACCAACAAAAACTTGCGTATACTATATAATTCTATTGTTAGAAAAAATTTCAGAAACAATCTTTAACTCAGCTTATCAGTTATGCATCTGTTAGTTAAGAAGTAAATATGTGCAGTAATAACAGAATAAACCATCACACAAGAGCATCACACATGAACACCAAGATTTAAGGTGGAAACCCAATTCGGGAGAAAACCATCGATGTTGTCGTCTCTGTCTTCAATATTTATTATATGGAAAAATTCTTACAATATTGTACTGATGCAGACTCATATCAGTACACAGGCATCTACCTAAAGAAGGGTGAAAACTTCTCTCATTCTCCAGATGCTACTGGAAGGGAGCTACAACCCCCTAATCTCGTTTACCAGCCACTACTAGAAGGGAGCTTCAACCCCCTAATTAGAACACCAGCTTGTACTGGAAAGAAGATGCTACTTCCATACTAAAGGCTTCAACCCTCAGAACCACTGCAAACCACGTTTCATCAATTTTCACACTGGATCACACAGCTTCAACACAACCCATCATAAATATCAACAACAATAAAATTCACCCAATACATCAATCAAAATAGTGAGATCACTGTAATCAAAACACTGTAATAACCAAATTTCAAAATCAATGTGCAGAATCAAATTCAACCCTGAAAATTCATTTTCTCAAAAATCATACGCTACTTTGATTTACTAAACCCATGTGTATACGCGCTTTCCTTCACACCAACCTACGTATAGATCTGTGAATACTGATCTTCCAGAATATGGTGAGTCTTAGAACTAAATATGAGGCTTTCAGTTAGATATCTTTTCAGTATTGTAGAACCCTTGATCAGGCAGATATTATTGAACATATTTACTCACTCATTGATCAGATTTGTACATAATCAACTTAGAATCATATACATCATTCACGCAACCCAGATCTACATGAAGACTTCATTGACAGGCAACAAAATTACAACAACAATGAACGGAAAAGCCTCTGCAATAAGCTTCAGAAACCTTGACTTCCATACGCACTTTTGCAGAGACAAAGCCATGTATATACACAGTTTTACCAAGATGAACAAGAGTATAGATCTATAAATATTAACTTTTCATAATGTATCAGATCTATATAACTTACTCAGATTTCTTCACTTCACTTCAGGAAACATGTGCCAAATCAAAGATCTAATCAACTCTTCAATAAATCATGCAGGAACATAGACATTTTAGGTCTAGAAATCCAGATCCATCATTTTATCCAAGGGTGCATCATAGATTCAGATTTATCAATAAAAAATATTTCATCCCATACAACTATACTTCAGAGAGAAGTATTTAGTGACAACCCTTACATATGCACACCTTGCACTATGTTCTTCTTCTCCTTATATAGATTTATCCTTTACCAATACCATGAGTCAAAACCACATGACTGTTGATGGTATTCCTAGACGAAATCGAATAGACGACATAGCGCTCAATCCTATGGGCTAATACCATGGTAATTCCCCCTGGTATCATCTTGCTAGAGCGCAAAAAATTCATACGTGACTTGGATCGTTCTTATCTATGTGTATACGCGACTTCACTTGTACAAACCCGCGTATATATCCTGCAATATGAAAAGTAACCAATCTTTGGCTGGACATTACACATTTCTTCTGATAGAGTACTGATCTTCTCCAGAAGACATATAATCCATCTTTTACCATCTATTTTCCATCAAGGACAACATATTAGTACATAAGAATCATATTACCAACATTATGCTGAGCAAGTAGAGTAGGATCATTTGTATATAAGTAAGCTTGAAGAAAAATATTTTTTTTAGTTTTAGTTTTAAATTCAGCATGTGTAATTTCAATTATTTAGTAGCTATTTGTTTTTTCAGTGCCAAGGTTACAGGTCAAAACAGGTTGCAAGTTTTCATTTTGAAGATGGGAGTAGCTCAATAGATCTGGCACTGGAACTACTAGTTCTTTGTTGTACCACAGGGGCACACCATCGAAAGTGGAGCCACTGTTATCAAACTAAAAATTTTCAAAATTTGTTTTGATAAGGTCACCATAGGTTTTTTGTTATGTCATGTTGAGTCAAGTCTTTGATGAAGAATTTACCAAATCATGTTTATCCTACGTCAAAAAAACCACCATGAGTCATGTCATGTCAATCAACTAAACTCCACGTCTTTTTGTTTTTACACCCATGCCTTCAAATTAAAAAAGTGAGACACTTGCTAGTTTTACACATTTTTTTAGCAAATTCAGTGCAAAATAGGTATATTTCGCTACGAAACTACCTGGCAATTTTGTAGCAAATCTAAGGATTTCTCTGCTTTTTTACTTTTGAGAAGTCCAATTCAAGGGAATATTCTAGGAAAACAGAGAAGTATTATAATAATATGAGAGAAGATATTTTAAATAACATATCAAACAACATTAACCTCTTTCACTTTTCTCAAAGGTGCTACAAACTGGGAGATTCAGAGACGTATTTCGACTCTATTTTCAGAATGCAGAATTTTCCTGTTTTATACATGTTTTTCAAATAACGATTTTGGACAGCTGGAGATGGTTTTTAAACAACCAAGAGAGGTTTTTATTAAAAAAATAATAACCTACAAAAACCTCCTTCATTTTTTAAATAGCTATCAAGGATAGGGAGCTAAGAGCTCATCTCTAAATCCTATTTGTTTAGAAAAACAATGTCATTTTATTGATAAATAAACTTGCTAAAAGTGAAAATGATGTTTTTTGAAGAGGCTAAGAGGAAATTTGGCATGATCATAATTCATCATATCAATTTTCAGACCTAAATATGAAATTTGGAAGAAAAATGGAGAATTTTTAATTTTCTCCATAATTAGGTAGTTTCGTAGCGTGCTCTAGGCTTGAAGGCCGAAAAACGTTAAGAAATTTCTGAAGATGGTCTTTTTCCTTTAAATTCAATTTTATTGAGAACTAAGGAGGGAAAAAATGTGTATTTAGCTCATTATCCCCAAGGAAGATCCTACAACAGTCAGAAAGGTCAAAGGTTATGCAAAAGGTGGATTTTGGAGTTTGCTATGAAATGAGCGCTACGAAATTTTTATACATGACTTTTTTAGGAGTCAACTTCAAGTTTTATTTCTGACAAAATGAAAAATTATTTTGGAAATATGAAAGATGTTTCTATTCAGCATAGGTCCATATAAAAAAACCTCTCTCAGTTTCTACAAAGCCATCAGGGTTTGGAAATTATACACTCATATTTGAAGCCTAGTTTTCAAAGTTTTCACTAACCAGATTTGTGAAAAAATCATAAAATTCAACTTGGAGGAGGTCCAACTTAACATCCACGTGGCATAATGACACATCAACACTTTATTACACTTATAAAATTAGTTGGATGCAGTTGATAAGGGTTATTAAATTTATTTGTTGAACTATTAATGAAACAAGAGTCCTTTTTGTATTCAAACTCTGTAAAACATAAATATTCCTAGGAAGTCTCCAAGTGATAGAATCATGTTTTAAATAGTTCTTTGAGGTGGGAATTCAAGGTGAGAAAGGTGTAAAATCATTTGTATGAGTTCTCACTCTATAAATGAGAGAGTTTTAGAGTTAGAGAGGGTTGAAAGATGTTACTTGTGACTACTACTATTGTAAAAAGGTTCTGATCAGTAATAGACTTTGGCTATGGGCTTTCTCCTTCACCTGAGATTCATTTGATATTTTCATGAACCTTGTCATATGTATATTATTACTTTTATTTCAACATATTCATGTTTTATTACTCAGAATTCGTGCTTCTCATGATTTGACTTCTTTCAAGCATTAAACTATTGTATATCTTTCTCAATATCCTGTTTTCAATACCTTAACGTTCATTACTCAGAATTCATGTTTCTCATGCTTTGATTTCCTTTGAAAATTTATCTATTGAGTAAATTATGTGTGTGTTTTCCTTTCATTTAAATATCTACATGCCTCAGCTTTCACAAGGAGAACCATTGCCCTTGAGTTCCCTAGCATTGACTCCATAAGCCCAGTGGTAGTAAATATTCTACATTTTCCACCTATTGAGATTCAACAAGATGATGAGCTTAGTGAAAAGAGTTTCCTTCACTAAGTGGGCCCGCAGGCTATTTTTGGTGCAAGTCTATTTTTAGACTATGTCTATTTTTAGACATGATGATCATATTTCAGAAGTTGCAGGATGCTATTTGTGGATGGATTTTCGTCAGTTGGAAAAATAGACATTCTATTTTTTTAGAATATTGACATAGTAGATTTATAGATCGTTGATCTAAAAATAGATGCATGTCGATTATTATTAGCTCTTAATAATAATCAGACTCTAAACAACAACTTATTCTCTTGGAGCACTTCAGTTTAGTGCACAGATGTGGCACAACAGCTGATAGAAGGAATTACGCTATTCCTAAGGGTTTACTGGAGCTATTGCATGGAGGACTCAGTTAGAGCTCAAGTGGCAGAGTTATGACACAGTTGGAAGAAGTAATTATGGAGTTGTATTTAGTTTAACTCAGTTAGACTTGGTTGAGCTAGTTGTATCTAGTCTAACTGATTGATACAGTAGTGAGAGTGGAGTGAATTAATTAGTTGATTAATTCACAAATAATAACTCATTAATCAACTGAACAATACAACAGTTAACTACAGTGCATGGCATTTTCAGTGGAGACCAGTGGAGAGATAGGTGAAAGGGAAAGATAGACTATCTGTTGTGACTATAGTGAATGATTATCACCTTTACCACATTGGAGTTTCCAATGAGGATTGCACAGTCAAGGAAAGGGTAATTGGAATTCATTCATAGATATTCTTCAGCAGGGATTGCGCAGTGGAGGCAGGCTAGCAGGAGGCAAAGATCGGTGCATGGATTTGCAAGAATGGTCCTGAGTAGTGTATGATGATTGTACTGTACTGAGAGCTTATGATAAGGTTTTTATGCTTGTATGAGATTTTCATATGATATCCATGTTACATAATATATAGATGGGGTTTTCAGCTTCAGGCTTTCCTAGTTAAAAAAACTGTGTTATGCGCAATTGATTATATTTTTTTATGCTTCACATGTGTGTGCAATTAATTTTTCCGCAAAAGATTAAAAAGTGGAATAAATTCAGTATCTTGCATAAAGTTAAATAGTGTGAGATCAGGTGGATCTAGGACATATGCATTCTTAGTGCACATAATTTCTACATGGTATCAGAGCATTGTTGATTGAAGATTGCAATTATGAAGTGAGTTTGTGCTGGTGGACAATTCGAATTTGCTACGGAAGATTCTTGGTGCAGAAATCGAGTATACATTGAAATGTCTTTCAACGGGTTGAGATTGGAGTATGCCCTTGATGGGAGTTCTAATTACATAGCCTGGAAGGATAGGATGGAGGCAATGCTGGAGGATAATGGACTGAAGGAGTTAATCGATTATGATGTTCCTAATCCGAGATCTAGCGATGTTGCATTACTTGATGCATGGCAAAAGAAGACAGCAAAGACGAGAAGGATTCTGTTGGAAGGTGTGAAGGACCATAGTGTGTCCAGCATTCATGGGAAAGCCAATCCATTCTTAATGTGGAAGGCTTTGACAGACTTGTTCCAAAGCATAAGTGACTAGAGGAAGTTGGCGCTTAAAGACAAGCTCAGAAAAATAAAAATGGAGAAAGGTGACAGTATTCCAAAATACCTCACAAAGTTTGTCCACTGCAAGGATGAAATGAGAAGTGTGGGGGATACTATTGATGATGAATACTTGGTGAGCTTGGATCTCCTTGGGCTTCCGAAGAGTTGGCATAGCTAAGAAGACTCTGTCAATGGACAGGAGAAACTGCCACGATGGGAGCGACTTTGGTTGGATCTTGTGCAAGAGGAGATAAGGCAGGGTACCAGGGATGGATCTTCATCGAAGAATGAAGATGAAGAGAATTGCGCTTTGGCTGCCAAAGCAAGGAAAGGGAAGGGGAAGAAATATTCTTCAAAATTCGGTGCTAAAGGCAAGAAGCAGGATTTTTCCAAAGTGAAGTGTTTTCACTGTCACGAGCATGGAAATTTCGCCACTAACTATCCATAGAAGAAGAAGAAAAAGCAGGCTGCTGGATTTGTAGCTGGAGAGGCCTTAGCCTCGAAATTTGAGCTTTATTTCTCCTTAATCGCTTTCTTGGTTTCAAGATACATGGGATCGGTGTGGTATCTTGATAGTGGTGCGTCTTTCCATATGACGGGAGACAAAGATTTGTTTAGTGACTTGGAGGAGAAGGACCTCTAGATGCATACATAGATGGGTGACGATGGTCGATACAGTGCAACTGGAATTGGGACCATTACCTTTGAGAGGGATTTCAGTAATCTGTTCTTGTTGAAGAATGTTATGCATGTTCGAGGTCTGAAGAAGAACTTGGTCTCAGTCGCAATGCTGGAAGACAAGGGTTATGATGTTGTTTTCAGTGAGGGAAAATCCTTCCTTCGACATAAAAAAACGAGTCAAACCAAGAAGATAGGGGTTCGAATTAAGAATCTCTACAAGGTGGAGGTAGATGGCTGCGCTACAATGGTGGGCAAAGCAGAAGAAGTGGTGAGACGGGACGAGGGCGAATTATGGCACAGGAGATTGGGCCATCTTCGCCATGGTGCTTTGAAGATTTTGCAGCAAATTTATACTAGACTTCCCAAGGGTACTCTTGCGCAGTCAGATCAGTGCAAGGGATGTACTATGGGTAAGTTTGTGAAGACCACCTTTCATGAGAAGGAGAATCGTGCTTCGGTGATCCTAGAGAGAATTCACACAAACGTGTGTGGACCTTTCTCGGTTGCTTCAATAGAAAAACACAGGTATTATGTGATATTTTTTGATGAATATTCTCGTAGATGCTGGATATTCTTCATGCAGAGGAAGAGTGAAACGTTCTCAAAGTTCTGTGAGTTCAAGGCATTGGTGGAGAAGGAGTCGGGGAAGCAAGTGAAATCTCTACGGAGCGATAATGGTGGTGAATACATCTCGGTCAAATTCAAAGACTTCTGTAGCAAAGATGTAATTCGAAGAGAACTCATATCGCCTCATAACCCACAGCAGAATAGGGTCGCGGAGAGAAACAATAGAACGATCGTGGGTGTTTCACGAGCGATGATGCATGACCAGGGCCTATCGATGCACTTGTGGGTGGAAGAATGCAACACTCCGGTTTATGGGCAAAACCGTTGTCCTCATAGAGTACTTGGCATGAGTACACCCGAAGAAGCTTTTACTGGTAAGAAGCCTGATATTTCTCATTTGAATATTTTTGGCTCACCTATTTACATTCATGTGATAAAGGATGCCAGGAAGAAGCTGGAGCTGACTGCAGAAGTTGGGATATTTGTGGGGTACACATAAACACCCCATAACTATCGTGTGTATTTGCGAGACAATCAGATGACTGTTGTCTGATGGGATATAAAATTCAATGAGGTGAAAGCCATGAAGTTGTCGCTTGAGAGGGAGCTATACTTGCATGTGGAGGAGGAACTGTTTGTTCCCAAATATGAGCCTCTGGATGTGGATCAGCCACAAGAGGAGATTCATGGAGTGGAGGAGTTCACTCATGCAGAACCAAACATCAGACAAGGTAGAAAGCGTACCACAAAAGCTGAGAGACTAAAGCTTGATGCGGCACAGAATGTAGGAGTCCCTACATCCTAGCACAGATAGAGACAGTCACCTGACCGATATACTGGATACATGGATCTTATGATCAAGTGTATTGTGACAGAGCTATATTCTTTTGAAGAAGCAGTGTAGGAGCCCACATGGGTAGATGCCATGGTGGAGGAGTATGACTCCATTTTCAGAAACAGTGCTTAGGAAATTGTTCCAAGGCTAGTAGGGAAATCAGTTGTAGGATCAAGATGGATCTGCAAGGTAAAGCAAGCTACTGATGGGAGTTTTGAGAAGTATAAGGCAAGATTTGTTGCCTGGGGCTTCTCACAGATTGAGGGGATTGAATATGAAGAAAATTTTGCACCTGTCACATAGTATTCTTCCATACAAACTATCCTTGTTCTCTCAACGCAGATGGGTTGGCACATTCATCAGATGGATGTGAAGACTATGTTCCTTAATGGGATAATTGAGGAAGAGGTGTACATTGAGCAGCCTGAAGGATTTGAGATCTTCAGCAACGAGTCACATGTGCGCAGGCTCAAAAGAGCACTGTATGGGCTGAAACAAGCACCCCGTGCCTGGTACACTCAGATCGATAGCTATTTCACTGGACTTGGCTTCACCAAGAGTGAGGAAAATGAAAACCTGTACCAGATTGTGGTGGAGGGTAAGCTTTTAATCATTGTAATTTATGTTGATGATTTAATACTAACAAGTGATGAGCAGTTTATACACTCATGCAAGGCAGATCTTGCAAAGGAGTTTGAGATGAAGGATTTGGGCCTCCTTCATTATTTCCTTGGATTGGAAATATGGCAGTGGGAAGGTGAACTATATGTGTCTCAAGGAAAGTATGCCCGAGAGATACTAGAGAAGTTTCACATGCAAGGCTGCAAGCCTATCGACACTCCTCTTTTAGGAAATTGGAAGAAAGAGGATGCTATATCGGCAGAGGTAATGGATGCCACTTTTTATCGACAGTTGGTGGGTTCGCTCATGTATTTAGTCAATACAAGACCGGACATATGCTATGCGGTGAACCAACTTTCACAAGCGATGGTTAAGCCTACCAAGCTCTTTTGGAAGGCAGGCAAGAATGTCCTGAGATATCTTAGGGGCACATCTGAGTATGGTTTATGGTATAGACAGACGGATGAGGTGAAGTTGCATGGCTTCATGGATGCAGATTGGGCAGGAAGCCCAACAGATAGAAAGAGAACATCAGGAGGGATTTTCAGTATCGGATCTACGACAGTTTCTTGGTACAACAGGAAACAAAGATCCATGGCACTCATTTCAGCAGAAGCAAAATACATGGCAGCAAGTCAAGCTACATGTGAGGCTATCTGGATGAGGAAGATCCTGGTTGGTTTGTTCGGTTCACATTTAGATCCCACGGTGATACATTGTGATAATAAGAGTTGCATTAAACTCTTAGTTAATCTTGTGTTTCATGATAGATATAAACATATTGATATCCGGTATCATCATATTAGAGATTGTGTGCAGCGGAAGATCATGTTGCTTCAGTACATTCCCACAGAGGATCAGGATGCAGATATTCTGAAAAAGGTGCTCACCAGGAGAAAATTTGAATAGAATAGAGGCAGGATTGGGGTGAAGGATAATCCCTATCTTGTTGAGATTCAACAATATGATGAGCTTAGTGAAAATAGTCGCCTTCACTAAGTGGGCCCGCAGGCTATTTTTCGCGCAAGTCTATTTTTAGACTATGTCTATTTTTAGACATGATGATCATATTTCAGAAGTTGCAGGATGCTATTTGTGGATGGTTGATCAAGTTGGAAAAATAGATGAAATTCTATTTTTAGAATATTGGGCGAAGTCTATTTATAGATCGATGATCTAAAAATAGATGCATGTCGATTATTATTAGCTCTTAATAATAATCAGACTCTAAACAACAACTTATTCTCTTGGAGCACTTCAGTTCAGTGCACAGATGTGGCACATCAGCTGACAGAAGGAATTACGCTATTCCTAAGGGTTTACTGGAGTTAATGCATGGAGGACTCAGTTAGAACTCAAGTGGTAGAGTTATGACACAGTTGGAAGAAGTAGTTATGGAGTTGTATTTAGTTTAACTCAGTTAGACTCAATTGAGCTAGTTGTATCTAGTCTAACTGATTGATACACTAGTGAGAGTGGAGTGAATTAATAAGTTAATTAATTCACAAATAATAACTCATTAATCAACTAAAAAATACAGTAGTTAACTATAGTGCATGTCAGTTTCAGTGGAGACCCAGTGGAGAGATAGGTGAAAGGGCAAGATAGACTATCTGTTGTGACTATAGTGATGCATTGATTGCATCACACACACATTGGAGTTTCCAATGAGGATTTCATAGTCAAGGCAAGGGTAATTCGAATTCATTCAGAGCTATTCTTCAGCAGGGATTGCATAGTGGAGGCAGGCTAGCAAGAGGCAAAGATCGGTGCATGGATTTGCAAGATTGGTCCTAATTAGTGTATGGCGATTGTACTGTACTGAGAGCTTGTGGTAAGCTTTATATGCTTGTATGAGATTGTCATATGATCTCCATGTTACATAATATATATTTGGGGTTTTCAGCTTCCGGCTTTCCCAGTTAAAAAAACTGTGTTATGTGCAATTGATTATTTTTGTTTATGCTTCACATGTGTGTGAAATTATTTTTTCTGCAAAAGATTAACAAGTGGAATAGATTCAGTATCTTGCATAAAGTTAAATAGTGTGAGATCAGGTGGATCTAGGACATATGCATGCTTAGTGCATATAATTTCTACGCCACCTGCAATAAATCACAATTAAGTTACAGTCATAGAGTTAGCCATATAGTAGAGTTTTTTATTGCAAATCCTTTGATAATATGAGAGATCCCTCTCAAGCTGAAGAGGATAATATTCAGTAAAAATCTGGTTTGAAATAGTTACTCCAAGTTGACCATTGTAGTAGCCAAACAGGACTCAATTTGGTGATAACACAATGTTTCACTGAATATGATTTGTCTGTTATCCCTAGGACCCAGAATAATTTAGCTGATGCTTTGGAAGTTTTAGCCAATACTTGTAGAATTCCTTTTCACCACAAAAGAAAATATGTGGTGGAATTCAAACATAGGCTGACTGTCCAAGACAATGTTAGATATTGGCAAGTTTTCGAAAATCATGAGAAGATTTAAATTGTTTTACAACTGAAAGATGAATTTGAGTGTGTAAATATAGACATAGATAATGATAGTGGTAATGATGTAAATAGAAACAAAGCAGAAATGGAACTAAATAAAATTGATGATAACCAATAAGAGCTAGAAATTTTACAATTGAAAGACAATGTGTTGCCAAGAGGATTGGTACCATTAGAAGATATTTTTTATTTCAATGATGTGGCCAAAAACTGAAAATTGAACCTGTGGGTGATAATGTAGAAGACTATAACATTGCAATGCAAGAAAATCCCAAAATTGTAACACTGTCTAAATCCTTGTCTCCTAAAGAAAAGCAGAAATACATGGAACTTATTAAGAAATTCTATGATTTGTTTGCATGGGGTTATGAGGACTTAAAATCTTATGATACTTCTATCATTAAGCACAACATCCCCATCAAAGAAGTCCAAAATACCTTCAAGAAAAAATTAAGAAGATTAAATCCAGTATTGCTACCAGTGATTTAGAAAGAAGTCAAAAAACTATACGATTCCAAAATCATAGTACCATTGAGGTTCTCAAAATGGGTTTCCAACCTAGTACCAACCAGGAAGAAAACAAGTGAAATTAGACTTTGTCCGGACTTTAGGAATTTGAAAAAAGTATCACTAGAGGGCAACTATCCACTGTCTAAAATGGATCACATATTACAAAAGGTAGTTGGTTCCAATAGAATATCCTTGTTAGATGGATTTTTAGGTTACAACTAGGTTCTAGTTCATCATGATGACAAACAAAAAACATAATTTACTACCCCATGGGGCACTTTTATGTATGTCAAAGTGTCTTTTGGCCTAATGAATGTTGGGGAAACATTCCAAAGAGAAATGGACATAGCCTTTGCTGATGAAATTTATAGGTTCATTGTAATATACCTAGATGATATTACTGTATTCTCGAAAATAGATGAAGAACACTTGCTACATTTGAGAAACATTTTGGAAAAATGCAGGAAATTTGGTATCTCTCTGAACCCTAAGAAAACTATTTTTTGATTATAAGAGGGAAATATTTTAGGACATATCATTTCCAAAGAAGTCATTATAATTGATCCTAGTAGAGTTGAAGCAATACTCAAAATTGATCCTCCTAGAAATAAGAAAGAAGTTCAATCCTTCATTGGTAGAATAAAATTTCTTAGGAGATTTATCCCTAACTTGGTTGAAATATTAAGATCAATTACAAACATGTTGAACAAAGAGACTGAGATTAAGTGGAATACTGAAGCCAAAAAAACTTTTAGTGAAGTCAAATTAGCTTTAACCATTTCTCCTGTTTTGATAAGCCCTAACTTCACTAAAGATATTATGATTTTCTCTTTTTCTTCTTAACATACTATTGCAGTTATTTTATTGCAAAAAAACATTGAAGACCATGAACAACCCATAGCCTTATTCACCAGAGCTTTGAGAGATGCATCACTAAAGTACAACATCATTGAGAAACAAGCATTTTCTTTGGTTAAAGCATTGAAAGACTTTAGGGTTTAGATCTTACCATCTCATATCACTGCATTTGTTCCAAGTGTTGTGGTTAAGGATATTCTCACACAAGATGATCCATATGGTAGGATGTGGAAATGGATTGTTGTAATAATTGAGTATGGAATTGAAATAAATCCAACCAAACTCATTAAGGGTAAAGGATTAGCCAACCTGATAGTCGAGTCTAACTTTCATGCCCTCGATATCAATTTTGTTTCCACACTTGATGAACAGGAAGAGTCGGCGACTCCACAAGTATTAGAAGCCTTTTCTACCTCACTGTAGTATGTAGACATCATTTTTTCATTGTATAATTTACAAGATCCTCCTACTTTGTTTTAACAAATACCAAAGATATATTTCTTAAATTGAAAGCCATGAAATTAGAATTATTTTAGATCAAGGTTTCTATTGGAAAGATGTTGTAGGTATCTTGCTAAACTTCTTATTGAAATATGAAGCAGATAAATTCATACAATAATTCCATGAAGGAGGCTTGGGGAGGACACTTCTATTGGAAAGCCACGGCCAATAAAATTTTAAGACTGGTTTTTATTGGAATACACACACATATGTGCATAAGAGAGTTACCTCTGCGCCACAAATGTCAAATTTTTGAAGACAAAGCTTTGACCCTTACCATTAAAGCCTTTATTTTAGTTGAAGTCCCTTTCCCGAAAGTGGGGTTTAGATTTCATAGGTGAAATTCATCCAATCTCCTCGACCAACATAAGTGGATATTGTGACTACGATCACTTTACAAAATGGATTGAAGTCATCCCATCTAGACAAGCCGGATATATTGTCATCATCCAATTTCTAGAGGGAACATTTTGTTCGGATTTGGGTGTCCACAAACTTATCACTACTTGATGACAAAAAAATTAAATCAAAGAAAATGATAGAATTACGTGATAAAAACCATTTCAAACTAGGACACTCAGTGCCTACTATCCACAAGGAAATGGATTAGCCAAGTCTTCAAACAAAATTTTGTCAAACATTATCAAAAATATGTTGCGGGAAAATAAATCTCGTCATAAAAATTTGATTAATGCCACCGTAGGCGTGAATTACTACCAAGAGATCAATTGGAATGTCTCCATTTCAAATAGTATATGGGGTGGATGCAATTTTTCCTACTTTGTTAGGAAACCCTATACTAAAAAATTTTCGGAAGCACGAAGTGGAAACAAATTATTTGTAGAGAAGAATCAACTAGACCATTCAACTGCAACAATCCGGAGAGGAAGTTTACATAAAGACACAAGTTGATTCGGGAAAATGTAAAAAATATTTATGACAAAAGGAAAAATGATGATGATTTCTAGATATAAGATTTAGTGCGAAATGGGATTCAAGGAATGAAGAAAAGGGAAAGCATGAAAATTTTGAAAACTTATTGAAAGGGCCTTTCAAAATTGAAGCTATTGGAGGTAACAATGCATTTTTCTTGAAGAATTAAAGGAAGAACATTGCTTGGTGGACACAATGAATGGAAAAATTCTTAAACATTTTTTCTTCGAATAAATGGATTGAAATTTAGAATCAGGATTTGTACATATATCATTTTGCTTTTTATTGCAGCGAAATTTTCATCACAAGTTGAAGCCGGAGAGAGAATGCCTTAATATTGTAATGATTTGTTTCCCAACATAAGTGACAGATGAATCAAATTCAGTTACATATGGTAAAGACAATATGCACAATGGATTTGGGCTTTCACCCAGTCTACCAACGTTATTGGAACCTCACAAGAGAGCTCCATCCCCATTGGAGCCATTGTTAGTCCTATATTTTATAGGATGACTTGACTATTGTAATTTTGTATATGATATTTTGTAAATAACTTTCCATTCTACAAATTTATTTTCAAAAAGAAAAGGAAAAATAATAAACAAAGGGATAAAAATAGATATGTGAAAAGAAAAAAAGAAAAAATAAAAACATCAAAAAAAGAAAAATAATAAAATACCCCATGAAAAATAAATTTATAGGAGTGAGCAACCCTAAATTCCACTCAAGAAATAAAAAATTGCATCTGTTAATACTTAGAAATTGTTGAATAAATGTGTTGCTAGTTAAAATGCCACACTGTAGTAGGAGAAATAAAATAGCTAGTTTAAACACACAATATAAGCATGATTAGGATGAACTAGAATAGTTTAGGCTAGTGAATAAATCAATCACACAGTTTAAGAGTGATTGAATAAGGCGATTTAAAATAAAGATGAAATTAATCACAAAGTTTAATCATGGTTAATTGACAGGTTAAGAGAAAAAAAAAATGGCTTGCAAATTTAAACGCGACATTAGTGAATGAAAAATTATTTTTAGAGGGTGATTAAGTTTATATTAGATTAGTTTAAATCGAAACAGTTGATAAAGATTATTTGAACAATGTAATAAAGTTTTAAGGTGTAATGTTTTAACATTAGAAAATTTTGCGAGTTGAAGATCAACCCCCGCCCGGATCAATGATAGGGGGATTGTTTTCGCCCCCCCCCTCCCCCCTCCCGAGCTTCCTCACACTTTTATCCATGAGGGGGGTCCGAAATAGCAGGAACCACCATTCAACGTGGCACCACCATATGAGTTCGCACCCCCCCCCCCTAAAAATTCATCCCTCCGTTGATTGCACACTTCCGTTGCTCCCACACAAATGATCATCCGCCACGACGACTTCTCCCGACCCCACCATCACCTCCCACCACAGTCGATCCTCCTCTACTCACCATCCACCACCTCATCCCTATGGACCCCAATTCCCCATTGCCCTTCCATTAAACTGTTTTTTGATAGCCATTCCACTCCCAACAAGAATTTTCCACCTGACATTCCCCTAACCACGTCATCCAACCGTTGCACCCATTAATTGCTTCCGGCAAGCGATAACGAACCCACTCCTAGTTAAATGATAAAAAAAAATGGTAATTACAAAACCTCTACATTAATCACCATAAAACTGTAAAATTCCCTTCTTCGCTATTGTAAATAACCAATAAGAATTCACAGTGCTCCATGACATTCCAACATCTAGTAAGTTTCCCATCAACAGTGATCAGATCACCATCAACAACCCCACTTCAACATTATATTGTTAGCTACCTCTTCTAGGTAATCCTAGTGTCCCCATCCTTTTGTTTTTTACAATGGAACCTAAAGGCAAGACCCCCAAGAATAAGGCCAAGAAACCCAAAGAAAATCCTATGTTGTCACATGCCATTGACCTTGATCACCTAGCTTTAGTTGATCTACAATACAATATTATTGAAACCATATATGAATTCGACATGTTCGAACTTCACAGTTGGTTGAAGCAAAATTTTTTAGACCTTAGTGATGAATTGGGATTATGGGAATCCTCCTTGCCCCAATTCATGTTCCCACATACCCATTATTGTTTTGAGCTAATATCATGGTACCAAATCAGATATGTACCCAGCCAAAGAACAATGGTTAGCTAGAATGGTGAAGTTATTTTCACCATAGCTATTGAATCCATCTCATAAATTCTACAAATTCAAAATTATGACTCCCTCAAGCCATTATCCATAGATTCTCTCATAGAACTCTCCAAAAATTTAACCTTTCCATGGAGAGCCAATATCTTCGAAGTTTTTCTCCCCAAGTATGCTCAATTGCCAAAGACGAACCCCCCATACTCATCCTCTAGGTTCCCTGGGTTAACCAAGAATATAATCACAATCATCTCATACATACTTGGCTACCACTCTGATCAGTAGGTTGATGAGGCCATTTTTGGCTTGTTATCAATTTTTACCATTGGTGAAAGCCTACAATTTTGATTACGATTAATTCATTGTAGAGGCCATACATGATCAATCCTACAGAGGGAGATTTCAAATACACCTCTACATTAGTTTATTTGTTTATTTATCATCATGAATACAAGTTTCCATTTCTTTTGCAAAGATTAGATAAGCATGGTAATTCACAATCTGTCATCCATTGGACCTCTGTGGTGAGGAAAAAATCTACTGAGTTTTCCTTCGCATACTATGTTGATCAGTTTCTTTACATGGTTATTGTCTATTAAATAGTTATTTTGATCCTAGAATAAGGTCAAAGATTCAAAGAGTGTTGCATATTAGTGACCAAGTGAAGACATGTGATTGGTATTTATACCAAAACTGTACTGGCATTAGAGTATATGGGTGTGAATTTCCATCCAACAAGCTTCCAAAATTTGTCCCCATAAGACTGCTCTCATTAGAATACATAAGAAAAATAATACATATGGATGAATTAAATTTTTTTGCAGCAAAAAAGAAGGCACAATTCAAAATCAAATCATAGATTGGGCCATTTGTTTGTAATGCTAGAACAACTAGTAAAAAGGAAGATTTGATTTTGAAGCAAATGAGTTTAAAATTGAGTTTCACTTGGTATTATGACCCTTTCAGCCTAAATTCAAAGTTGAGAGTGGAGAAAAATACCACTCCTTAGACCCACACTCTTAAGCCAGAGATAGAACAATTTATGAACCATATTCAATGGGAGGAGAACACACTTTAGGAATCCAAAGAATGAATTATATCCATGACCACCTCTCAGACTCCTACACCTCATGAAAAAAAGGAGAAAAGGATAAGGGAAGAGGAGTTTTCTCCAATGATATAAATTGGAGCTAAGGTGTTCCTCATATATAAGAAGAAACATAAGACTAACTCTGGACTAGTTTTTCATCAGGGAAGTAAAGGGCGGGAAAAATTAGTTATGACGGGTCCTCGTGTTTCTACAAGGAAGGATGAAATTTTCACATGATCTACCTCTTAATAAACATCCAAAGATCCTCCAAATACAACTTAGACAACATAATTGGCTCAGGACACAGTTGAGCTGAATAATTTTTCCAAATACAAGGCAATTAAACAGAGGAATGAAATGCTAAAATTAAACACATACACCCAATTCTGGAAGAAAAAAACTACCTCACATCATAGGCTTCTCTCAGCCTTTGATACAAAGAAAGGGAATATGCAGATTTCATTTCTTGAAGCACATGTTCCAGTGCCAAAGACACCAGAAGATTACAAAGAATCTACAATTTCCTTTTATGCACAATAGATTCATCCAATTGAACAAATGGATATGCATAATAAAACTACTGAGATTATGTATTCTAATTTAACTATTGTTTCCATGTCAGCCTCCAGATTGCAGGTATCAATCAACAACATAAAAACATAGTTAAAGTTGGAAATAATTTTGTCCTTAGCTAAGGATAACAAGATCAAGCCATTGGAAGACTTAGTGATCAAGCTAGGATATAATCCCAGTGATGTAAATGTAGCAGAGAGGATTGTGAAAAGGAAAAATGATGACATAGAAGCATTGAGGAAGCAACTCAAGCTGCCACTACAAAATATCCACAGACCAAGGAAGTTGGAGAAATGGAAAATCACAAAGAAGACATGTTCAAGATAATAATTGAATGAAACAACCATATTAGAGACATGTAATTGGAGACGGATAAACTTCTCAAGAGAAGGAGAATTCATCATAGTTGGTCATATTTCCACTCACAACAGTCCCCATTTCAGTTGCAACAACTCCAGGGGCATCTACATCAACATCAGCATCAACACAAACTACATATCCTTCAAGTGAGATAGTTAAAGCCATGGACAATCTGTCCATTCAAGGGCAAGAAATTTCCAAATTAAAGGCTCAACTTAAAATTCTGCAAGAATAGAAATTAAGAATTGATAGTTCTTATGTTGCAGAACTTTAGAAAAATCACAATCTCACTCAGAGAGTTGAATAATTAGAAAATGAATCAACAAAGGCACAAACTTTGGCACAAGAAAAATAAAGTTTATGGATAGAGACAAATGAAACCATCACTGAAATATGGCCTTCAATCCAGATTATTTTTTAGTAGCAAGAATTAATACACAAATCTAAAGAAGTGGTGAAGTAGATTAAAGAAAATTTGTAACAGAAACCTGGTGAAACAACAACATTATAAAAATCTTAAATTCCAAAACTAAAGAAGAACTAGAAGAGCTTAGAATTCAAGACCGGACAGAAACCATACTGGAGGTGAAGAGAGTGCATACTAAAAGGAACCTTATGCTACAAATAGAGAATAAATGCAACAATATGGAATCCACCATTCAAATATTCCATAAGAAATTTCATATGCTAAAAAGGAAAGGACTACCAGGATAGATTGGGATGGGAGACAAACTAATTAACTTGAAAGACTATCAGGAGAAATTATGTACTATTTCCCAAGATAAATCAAGATTTGTAGGTATAAAAGGAAACACCACAAGGAAGGCATTCATGGAGACCATAGAGTTTGACTTATTCATCTGTCATGAGGTCATGAATGTTTTTTATCATCAAGCCTACGTTCTAGAAGTACATGAATGTAGATAAGTCATATAGAAAGTTAATAAAATTTTCTATCCCTAATGAATATCAATGGGAGAAGATTTGTGAGTCACTTGGATGAAACAGTTCCATCTCCTACATCAAAGAAATAATGCAACACTTTTTGAGGTCCAGTCATCAAAAATCATCCTCGAGAATATAGCCATAAGCAACATCAGTTTCATATTTCCTATTATCTTGCTCTATTTTTGTAAAAAAAAATTATATTTTGTAAAAGATCTCAATATTTTCACTCAAGGTATTTTTTATTAAGTTTTGCATAAATACTTCCAAAATTCGAAGCATTAGTGTTGGGATTTGTAGGAAGAAATCTATTGTTGAATGTAAAGTTGTTCATTGAGCTCAAGTGGACAAATTTTATAAATACGAAAGCTTTTCAGGATTCCTGTGTCAGACTTGTTGGTGATTTTATTCTTCTTTTGTTAATGTGTTTCCTTCTCTGTTAATTCACATGTTATTTCATTTACTTTATTCTAAGAAAAATAATAATTTGAATTTGTTAAATTACACTCAATTCTGGCTTATGAGTAAAATCAATGTTTTCCACTAAAGTTAAACATTAGAATTCTTAACTGTTCCATGTTCAATTGATTCTTAATCTTTCCTTCTTTACCATATCACACAGTTTTTTGGATCTAAAAATTCTGCCTACCCTTCCCTATTAAATTTTTCTGTCATTGCTACAATTAATCAACTGAAATTTTAATTGACTCCATTTCCCAATGGCTTTCCCATGTTTTTCCAACCAAAACAATTTAAAAATCAAACTCTGAGCTTCACATCTAGCCTAAATTTTTAAAAACAACAAAGTTAAATTTGACAGATTGATCCCTCTCTGAAGCTGGCATGGCTTGATCCAAGCTTCCAAAGTGGGTTTTTGGTTACCTCTGGAATTCATTTCACAACCTTATCAAATTACAAAGTGATAACACCCAGTACAAAAGTAGATTGTAGAGCTATGTACACCTGCCACATTATTCATTAGCTTTAATAGTAGAGATCCTTGCTATTTTTGTCCTTGGGTTTCTTTGGATATTCTTCATATTTAGTTTCTAATGCTCCATGTCTTTCCTTCATCTTATTGTTCTTAGGTTTCTTGGGATAATGTATTGTTTTTGGAATGATGGATAATGTGTTATCCTTGATGGAAACCTACTTGATAAATATGCCCTTGATGGAAAATTGCTTGATAAATATGTCCTTGATGTCAACATAGTGATAATATGATGATTGTGGAACTAATGCATATATCAAGAATATTTGTATAGATGTTATAGAGGAGGTGGATAGAGAAATGGAAGTTTAGTTACTTATGGATGAAAAAGGTGAAGTTTGAAAAACATACGCGGTTCCTGTGAAGAAGGGTCATGTACACACATAAGTCCTATGAAAAAAAGTATTGTACGTAATTAGAACCATGGAAATATTGATACCAGAGGTCATTACCATGGTAATTTCCCATAGTAATTGTGGTGGAAACATTTATTTGATTTTGTCAACTAATACTAACAACATTACCAAGAGATTTACCTGAGGTATTGGACAAGGAAAAATATATATAATAAGATGGATATCAAGGTGTTATGTTTTCAAGTGAATAATATATTAATATTTGAATTTATATTAAAAAAGGTGTGAAATAGGGAGCAAGGAGATGACTTGGATTTGAAAGATATGAAATTACATTGAGTACTAATGGTTATAATTGAATGATTTGCTTATGTTGAATACCTGATGATGCATGATCTATTTGAATGCATTTGAAGTGATCTTTATTTTGATAGTAAAACTTGGAGAATTTATGTTGTGATTTGCAATGAAGATATGATTTAGTAGATTAATATATGTACACTAGTTTTCTTTAGTAAGACCGTGTACATACATAGATCTGGTTCAGTATTGTTGCATAGAGATTCTGTGATATTTATTCAGTATGTTGGCATATATACATGGGTGGTATGCATGATAATCGCATACACACACAGATATGACTTATGGAGGTCGCATATATTTACTAGGGTTTGAATTATTACATGATGATGACAATTGATGATGTCTTTTCTATTAGATGTCGTTTTTCAATGATGTCTTGATAAGCATAATATGTATCTGCGAGTGTTGACTGGGTTGATTTGAGATTGGATTGGAATATTGGTTAGTGATGATGCTACATCATGTTGATCTATGATCATGTTGCTACTATAACTTAGTATGTCAGTAACTCCCCGTGACTTAGTTTTAGCATTCAATTATTTGATATTTGTATGCAAGTTGTATTTAGAGGAAGCGTGTGTATACACAAGTATGCTTAAGAATAGTCATGTATAATTTATGAATAAAATTTGATCAGGGTTTGTAATCAGTGAAAATTACTTCTGTGTTGATGAAAATGTGGCTATTTTCTTGATTTATGTCTAGTTATTCAATGGATTGATTTATGGCTTGATATAATGATGGTTCATGTGCATTGGTATGATCTAGTTTTGATGATTCAATAATGGTCTAGTATTCAATTTTTCAGTTGCTTCAGCAGTTCAATGATGATTCAACGATTGTATTTAGATTTTGTGATTCAATATTCAGATTGGTATATTGTTTTGGGATTATTGTTGGTGTGGGTCGAATGTCAAAATTTGATGAAAGATAACCTATAGTTTTTTATCTTTGTTTGAGATAGGTGGATATGGTATGAAACATTATGAAACGTGGTCCACAAGATGTTGAAGGTTGAAAATTTCAGTAAGGGGGTAGGATCTCCCTTCCTGTAGGAGATGATAAATGAGGTTAGGGGGTTGTGGCTCCGTTCCAGTAGGTGTTGGAGAATGAGTGGAGGTTGTAGCCTCCTGTAGGTGGGTTCCTTCATACTAGTAATAGTCTTCAATAGTACAAGAAGTAATGAATATTTTATTTATATAATAATAAAGAAGGGAAAGACGATGATAGTGATGGTTTTCTCCACATTGGGTTTCCACCTAAAATCCTAGTGTTCATATCTGTTGATGTGTTGCTTATGTGTTGTGATTTTTATGTTCTTTAATGCACACAAGATGGATAATGAAATAATAATTCAATTATTAATTTACACATTTGATTGAAGTTCTAGAAAATTAAGTAATCTAAACATACAAGGTTTGAATTCACTATAGTCGCGTATACATGTGGGTTGCATGAATAAAAGTGGCATACATATTTATGAATGTGAAATTGAAAATTAAATTGAATTAATAATACTAATTCACCCCCTCCTGCCCCCTCCTCAGTATATTTCCTAGCAATTGGTATCAGAGCAGGTCCCTCAGAAGAATCTTGATTCCTTAAAGGGAGATCTATCAATATGAGAAGTAAAGAGGGAGTATATTTTATCAATCCACCTTTTCTTAATGGAACTGATTTTATGTTTTGGAAAATCAGAATTAGAGTGTATTTGCAGGCACTAGGAGCTGATGTATGGGAAATTTTTGAAGGTGGATATCAATACCCAACCTCCATTTACATCGATGATGCAAGGAAGAAAAAATATGAGATCAATGCAAAGGTTGTAAATGCTATTGATCTAGGTGGATATTGGTGGCCACCCATCTATTCCACTTGGGGCCTCACCATTGTCTCTTTTAGTTTTTTAGTTCGGCACAACTTACTATTTTTTATAGTTTTTTAGGTCCCAAACTTCTGGAGCCATTTTGCGGCCCTAAACGATGTTTTTTGGGAAAACCGAGAGCGGCCAAGATTATCTTTCTTGCACCAAAATTTGTACTCCTTGGATAGATCTTTCTAACGAGCTATTGAGTGCGTCAAACAGAGATTGTATGCCAAAGTTACGTGCCTAGGAAGTTGAAAAACCAATTTACCAAAATAGGGCCCATAGTTTTGGCACTTCATCTTCTAGGGTTAGGGTTTTGGATGTCTAGGGTTTTCCATTATTTATAAATAATAAATAGGCCATCAAGCCTCATTGTAACTGAGTTTATAGGTCTGTAGTTGCCACATCTCTTCTCAGAGATAAGCTACTAGAACCCTAGCTAGTTTATTTCTATTTTGTTTGTAAGCAAATTTCAGTTCTTTGATATTAATGAAATGAAGTGTTATTTCCACTGCATATTTTTGTTTATGGTTACATGTGTATTCTGCTACATTCCTGCATAAATTTGGATCAGTGGTATCAGAGCGGTCTGATTTTTCTCGGTCCTTCTTTGCATGTCCCCAACGAGGTCGGGGTATAAGAAGTTGGGGCTCGATCTGATTGAACCTTTCCAAGATTAGCCTCGCAAGCCCCAATGATTGCCCATGGGGGATGAAAAGAAAGATGAGGGAGCATGAGATCCTATCAAAATATTGCTCAAGGAGGCCCTCGAAAAACAAAGGAACGTGATGATGGATAACTTTGCTCAGATCCTTCAATGACTGCCCACCGGCGGCACATCTGAATCCAACAGCCACTCTGGAGGCATGAATCCCTATAAGGTACAAGTAAACTTTGACATTCCAATATTTGAGGGTCAAATAGATGCAAATGTTGTAGATATATGGTTGAATCTATTAGAAGGATACTTCTCGGTCCATGGATTTTCCGACTGGGAGAAGATTATTTTTGCACTCCTTAAAGCTACCCCCCATGTCAAGGACTAGTGAGAAACCTACTGTGAGAAAAAAGATGAGACAAAACCCTCTCTATTCTCAGCCATACCCACTTGGAATTTTTTCCGAGATGCCATCAAGAAACAATACTATCTCGTGGGGAGCTATGAGGACAAGTACATACAATGGACCACACTACGGCAACAAAGGGATAAGGATGTGCATAAGCTGACGAATCTGTTCCATACCCTTCACACAAAGTTGGGTATCAAAGATTCAGAGAAACATTTGGTGCTAAAGTATTGCAGTTTTCTACATAGATACATTTAGGAGGAAATGGAGTTCCTCGACATCTACTCACTTGGTACGACATTACCAATATGTTGCCAAGATTGAGCAGAAATTAAAGCAGAAGAAGCGAGACTTTGGATCGGCAAATCAAAAGCAAGGGAAAGGTGCCCCCAAACCATAGAACAAAGGACAAAGCCAAGACATGGCAGCCCAATGCAACCTGCTAAAGCCACAATCAAAGAACAACACCACAAAGCCAAAGAAGGACACAGGAAAGTGGTGTGAGTTCCATAAGAGCTCCACTCACAACACAAGTGAGTGTTGGGTCAAGCAGTCACTTGTGGCCGAGATGAGGGCTTTTGAATCAGATGCATGCTCTGACTCTAAATCAGAACCTGATAAGGGGAATGACAAAGGGAAACAGATTATTTATGCAGATCCCAACGCCATTGTTGCCACTGCAAAGTTCCAGAAGGAGGAACCAGAGGATCCAGAGGAGGCAGAATGTCTCTTCCACTCCCAGATGTGGGTAAAGGGTTCCCCGCTACAATTCATTTTCGACAATGGGAGCCAAAAGAACCTCATTTCAGTAGATGTCGTGAAGCGGTTGAGCTTGCCGACCACAGTGCAACCATAGCCATACACCATCGGGTGGCTTCACCAAGGACGGGATCTCCGTGTCAGCGAACAGTGCCACCTTCCCTGTAGCATCAAGCCCTTCATGGATGAGGTATTATATGACATTGCTCCTGTTGATGTTTCTGATGTATTATTAGGTCAACCATAATTGTGGAAGCAACATGCTATGTGTGAGTCATAGCCTCACGCTGTTATTGTTACCTTGGGAAATAAGCTGTACAGGATACCAGAGGTACCACCGCCTACCACTATCTCTTTGTTTACTGCAAAACAATGTAGTAAGCTCATTTTCCAAACCAAGAAATTTGCTTTCCTAATGATCTGCCCCTAGGGCAAGAAGAAGAATATGGCCATGACCATTAGACATGGCTCCTCTACACAACAAAAACAAATGGAAAAGGTTGTGGAGGAGTACGGGGAAATTTTCACCTCACCCACAGGGGTGCCTCTGCACTATTAGGTCAAGCACCCCATTGATCTAACCCCAGGTGCGTCGCTACCCAGCAGACCGATCTATTGGTGCTATGTTTTGTAGAATGAGGAATTTAAGAGGAAAATTCAGGAGTTGCTGCAGAAAGGCCACATCCGGCCAAGTTCATCGCCCTGTGGGAGCCCGATCATGTTAGTACAGAAGAAGGATGGGACTTGGAGACTCTATATTGACTATTGGGAGCTGAACAAGATCACTGTCTAGAATAGGTACCCAATCCCATGGATTGATGACCTTCTAGAGCAACTCAAAGGGGTGAAATATTTCAGCAAGATTGACTTGAAGTCTGGGTATCACCAAGTATCCATTGAACACTCCGATGTGTGGAAGACTTCCTTCAAAGCTAAGGAGGGCCTTTTCGAATGGTTGGTCATGCCTTTCGGGTTGACGAATTCTCCCACAACCTTCATGAGGTTGATGGATGACATCTTGAGGTCATTCACCAACTCATTTGTAGTAGTGTACTTGGATGACATTTTGATCTTTAGCCAGACTTGAGAAGAGCACCTCCACCACATCCGACAAGTCCTCCAAACACCACGGCAACACAAGTTGTGTGCCAATTTGGAGAAGTGCACTTTTGGCATGACCTAGGTTCAATATCTGGGATAAATTATTTATGAAAGGGGGGTGCATGTGGATCCAACCAACATCCAAGTCATTCGAGACTGGCCAGCCCCAACCACTATAACAGAGCTTCGCAGCTTTATGGGTCTTGCTAGTTTCTACCGTAGGTTCGTGTTGGGATTCTGTCATATCACTTGGCCCTTGAGTCAAGCCACAAAGGGAGGAGAGAGAGCAAAATTATTTTGGTCGGAATCTCAACAAAAGGCGTTCATAGAATTGAAACATCACCTCTCTTCAACCCCTGTGCTCACATTACTAGACTTGCAACAATCATTTGAGATCGAGACAGATGCCTCTAACTATGCTATTGGGGCAGTTCTTACTTGACAGGGGCATCCATTGGCATATCACAGTGAGACATTTTCCGACATAGTTTGCAAGTATCCCACTTTTGACAAAGAAATGTATTCCATTGTGCAGGCTTGTCGATAATGGAAGCATTACATTTTGGGGAAGGAAAAAATCATCCACAGACCACCGGCCCTTGCAGTTCATATAGACACAAGGGAAGTTGTAGAAATATCACCATCAAAAGTGGTCCACATATCTAAAACATTTTCATTTGAACATCAAGTACAAGAAGGGTAGCACCTGTTAGAGTCAGTATCTTCATCCCTCCGTCAGAGATCAAAATCTCTTTTGCTGTATTTCATTTTAGGTGTCCCATTCAGTTCAGTCATTTGCATTCCATTAGGAGCATGGATCATCTGATGGAAGGGTCTTTTCACTCATATACCTCATTTCATGTACCTGCTGGTCCGTGTCTATTCATCAATTTTACAGTCATTTACAGTCCTGTTTGGTCTCTTGGTCAGCAAAGAGTCATTTTAGGGTTTTAAACCTCATTAGGTCTAGGGTTTCACCTTCAAAATGTCTAATAATGCCAGCGGGCACATGAGGGAGGCTCGAAATAAGTTTTCATGGCAAAAATTTCATCGTCATAATGATTGATCATGACTTTTCTTAAAAACTCTCCTTTGAAGAAAAATCGTCAATTTCATCCTTTGTAATAAATGTAATGTAATTTTCAAAGTTTTTAGTTGTCAAGTTCTTTAGGTGTCGCCCTGGTCGCCTTTGTAAAGATCTCATGCCAACTATCCCTGCAAAACATAGACAAGAATTTCATCATCAGTTCAAAAATCAGAGGAAACAAGCAAAACAAAGTTTATTGGAAAAAGTGCCAAAGTCTGCAACATTACAAAAGTGGGTTTTCTAAATGAAAAATCAAAATCCTTTTGTATATATAATATATTTTCACCATTCAAAAATTAATTTGTAAACAAAATCCTCAAAGAAGCCGAGTTAATTCGTGGAAGATCAAAAGCCAGTTTTGGAGGACCGACTGAGGGTGAGATTTAGGGTCGCGGCGCACAAGTTGGAGGTCGCGACGCACATAGTTGTCGCGGCGCATAGGGCCGTTTTTCACCATACAAATTTGAACTGGCACGACGCACAAGGAAGGAACGACGCACATAGTTTTCGTGGTGCATAGGGCCTTTTTTCATCATACAAATTTGAACTGGCGCGACGCACAAGGAAGGCGCGGTGCAATGGGTTGTGCACGCGGCGCATTGGCCCGAAACTTAAAATTTTTTCTAGTCTTCTCCAAAATCAGATTTTGTTTGGTTGCTCCATGCCCGAGTAAGTTCATGTGATCTCTTAGTGCCCATGAACTCATGTTTGGTGTGGTTATATGACTGATTATAAGAATTTGATACATGAAAATCCAAACCCTATCTTCTTGAGAATTATTTACTTAGGGTTTTGAAGTTGGTGTTATAAAAAATAATTTGGTGCCAAACCCTTTTATTTCCCACCTTGTTTTTCCCTCTCACTGTTATTATATCACTACAATTCATCCCTTATCCCTTTTCATTCTCAAAGTGGCTTATTCCTAAGCCCCATTTTCCTATCCCTAAATCATTTCATTGCCTATCATTATCCCTTTTCCCATATCATTTGCAAAAACCTAAAGCCCAAATTCCCAAACACAGTCAAGTGGCTTTCCTTACACTTTAAATTCACTTGACAAAACTCCATCATTCTCACTGCCCTATTTCCCACACTCCCTCATTTGACTTTGAAACATTTGGCAATCAAGACAAAGACACCAAATTCTTATTTTCATCTCATACAAATAAGCATATACTTGACATAGAATTTCAACACCATGGAGACAGACACTGATACATCATATGACAGAGATAGTGATTCTACCACTGAGCTAAATGCACCGAGAAGGCCTCGTAAAGGTGGAAAACATGTGAGAGAAGAGCCCACCTCATTGACTCAGTTGCAGGCCTGCCCACTCGCCATGGCATGTTTTCGAGAGCAGTCATGCTATCAGTATTGTGAGATGATTGCTAGGATTCAGCATCATCAGGAGTTGGCTCGTTTTTTTTTTTTACATTTGCATGATGGTCAGGTAACTCTTGCTGGTGTGAATTTCACCTTGACACCGGAAACCATTTCTCAAGAAACAGGAATACCGAATGTGGGTGAACAGTGGAACAAGAGACAACAGGTGGATAGAGTACATTATGAACCATACATTAGGCCTAGCTATGTGAGACAGTTCAGCAGGGTATTCCCATTCCAGTTCCTAAAGGAATCCTATGCGCCTTTGATGAGACTCATTATCAGATACTTCAGTTGTGAGGGCCAGTTCTCAGGCCTCTATGCATACCACATCAGGTTATTGATGCATTTCACTAGAGTGAGGATGATGAACATACCTTACTTCATGTGCCGTAACATCGAGCAAATGACCACTCTTGTGCAGAAGAAGACTCCCGAGCAGCAGTACAACAGTATTTATCACTATGCACTCATCAAGATTGTTGTTGTACATCAACTTGGATTGCAGGGTATTGCATGGGAGGATTTCATTTCCCATGAATTTTTCACAGCTCCTCAGGTTCCTCCGAAGGTTGTCCATGATGCAGGTGAACCTTCACATCATCCTGAAGGTCACGAGACAGAGCCTATTAGTGTTCCAGTGTTTATTACTTATCAGAGGGGCACCAGAGTATTGTTTGCAGCAGCCCGACGAGTACTATCTCCACCTGGGGTGGAAGGGGTCTCGTTGCCGTCATCAGCAGCATAGGTATAGGTACAGGATAGAAGTAAGAGGCCTATGTAGGATGAGGGCCCTTCAGGAGGCCAGGATACTGATTTCATATTGATTGATGAGGATTTGAGCTCTCCAAGCTTAAAGTTGAGAGAGATCATTTAGGAGCAGAAGGCTGAGATAAACACATTAACCAAAAAATTGCAAAGATCTCAATGGATCATAAACTATCTGGAGAAGTAGAAAAAATAGTTGGAGGTTCAGCAAATGATCATGGAGTTGCAAAACATCCGTGAGAACCGGTAAGCTGCCCGAAGAAGCCCAACCGAGATGACACCCATTGAGTGGGAGATTGAGGCTGATAGAGAGACTTGAATTGAGAGGGTCAACATTCATCTTGAGAAGCTGTTGGAGAAGGTAAACAAGGAAAATAACATGCTCAGGCACATGAAGAACCACTATTGGGCACGAAATCATGTTTGCAAAGCGAGGATCAACAAGGCTAAGGAGGGCACTAAAGCATCGCAAAAGGCATGATAGGCTCCAAATTTTGGCTGAAGCTTCTTTGGCCCAGTATAGCACTTGATGAGGGACCTTCAGCCCAAATTTCAAGAAATTTGGGAAAAATTTTGTCAATTTTGAATTTTGGGCCTAAAAACAGATTTTCCTGCCCGACGCGTAGTGCCACTTGGCGCGCGCTTATAATTGGTAGCTCTTCAGGGGTAAAACTTCACATTTCTAGATTTTTCATCAAAATTTATGCATACCTATGGATTACCTAAGGATTTTGACAAGTTTTGGGTTGCCTAAAGGGTCAAAAACACCTCAAAAATGGCCTTTCTACCACTTTTTGGACACACAGGAAGCAGTGTTGGGAGATTTGATTTTTGGAGGGGAAAATGGCAACCAAATCATGAAATTCCACTTGGGTTGGAAATTAGACAGGTATGGATTTCCAACGAGCTATCCTGCGCTCAATTTGGACTTCAGGAAGGCCCTCAAAATCAGCTTCAAACTTGTGCTACGCATAGAGATTCCAGGCACGACGCATAGGGAAATTTGGCCTATTTTTCACTCAGCAGCTCAGATTTTTGCCTAGTTTTGGCTAGTTTGAATTTTTCATGTAACTCTTGATGTAACTTGATGTAATTTAATGAATTTTATGTAATTTTGGCACATTTTTACTCATCTTAGTAGATTCATTCACCAAAAAGTGAAATGTAAGTGAATGAATCAGTTTCCTATCATATAGAGGCAAGTTGTTTCATTGCCTATTTTTCAGTTCCTATTTTAGATATGGTTGAAATAGCTCCTAGAATGATGAGCTCGACCCCTAGAGGCATGGGAATGAGTTAGGCTTGTCTATATCATGTAGTTCTTCAATCATTTTCAGGGTTGGACACTTGGGATTGCTTGGCACTTCATTGTACATTTCATCTCTGCACTTTTGGCAAAGGAATAGAATAGGGTTTGCAGCACTCTTTGGGATCCATGTGGCTCTGTGTTTTGATGGTGTTTTTCTCTATGTAATTGTAAGTTCACTGATGTTTATGTGTATCATTTATCTTCTCCTTTCTTCTTAAATTAAAAAAATGAGTGATAAAGGTGGAATTCATTAGCTTGCTTTGCTCTGCCTTCAGTTTTGTTTAATTTTCCATGTTTTCATCTGTTTGAAGAGGATTATTGAAAGCCTCTTTCCCTCTTCATCTCCTCACTAGTCTGAACCATCCATTCATTCAATCTAAAACATAAAAACAATTGCCTTCCTTGCCCCAATCATAACTCTGCAAAAACTAGGTCTCATCCCCGAACTCAAAACTGCATTTCCCTTGATTCCAACAAAAACCCCCAAAATCCAAATAAAATCCTTTCACCTATATACCTAGCCTAAAATTAGCCTTTATTTCAAGTCATCTCAAGCCCTATTGATTATTTTCGTTGAGATTGACCCAGAGAGAGCCCTATCTTGTTATGGTAGGGCTAGCTACCAGACTGAGCATGGTTTAATGTTACCCTGAACTCTTCCTTCTTTCAGCCTGAGGTACATTTAGGCAATAACATAGTGGTGACCATACTAGGGAATCAAATGGTTTTCTTGTTGTTGTTATTTATTTTATAAGCTACAGACGGAGCTTGAAGTTATGTCAGGTAGCCTTCGAAACGCTCTTTCTTTGCATTAGCGAAAGTAGATAAACGCTGCTTTAGTCAATCTCCAGTCTAGCTTGTAAACGTGACACTTGACTTGTGAATTTCCCCAGTACATCAGATCGTTATGGACTTTTGGGTGATGAGTCTTGTTGTGTAACCAGCTCCAAAAAGAGAAGAAAAGAGATATAAACGCCTTAGAAATGAGCCACTTCGAGGGGGCAACCTCCAATACATTACATAAACGAACAGTTCTTGGATGATCCAATTTACAAAACCTCCTTTCTATATATAGGAGTCCATGGGGCCATAATGTAATCCTAGTGGGCCACAATGTAATCTTAGCCGACCTAACAATAATAATATAAGGGCACAATAATAATAAAATGGGGGTTACAAGGGTACAATAATAACAATAAGGGGGTTACACTAACAAAAATAAGGGACTATACTAGTAACATAGGGACCTAACATTCCCCTCTCCTTCAAAAAAGTGTTGTCCTCAACACTTGAGTAGCTCTGGGTGCTTCTGTATGAAATTCTCATCCTCCCATGTAGAATATTCAATGGGTAAGTTCTTCCACCTGATGAGATATTCTGAAATTGATCGATTCCGTAGTTTTCGAGTTCTTGTTTCTGTGACCGCTTCAGGTTCCAATATGATTTTTCCTTCCTCATCAAGTTCTGGTAATATTGTTTGAACTGGAATATTTTCACCAATAACCTTCTTTAAGCATGAAACATGGAAAATTGGATGTACTCGCGAAGAAGCAGGAAGCTCCAATTTGTATGCCATAGTACCAATCTTTTGCAACACCTTGTAAGGACCATAGTACTTTGGCGATAATTTATTATCCTTATTTTCTTGCTTGAGGGACATTTGTTTGTATGGTTGTAGCCGTAAAAATACCCAATCTCCTACATCAAAACTTCTCTCGCTACGATGTTGATCTGCCTGTTGTTTCATTCGATTTTGTGCCAAATTCGGGTTATCCTTTAAGAGTTGGAGAACTTCTTGCTGATGCTCGATGTGATCTTCCACTGCTTGAACCTTCGAATTTTCCCTTAAAGATGATGTGATGGATGGTGGATGATATCCATAAAGTGCCATAAATGGGGTCATTTTTGCTGCAGTATGGAAGGAAGTGTTATACCACCATTCGGCGAGAGGTAACCACTTGACCCATTGTGTTTGTTTATCAGATACAAAACAACGAAGATATCCTTCCAAACATTTATTTACTATCTCGGTTTGACCATCGGATTGAGGATGATAAGATGAGCTATGAGCTAATTGAGTACCCAAACAAGAAAATAACTCCGTCCAAAAATTTCCAGTAAAAATGGGATCTCTATCGCTCACAATAACCCTTGGGCTTCCATGTAGCTTTTAAATTCTATCCATAAATGTAGTAGCAACTGTACTTGCTTTAAATGGATGAGATAATGCACAAAAGTGTGCATACTTGGTAAGTCTATCAACTACCACCATGATGACACTCTTTCCTTCGGACTTAGGTAAACCTGTGATGAAATCCATTGAAATCTCCTCCCAACGTTGACTTGGAATGGATAAAGGTTGTAGAAGTCACGGGGTCTTAATTGTTTCCACTTTATTCTGCTGGCAAACCAAACATTCCGCCACAAACTTTTGAATATCAGATTTAAGGCCATCCCAAAAAAATTCTTTCTTCACCCTGTGGTAAGTTTTTAAAAATCCTGAGTGTCCTCCTAAAGGAGAAGTGTGCAATTCCCGAAGAATCTTTTGTTTTAGTTGGGAATTCTTACAAAGATATAAGCGATCTTTGTACCATAAGGAATCATTTTTCCAACTAAATGTATCGGATGTACTAGGATCTTGCTGCAACTTTTGAATGAGTGTCCATACATCTTTGTCCTTCTTCCATTCATCTCTTGCTTCAGTTATCCAATCTGGTTGGATAATAGAAATGGCACAAAGCAATGCTTCCACCTCTTCATTCTTTCTTGAGAGTGCATCTGCAACAACATTCAGCTTTCCTTTTTTGTAGATTATTTCAAGGTCATAACCCAACATCTTTGTGACCCATTTTTGCTGTTCTTCTGACGATAGTCTTTGTTCCAAAAAGTGTTTAAGACTATCATGATCAGTTTTTTACCTTGAAGTGTCTTCCATTAGGTAAGTTCTCCATTTCTTTAGTGCATGCAATATTGCTAACATTTCCTTCTCATAAATAGGTTTCTGTAAATACTTTCCTTTGATTGGACGACTTTCAAAAGCAATGTGTCTTCCTTCCTGCATTAAAACAACACCAATTCCATTTCCTGAGGCATCACATTCACAATAAAGGTTTTTGTGAAGTCTGGCGTAGCTAAGACCGGTGCTAGGCACATTGCCTCTTTAAGATGTTCAAATGCCTTATTTGCTTCAAGATTCCATGAAAATGCATCTTTCTTCAATAATGTTGTTAGAGGTGCTGCTATTCTCCCATAATTCTTAACAAACTTGCGATAATACCCTGTTAACCCGAGAAATCCTCGCAACTTCTTTATGGTTGTGGGGACTTTCCATTCCTTAATAGCTTTAATTTTGTTAGGGTCTACTTTAACACCCTCGTGAGATACAATATGACCCAGATATTCCACCTCTTGTACTCCAAAGAAACATTTGGATTTTTTGCATATAATTGTTTCTCCTGCAATAGTTTGAGCACCCTGTCAACATGTTCAACATGATCCTTCCAAGACCTGTTGTAGATTAGTATATCATCAAAAAATGCTAGCACAAATTTTCTAAGGAAGGGTTTGAAAATGGAATTCATCAACCCTTGAAATGTAGAAGGTGCATTGGTAAGGCCAAAAGGCATGACCAAAAATTCATAATGACCCTCATGAGTTGAAATGTTGTTTTTAGAATATCTTCAGTCTTCATTCTAATTTGATGATATCCTGAACAAAGATCCAACTTGGTAAAATAAATTGCTCCATGTAATTCATCCAATAATTCATCAATCAAAGGAATGGGAAATTTGTCTTTAATGGTGAGCTTATTGAGCTCCCTATAATCCGGACACATTCGCCATGATCCATCCTTCTTGTGTACCAATACTACAGGAGCAGAGAAAGAACTTTGACTGGGTTGAATTATACCCGCCTCTAACATTTCCGCAATCATACGTTCAATTTCGCTCTTTTGGAAGTAAGGATATCTATAAGGCCTGATGTTTGGAGGAACACTTCCTGGAATCAAATGAATAGCATGATCATGATCACGAATAGGTGGGAGTCCTTTGGGAGTTTCAAACACCTTGGAATGATTGTCAAAGACTTGTTGGAGATCTGCAGAAATAGATGATTTTGATGTTGGAACTTCTAGTGAGCATAATTGTGCAATTACGCCTCGCTGTTCTTTCTTTAGAAGCTTTGTCATGACATTAGAGCTTATTATCCTTCCTGGCTTCCCCGCAATACCTCGTAATTCGACTTCCTTTCCTTCTGAAAAAAATTTCAAGAAAAGCTCTTGAAAATTAAAAGCTACCGTCCCCAAAGATTGTAACCATTGTACTCCTAGTACAACATCAGCACCTCCCATAGGAATGGAAAGCATTGGACTAGTCAATACATATTCCCCCATGGTTAGCTTGATATTATGGCATTTTCGAGAGCAATTTATAGTTCCTCCATTTGCAACCATCACTTGACATTCTGGTGCTGGGTATAGGAAACAATTTAATTCCTTGGCTACCTTATAATGAATAAAATTATGGGTGCTACCTGAATCAATCAACAATATTACCCTTTTCTTCTTTATATGTCCTTCTATCTTGAGAGTTTGAGGAGTGGTAATTCCTGCCAGTGCATTACACGATATGGTCGGATTCATTTCTTCCTCTTCTAGGGCTGGTTCTAGGTGTATATCCTCTTCTTGTTCATTTTCTTCTTCCTCTTCACAATCTATGTAAAATAATTTCTTCTCAGCACACTTATGACCTTTAGTGTATTTTCTATCACAACTGTAGCAAAGCCCTTTTCTCTTTTTTCTTCCAATTTTTGTGGTGTCAACCTTGTAGGTTGTGGAAATCTAGGTGTAGCAACACTTCCTTCTTTATAGAATTGAGTGGTAGGCTTCCTTGTCGCCATAATTTTACATTCAACTTTTCTTGCCAACCTGAATGCCTTCTCCAATGAATCAGGTTCCAAAACGCGAAATTCATGTTGGATGTTATCCTTTAAAGTGCCTATGAAGAGATCAATCCTGTGTTCCTCTGGAATATCAGTTACCCTTATATTCAATTTTTGGAAGTCCTCAATGTGCTGCCCCACTAAACCCTTTTGTTTAAGATTTATCAATTGGCTAAAGAAGGTGTTGCTCTTTGTATCCTCATAATGTGCTATAATTTCCTCCGTAAAAATTGACCAAGTGACAATTTTTTTACGGGAGCAAAGCCATCGATACCATACAAATGTATTTTGTTCTAAATGTAAAGTTGCAATGCGTGCCTTTTGTGTGTTTTTCACATTATTGAGATCAAAATATTGCTCCATCTGTAGTATCCATGTTACAGGATCCTTTCCATCAAACTTCCTCATATCCATTTTTGGAATATGGTGGTTCTTCCCGCCAACATTAGAGTTTATGAAATCACGATTAACATTTTTTTTGTTCTCATCATGAGGTTCTTCTACTATATTTCCGCCATTAGGAATCATTTCTTGTTTTAAGCTTGTCATCAAGCCTTCCATGTATCCTTTTAGATCATTCTTCATGTTTTCCATGTTGTCTTTCATGTCCACTTCCATGCCATCCATCTTAGCTTCCACGCCATCCATCTTAGCTTCCATGCCTTTCTTCAAACCGTCCATCTTCACTTCCATGCCTTTCTTCAAAACTTCCATTTCATTTTTTGTTGCTCTTTGCGAAAGTGAAATCTGTTGCACTTGCTCTTGTAATTTTGATAGATCATGTTGCAATTCTTCATCTTCATGAGTCATAGTAGAGCCTTCTGAAGGCTTAATGGGTGTTTAATTCTTTTTAGGGGCCATTTTAGAATCCAATATTGATATCTATTCTACAAGATGCCCTTGGAATCAATTCAACTTGATTCTTCAAACAAGACTTATGCAATTCGGAAAAAAAATACACACCTTTTACTAGCTTTTAGGAGATCGATATTGAAATTGAATTATCTCTGTAATTGAAAATCTTCAATATCTAAAATTCAGCCCTGTAGTAGCCCTCTGAAGCTTCTTTCAAATGCCACAGGTCTGATCTAATTTGGATTCCCCAAGACAAAGTTGTGTCCAATCTCCCACAATGACCTAATTCTGGACTGGTTCAATAGAGAAAACTTGTAGGACTTGCCACGTGTCACTGTTTTTTCCTTTGTCTCTGAAATTGATAGCCAAGAAACTATAGTCCATGTAATTGCAACCACTTTTTACGACACTCAAATCCACTACCCAGAGAGAGAGTTATTGAACTTTTCCCACGATCACCTCTTTGAGATGAAATTCAGGAGCCTGAAAAAGCACTACCTTCCACAGATCATATCTCCAAAAATATTTCGAACCAAGCTCTGAAATTTTTTGATGAATTTCCTCAGGATTTCAGCTTCGCACCATATGAATTTCAGATTCTGAACCTTCGTAGAAAATTTTTTATAGCGCAAATGCCACGATGACCTGTTTAGGAGCCTGAAAAAATACCTGACTTCCACAGATCATATCTCCGAAATTATTGCGAACCAAACTCTGAAATTTTTATACAAGATTCCTCAAGATTTTGGCTTCGTACCCTAAACATTTCAGCTTCTGAAACTTTGTAGAAAAAAAGTTATAGCGAAAATTCCACGATGACCTGTTTGGAGCAGCGAAACCCTAGAATCCCAAGCTCTGATACCAAATGTTGTAACTTGGCTCAAAAAGAAGAAAAGAGATATAAACGCCTTAGAAATGAGCCACTTCGAGGGCAACCTCCAATACATTACATAAATGAACAATTCTTGGATGATCCAATTTACAAAACCTCCTTTCTATATATAGGAGTCCATGGGGCCATAATGTAATCCTAGTGGGCCACAATGTAATCCTAGCCGACCTAACGATAATAATTTAAGGGCACAATAATAATAAAATGGGGGTTAAAAGGGTACAATAATAACAATAAGGGGGTTACACTAACAACAATAAGGGACTATACTAGTAATATAGGGACCTAACAAGTCTAGAATTTGATAGGCTGAACAAGTTGGTTTTGTCCCTTTGATTTTGAAATTAATCCAACACACTCGCTTCCAGAAGACATACTAAAGCAAATCTGGATCCCGATCCACCTCCAGTGTATGAGAATCCCAATCTGATTTCAAGAATCCTTCGTTGAGAAAGTCTCGTGATTCCTCTGTTCAAATCTCATTCATGTCCCACTATTTTTGAATACCTTGAAGATCTTGAATTTGACGAACAATTTGAGTTTTCATTGTTTCAGACTAAGTCTGAAAGTGTTATTGGCTCTACTTTCATAAATCTAGAGTTTATCAAGTATCTTGAAATTGAACAGGCTAATATATCCATTGATAGTTACATCTTGAATATTCAAAATTCCATGGTGGCAACAAACATTCCTGAGTTCATAGAGTTTGCATCTGAAACTCTTGGGCCATCAAAAGTTACTTCCGATTCACAAGTTCATACCCAGCCTCCTTTCATTCCTACCATTCCCGTGCAACCATCTATTTCTAATCAACAATCTGCAGTAGTATCGCCTCCATCCACACCACATACACCTCATATATCTACCCACTCCTACTCCACTTGTTTCTCCAAGACCGGTTATAAATCCACCCAGAGCAATGGTTGCCAGATTCGCACCCCTTGTCTTGCCTCAAAACTTGGATGCTATGCCCGCTGATTATCAAAGTAAGATCCCATTGTTTGATGGCACTCCTCAAAGTGTCACTTCTCAGCAACATATTGATAGAATGGCAGATTTCTTCGATCTTCATGAGATTGATGCAGAAAATGTGACCATGATATTATTTGTGCAAACTTTTGGAGGTGAAGTGAGAAAATGGTTCAGAGCTTTGCATCCTAGAAGTATTGCTACATTGGCTGAGCTTCAGAGACAATTTTTAGATCGGTGGGAAGTAAAGAAAGATCCTCTTCAGATCACTTCCGAATATACCAAGATCAAGCGCAATGCTAGTGAGTCCATCCAAGACTATTGTATTAGATTCAATTCAGTTTACAATGCAATTCCTGATGATTTAAGGCCATCTAGGAAGTTGGCTTTGCTTAAGTTTCCGGATGGTTTTGATTTGGACATGGCCTATCAATTGAGAGAAAGAGATCCGACCACTTTGGAGGACATGCAGAAAATTGCAGTGAGTGTTGAAGCTAATTTGAATGACAAGAGAGCTAGATTGAAAGCAGAAAAGAAAGTTGTAATAAAGGAAGAGGCTTCTACTTCAGATCAGGTACTTCACAAGGTGGAAAAGATGATTGAAAGATTAAAACTTGATAAGCCTGAACCACAGATCAGAAATCCTAATTTATGTGGAAAGCAGCAACCACAATTCAGGATCAAACAACGAGAGCAACGAGCACAAGAATCGCCAGTACAAAAGCAGGTAAAGACTCCTTTACAACAGAATTTTGTTGGCCCGGAATTAGATGATGAAGATAATGTAATAGGAGAAGAAAATCACTTCTTTACACTTGATGATATGCCAACCTTTATCACTGAAGACAAGGAGTATGTAGAAAACTCAGCTGTACAAAAGGACGAGGATTTTATCTTGGCAAATGATGCAGCTCTTGAAGAAGAGTCGGATGAGTATCAGAGAGGCTATATGAATGCTTTGTCCGCACAGCAGCGACAATATTCACTTAGAAACATAGATGTGCCTATCAACCCAATCCAAAAATAAAGGAAGTTTTAGCACCAAAGAATGATGTACCCATTGCACAGAAGAAGGGAAAAGAGGTAGCTGATCCTACTACTAGCAAGTCTCCATTAGAAAATGAAATATCTAATCAGCCAATTGTATTGAGGGATAAAGCTGAAAGGAAGGATGCTCCAGCCAAAGAGGTAGAAAAAAATTTAGTTTTTAACTTAGAGAGTGAGATTGCTAAGTTAAAAGTTTCCATTCGTTTGACTGAGTTGATGAGAAATAGTAGCTACAAGGGTCAAGTATCTAAAATTTTGAATTTCGATCCAATGTCTGATATGGTGAATGTGGAAGATGATAAACCTGAGTTGATATTTGGACCAGCATTGGATGGTGAGTCTCCTGTTAGTGATGTGCCTCCTTTTTATATCAACCTTAGATTGCATGATTTTGTGTTACATAATGCCATGTTTGATTTTGGAGCTTCTCATAATCTCATGCCGAGGGCGATCATGGAGAAATTGGGATTGGACATCACTAGGAAATATCATGATCTTTATTCTTTTGATTCCAGTAGAGTAAGATGCATTGGGATAATCAAATATTTGGTGGTTAGCTTAGATCAGATTCCAACTAAGAATGTTTTGATGGATGTGGTTGTGGCGGACATTCCTCCTAGATTTGGCATGCTTCTTTCCAGATCTTGGGGATCGAAACTAAAGGGAACATTACAGCTTGATTTATCCTATGCTACCATTCCTGTGTTCGGTCAGATGAGAAAACTATATCGGGAGCAAAAGATGAAGTATATGATCACCAGCAAGGAGAAACCGGTAAATCATCTAATTAATTATGTACATATAGATTTAGAGTCTTTTGTTTTGTATTCAGATAGTTTCAATGATGTAGATAGTCAGTTAATTGAAGCAGAGGACATTCTGGAGATCACAGAAAATTTTAGAGAAGTTTTGATGAAATAAAGGCAAGAACTTGAGAGTTTCGCTGAGCAATCAGCCTTTCGACAACAGCAGAAAGTTGATGGATAGCAAGCAGAAATAAAAGAGAAAACGCAATTTCAGCACTTGGAAGAAGATGAAGATGGTTTATGGACTATGGATTTTGATGGTGCAGTAGGGAGTGACGGTGATGGAATTGGTATTTGGGTACGCAACCCTTTTTCCGCCCCAAAAAAGGTACCGAGTAATGTAAGGGTCTGCTCTTATAAATTAGCTTTTGATTGTTCAAATAATGAGGCAGAATATGAAGCTTTGATTTCTGGTCTGAAAATTCTTAGAAATTTGAATGCTAAGAGGATTGCAGTATATGGTGACTCCGAGTTGGTAATTAATCAAGTGAAGGGTGAGTATCAATCTAAGCATCCTCGAATGCGGGCTTATCGAAATGTTGTTCTTGATATCTTGAAGTTGTTTTCAGACTATACTTTGACTTGTATTCCTCGTATTCAGAATGGTATTGCGGATGCTCTTGCTAAGGCTGTAAGTAATTTGAAGATTCCGATGAACTCAAGTAACAAGTTTTAAATTCATTAAAACATCGTCCAACTGTCTCGGACAATCAAAGGTATTGGCAAGTATTCCAAGATGATGATGATATTGATGAATTTCTACAAAACAAAGGTAAATTCAAAGAGACTTCAATTGACATGGAGCACGATGATGGTGAGGCTGATGTGCAAATCAATCAGATGGAAGTGTTGCAGCTGAAAGATAATGTCATTCCTAAAGGTTTGATATCTTTAGAAGAGCTTTTTGATCAGGATGACGTAGCTAGAAAACCAACCTTGCGTCCAACTGAAAAGGGAGTTGAAGATGTGAACATTGGATTGGCTGAGAATCCAAAGATGGTGAAATTGTCCAAAGCATTGCCACTAGAGGTAAAAGAAAAATATGTTAGTTTGTTGTCTTCTTTTGCTGATATTTTTTCTTGGGACTATTCAGATTTGAAGACATATGATACAAACATAATTCAGCACACCATTCCCATTAAGCCAAATCAAAAGCCCTTCAGGCAGAAGTTGAGAAGGATAAATCCGAAGTTGCTGCCCTCAATTGAGAAAGATGTGAATCGATTATACAAGGCTGGTATCATTGTTCCTATAATATTTTCAGATTGGATATCCAATTTGGTGCCCGTACGCAAGAAGACAGGTTAGATTCGTTTGTGCATTGATTTTAGGAATTTGAATAAGGTTTCCTTGAAAGATAATTATCCATTGCCCAAAATGGATCACATATTACAATGAGTAGTTGGAGCATCTCGTATGTCACTACTCGATGGTTATTCTGGGTATAACCAAATTCTGGTCCATGAGGATGATATAGACAAAACAACGTTCACCACTCCGTGGGGAACTTTCCATTACGCTAAAATGCCTTTCGGTTTGAAGAATGTTGTTGCGACATTTCAGCGCGCAATGGATATGGCATTTGCAAATGAGAAAGTTGTTTTTCTAGTTGTGTATCTTGATGATTTGACACTCTTTTCCAATTTTGATGAAGAGCGCCTTTACCATTTGAAGATTTTTGTTCAGCGATGTAGAAAGTATGGTGTGTCACTCTATCCGAAGAAGAGTTTGTTTTCCATGGATGAGGGAAAACTTCTTGGTCATATTATTTCAAAATATGGCATCCGTATTGACCCAGCACGAGTTGAAGCTATTCAGCAAATTGATCTTCCCTGGAACAAAAAGGAGATTCAGTCCTTCAATGGTAAGATGAATTTTTTACGCCGCTTTGTGCCTAACCTTACTGAACATCTAAGATAGATTAAAAACATGCTTAAGAAAGACATTGCAGTGAAGTGGACTGAGGAGGCGGTAAAGTATTTCAATTTAGTAAAATTGGTTCTTTCTTCAGCTCCTGTTTTGATCAGCCCGCATTACACTCAGGATTTTATTTTGTTTTCATTTGCTTCGGAGCATACTATGGCAGTAGTATTAATGCAGAAAAGAGATGGGCATGAGAAACCAATTGCTTTTTTCAGCCATACCTAAGAGATGCAGCCTTGAAATATAACATCATTGAAAAGCAAGCTCTTGCTCTTGTGAAAGCATTGAAGGATTTTCGTGTATATATTTTGCATTCTCATATTCTTGCTTATGTTCCTAACGCTGATGTTAAGGATGTTTTAGTTCAAACAGATTCGGAAGGAAGACGAGGCAAATGGATTGCTACCTTGTTGGAGTCTGATGTGGAGATAAAGCCTACAAAGCTTATCAAAGTACAAGGGCTGGCTAAGCTAATGGCGGAATCAAATTTACATGCCTTGGACATCAATCTCATTGCTTCTATGTCCAAGGAGAATGAGGAAAGTTCATCAGTTCAGGTATCATAAATCTTTGTTCTTTCTCCTTGGTATTAAGATATTTTATATGTGCTTCAAAATTTGTCACCACCGCCCGACATGGCTAGAAACAAAAGTAGAACTCTCAAATTGAAGGCTGCTAAGTTTTTTGTTTTGAATAATTCACTCTATTGGAAAGATATCGGTGGTGTTTTGTTAAACTGTTTGGTGGAAGAAGAAGCAAAGCAGGTCATGGAGGATTTTCATAAGGGAGATTGCGGGGGTCACCTTTTTTGGAAAACAACAGCCAACAATATTTTGAGAGAGGGATATTATTGGCCGACACTTTTTGCTGATGTGTATAAGACTGTCAAAAGCTGTCATGAATGTCAGATTTTTGAAGGGAAGAAGAAATTGCAGCCTTTTCCACTTAAGCCCATTGAAGTAAGTGCTCCTTTTCAGCAATGGGGTTTGGATTTCATTGGTGAGATTCATCCCGCTTCTTTAGCTCAGCATAGGTGGATCCTCATAGCGATAGATTATTTCACGAAATGGATTGAGGTGATTCCTACCAGGTAAGCTACAGATTTGGTAGTAATTTCTTTGCTTGAGAATAAAATTTTGTCTCGTTTTGGTTGCCTAAATAAGTTAATCACTAATAACACAACATCTTTCAAATTAAAAAGGATGATTGAGTTTTGGGACAAGTATCATATCATTTTGGGACACTCAACCGCTTATCATCCGCAAGGCAATGGATTGGCGGAGTATTCCAACAAATCTTTGGTCAACATCATTAAAAATTTGCTGGAAATAAACAAGAAAAGTTGGCATAAGAAGTTGGTCAATGCACTTTGGGCAGATCGAGTGAGTCAAAAGAAATCCATTGGTATGTCCCCTTTTGAGTTAGTTTATGGAGTTTATACAGTGTTTCCTACCTCTCTCGCAGTTCCAGTGGTCAAACTTCTACAGGAAGCTGGCAGTGAAGATGATCATATGAAAAGAAGAATAAATCAAATGATCCATTTGCAGCAGACAAGAGAAGAATTTTTTCAAAACACATTCAAGCTGTAGGAGAGAATTAAGAAAATCTATGACAGAAAAGCAAAGGCAGACAAATTTCAATTGGAAGAAGTGGTGCTGAAATGGGATGTAAGAAACGAGGAAAAGGGTAAGCACGGTAAGTTAGAAAATATATGGAAATGACCCTTTAAAATTGCTGCATATCAGGCTCAGAATGATTTTCTTCTGAAGGAGATGAACGGGGAAGATTGTCCAGGAGGGCCGGTCAATGGTCGGTTGCTCAAGAGGTATCATTTATGAGATGTTTTCTGTTGTTTTACATTGTCACTGTACATACCATTTATTTCAGTTTCATTTGCAAATGTGTGCTGTGATCTTTTCTTCATTTTGGGGCCCGAAGTGAAGGCTATAATTCTAAAGAATGATTTCAGCTTTCGTTTGAGTTTGTCTAGTCATGTGTTTCAGTCATTTTAGTTTCAAAATTGAGTCAATTTGAGTCAAATTTTCAGTCAATAAATGAGTCAAGAGTCTTGTGTTGATTTTTCGAAGTTATGGATTCTATAGCCCAATGGACGAAGGCACTGCCTACTCTCCCAGATATCTGTAGTTCTTGGCACCTCCCAAGAGCTACCATCCCCATTGGAGCCAATGTTAGAGTCGGTATCTTCATCCCTCCGTCAGAGATCAAAATCTATTTTGTTGCATTTAATTTTAGGTGTCTCATTCAGTTCAGTCATTTGCATTCCATTAGGAGCATGGATCATCTGACGGAAGGGTATTTTCACTCATATACCTCATGTCATGTACCTGTTGGTCTATGTCTATTCATCAAAATCAATTTTACAGTCATTTACAGTCTTGTTTGGTCTCTTGGTCAACAAAGAGTCATTTTATAGTTTTAAACGTCATTATGTCTAGGGTTTCATCTTCAAAATGTCTAATAATTCTAGTGGGCACATGAGGGAGGCACGAAATAAGTTTTCATGGCAAAAATTTCATCGTCATAATGATTGATCATGACTTTTCTTCAAAACTCTCTTTTCAAGAAAAATCGTCAATTTCATCCTTTGTAATAAATGTAATGTAATTTTCAAAGTTTTTAGTTGTCAAGTTCTTCAGGCGCAACCCTGGTCACCTTTTCCAAGATCTCATGCCAGCTATCCCTGCAAAACATAGACAAGAATTTCATCATCAGTTCAAAAATCAGAGGAAACAAGCAAAACAGAGTTTATTGGAAAAAGTGCCAAAGTCTGCAACATTACAAAAGTGGGTTTTCTAAATGAAAAATCAAAATCATTTTGTATATATAAGATATTTTCACCATTCAACAATTCATTTGCAAACAAAATCCTCAAAAAAGCCGAGTTAAGTCATGGAAGATCAAAAGCCAGTTTTGGAGGACCGACTGTGGGTGAGATTCAGGGTTGCAATGCACTGGTTGGAGGTCACGGCGCACATAGTTTTTGCGGGGCATAGGGCTATTTTTCACCATACAAATTTGAACTGGCATGGCGCACAAGGAAGGCGCAGCGCACTGGGTTGTGCACGCAGCGCATTGGCCCGAAACTTAAAATTTCTGCTAGTCTTCTCCAAAATCAGATTTTGTTTGGTTGCTCCATGCTCGAGTAAGTTCATGTGATCTCTTAGCGCCCATTTATTCGTGTTTGGTGTGGTTATATGACTGATTATAAGAATTTGATAAATGAAAATCCAAACCCTATCTTCTTGAGAATTATTTACTTAGGGTTTTGAAGTTGGTGTTATAAAAAATAATTTGGTGCCAAACCCTTTTATTTCCCACCTTGTTTTTCCCTCTCACTGTTATTATATCACTACAGTTCATCTCACTATAGTTCATCCCTTATCCCTTTTCATTCTCAAAGTGGCTTATTCCTAAGCCCCATTTTCCTATCTCTAAATCAGTTCATTGCCTATCATTATCCCTTTCCCCATATCATTTGCAAAAATTCCTAAAGCCCAAATTCCCAAACACAGTCAAGTGGCTGTCCTTACACTTTAAATTCACTTGACAAAACTCCATCATTCTCACTGCCCTATTTCCCACAGTCCCTCATTTGACTTTGACACATTTGGTACTCAAGACAAAGACACCAAATTCTTATTTTCAGCTCATATAAGTCAGCATATACTTGATATAGACTTTCAACACCATGGAGACAGACACTGATACATCATATGACAGAGATAGTGATTCTACCACTAAGCTACATGCACCGAGAAGGCCTCGTAAAGGTGGAAAACATGTGAGAGAAGAGCCCACCTCATTGACTTAGTTGCAGACCTGCCCACTTGCCATGGCATTTTTTCGAGAGTAGTCATGTTATCAGCATTGTGAGACACCACAGATCGCATCACTGTGAGTTGGCCGTTTGTTTGTTTTTACATTCGCATGATGGCCGTACAACTTCACGGGTGGGACCCACCCTGACACCGAAACCATTTATCAAGCAAGTCGAAAGAATACCGAATGTGGGTGAACAGTGGAACAAAAGACAACAGGTGGATAGAGTGCATTATGAACCATACATCAGGCCTAGCTTTGTGAGGCAACTCAGCAGGGTGTTCCCATTCCGATTCCTAAAGGAATCCTATGCGCCTCTAATGAAACTCATTATCAGATATTTAAGTTGTGAGGGCCAATTTTCACGCCTCTATGTATACCACATCGTTATCACGCATCTCACTAGAGTGAGGATGATGAAAATTCCTTATTTCATGTGTCGGAATATCGAGAGGATGACCATGCTTGTGCAGAAGAAGACTCCCAAGCAGTAGTACAACAGTATTTATCACTATGCACTCATCAAGATTGTTGTTGTACATCAGCTTGGATTGCAGGGTATTGCATGTGAGGATTTCATTTCCCATGACTTTTTCACAGCTCCTCAGGTTCTTCCAAAGGTTGTCCATGATGCAGGTGAACCTTCACATCAGCCTGAAGGTCACGAGGCAGAGCCTATCAGTGTGCCAGTGTTTGTTACTTATCAGAGGGGCACCAGAGTATTGTTTGCAGTAGCCCGACGAGTACTATCTCCACCTGGGGTGGAAGGGGTATCGTTACCGTCATCAGCAACACAGGTACAGGTACAGGACATAGGTAAGAGGCCTATGCAGGATGAGGGCCCTTCAGGAGGCCAGGATACTAATTTCATATTGATTGATGAGGATTTGAGCTCTCCAAGCTTAAAGTTGAGAGAGATCATTCAGGAGCAGAACGCTAAGATAGACACATTGACCGAAAAATTGCAAAGATCTCAATGGATCATAAATTATCTGGAGCAGCGGAACAAATAGTTGGAGGATCAGCAAACGATCATGGAGTTGCAAAACATCCATGAGAACCGGCAAGCTACCCGAAGAAGCCCAACCGAGATGACACCCATTGAGCGGGAGATTGAGGCTGATAGAGAGACTTGGCTTGAGAGGGTCAACATTCATCTTGAGAAGTTGTTGGAGAAGGAAAAAAAGGAAAATAACATGCTCAGGCACATGAAGAACCACTATTGGGCACAAAATCACATTTGCAAAGCGAGGATCAAAATCCTGAAAGCAAGGCTAAGGAGGGCACTAAAGCGTCGCAAAAGGCATGATAGGCTCCAAATTTTGGCCGAAGCTTATTTGGCCCAGTATAGCACTTGATGAGGGACCTTCAGCCCAAATTTCAAGAAATTTGGAAAAAATTTTGTCAATTTTGAATTTTAGGCCTAAAAACAGATTTTCCTGCCCGACGCGTAGCGCCACTTGGCGCGCACTTATAATTGGCAGCTCTTCAGGGGGAAAACTTCACATTTCTAGATTTTTCATCAAAATTTATGCATGCCTAAGGATTACCTAAGGATTTTGACAAGGTTTGGGTTGGCTAAAGGGTCAAAAACACCTCAAAAATGGCCTTTCTGCCACTTTTTTGGACACACAGGAAGCAATGTTGGGAGATTTGATTTTTGGAGGGGAAAATGGCAACCAAATCTAGAAATTCCACTTGGGTTGGAAAGTAGACAGGCAGGTTTTTCCAACGCGCTATCCTGCACTCAATTTTGACTTCGGGAAGGCCCTCAAAATCAGCCTCAAACTTGTGCTACACATAGAGATCCTAGGTGTGGCACATAGGGAAATTTGGCCTATTTTTCACTCAGCAGCTCAAATTTTCGCCTAGTTTTGGCTAGTTTGACTTTTTCATGTAACTCTTGATGTAACTTGATGTAATTTCATGACTTTGATGTAATTTTTGCACATTTTTACTCATATTAGTAGATTCATTCACCAAAAAGTGAAATGTAAGTGAATGAATCAGTTTCCTATCATATAGAGGCAAGTTGTTTCATTGCCTATTTTTCAGTTCCTAGTTTAGATATGGTTGAAACAGCTCCTAGAATGATGAGCTCGACCCCTAGAGGCATGGGAATGAGTTAGGCTTGTCTATATCATGTAGTTCTTCAGTCATTTTTAGGGTTGGACACTTGGGATTGCTTGGCACTTCATTGTACATTTCATCTCTGCACTTTTGGCAAAGGAATAGACCAGGGTTTGCAGCACTCTTTGGGATCCATGTGGCTCTGTGTTTTGATGGTTTTTTTCTCTATGTAATTGTAAGTTCACTGATTTTTATGTGTATCATTTCTCTTCTCCTTTCTTCTTAAATTAAACAAATGAGTGATAAAGGTGGAATTAATTAGCTTGCTCTGCTCTGCCTTCAGTTTTGTTTAATTTTCCATGTTTTCATCTGTTTGAAGAGGATTCTTGAAAGAATATTTCCCTCTTTAGCTCCTCACCGGTCTGAACCATCCATTCATTCAATCTAAAGCATCAAAACAATTTCCTTCCTTGCCCCAATCATAACTCTGCAAAAACTAGGCCTCATCCCTGAACCCAAAACTACCTTTCCCTTGATTCCAAAAAAAACCCCCAAAATCCAAATCAAATCCTTTAACCTATATACCTAGCCTAAAATTAGCCTTTATTTCAAGTCATCTCAAGCCCTATTGATTATTTTTGCTAAGATTGACCCGAAGAGAGCCCTCTCCTGTTCTGGTAGGGCTAGCTACCAAACTGAGCGTGGTTTGATGTTACCCTGAACTTTGTCTTCTTTCAACATGAGGTAGATTTAGGCAATAACAACACCAATAATGTTACAGACTGCCTCAGCCGACCACCGATCGTGGCACTAACCACCATTCTCAACTCTTGTGGGCACGAGACTTTTGATTGACCGCTTCTCTACAAGAGCGATCGAGAATTCGGCCACACATACAAGGCCCTCTTGGGGGGTATGCAAGTTCCAAATTTTCACCTCCAAGATGCACTATTATGTCACCTGGGACACCTTTGTGCTCCTTCAAGCGAGTGTGCAAAGTGGATATGGGAATCACACTACAGTTGAGTCACTGAGCATTTCGGGGTCGAGAAAATAGTGGCAATACTACATAAGTATTTCTATTGGCCAAACCTTCGACAGGATGTCGGGAAGTACATCAGATCCTGCACTACTTACGCCATTGCCAAACCAACCATCAAGAATCAAGGCCTCTATACTCCACTACCTACCCCTAGTCGACCTTGGGAATCCATCTCCATGGATTACATGTCAGGCCTTCCTTCTACTAAGCATGGAAACGACTGTGTTTTCGTGGTCGTCGATAGATTCTCGAAGATGGCCATTATGGCGGCTTGCAAGAAGAACATCACAGTAGAAGCCACCGCTAAACTCTTCTTGAACGAGCTTGGGTGCACTTTTGGATCCCACAGTCTATCATACCATATCGCGAAAACAGGTTCCTTAGCACATTTTGGTCCAGCCTCTGGTCAATGTTGGACACCAAGCTCACCAAGTCCACAACTTTCCATCCCCAAACTGATGGCCAGACAGAGGTCGTCAACGGGATGATTGTACACATTAAGAGCCTCCCCTATGTACAACATAGTTATAATTGAGCTCTCCACATCTCAACCGGCCATAGCCCCTTTCAGGTGGGCTTGGGATTTTAGCCACTATGTCCCATTGACATAGCCATGCCATTTGTGGCTACTCAGGCTAATTCGGCTCATGTCCAGTCTGAAGCTGACAAAGTGAACAGCTTCATCGAGTGCATTCAACACATCTTCCAACAAGTTCATGACATATTGGATAGAGCCAATGCTAAGTACAAGAAACGACATTATCAACATTAGCTACCACACAACTTCCAGGTGGGTGACAAAGCATGGCTACATTTGCAAAAGGAGCACCTCAGTGGATCCCACCACACGCTTCACCCGCTTTGATGTGGTTCGTACACCATCACCAAGGTAGTAGGGAACAATTCTTTCGAGCTCATTATTCCACCATTCCTTGGTATGCACCTAGTATTCAATGTGGACTGCCTTTGTCCCTACTTCCCACCTCTACTGGACACCTCTAACATTGAAGAACGACTCACAAAAATAGAGTTAAACCCAGACTGCATGGAACAGGACACCACAGATTGTATCATGGACATGCAAATCAAGAACACTCGCCAAAAAAATATCCAACTATATTGGGTTATCAAAGCTGGCCAACTCTTGCACCAGGGCAAGTGGTTCACGAGGGACCAAGTTCAGCAGAAGTTTCCTCATCCCATGGAGGAACTCAATGCAATGGGGACCATTTCTTCCTAAGAGGGGAGGAATGATCTAGGTGGATATTGGTGGCCACCCACCTATTCCACTTGGGGCTCCACCATTTTCTCTTTCAGTATTTTAGTTTCGGCACAACTTACTATTTTTGACAGTTTTTCGGCTCCTGAACTTCGGGAGCCGTGTTGCGGCCCTAAACGAAATTTTTTTGGGAAAACCGAGAGTGGCCGAGCCTATCTTTCTTGCACCAAAATTTGTACTCCTTGGATATATCTTTCTAATGAGCTATTGAGCACGTCAAACATAGATCATATGCCAAAGTTATGTCCCTGGGAATTTGAAACACCAATTTACCCAAATGTGGCCCATAGTTTTGGCGCTTCATCTCCTAGGGTTAGGGTTTTGGATGTTTAGGATTTTCCATTGTTTCTAAATAATAAATAGTCCCTCGATACTCATTGTAACTCAATTCAGAGGCCTGTAGCTGTAACATCTCTTCTCCGAGATAAGCTACCAGTGCCCTAGCTAGTTTATTTCTATTATGGCTGCAAGCAAATTTCAGTTCTTTGATATTAATGAAATGAAGTGTTATTTCCACTGCATATTTGTATTTATGGTTACATGTGTATTCTCTTGCATTCTTGCATAAACCTGGATCAGCTATATTGGGAAGTTTGGTTGAATCTGAGTTTGTGAAAGTCATGCAACTGAGCACCACAAAGGAAATATGGGATAAGGTTGTCCAAAGCTATGAAAGTGACACTAAGGTAAAAAGTGCTAAACTTCAAATATATAGAATTCAATATGAGACTCTTAGAATTCATGATGATGAAAGAATTGTAAGATTTTTCGTTAGAGTAGACGAGCCTTGTTAACTCAATTAAAAATCTTAGTGATGAAATAAAGGATACTACTATTGTGGAAAATATTTTGAGATCACTAACCCTGAAGTTCGATTCCAAAGTCTCTGCCATTGAAGAAATGAAGGATTTGAAGAATCTCACTATAGAAAAAATCCATAGGATTTTGAAAGCTTATGAGATGAGAAAAGGGGATACATCAAGTTTTAGAGAAGAAACATCCAAAGCCACAAAAAATGGGAAAGGAAAGGAAGAGCCTAAAGATACAAGTAACATTTCAGATGAAGTAGAAGAAAATTTTGTGAAGAAGTTCCAAGTAGGAACTGGTAAGTTCAAAGGCAAGATTCCTTTCAAATTCTTTGTTTGTGGAACAGTAGGCCATTATGCCGCTAAGTTTCCTTATAAAGAAAATCATGAAAAAAGGAAAGAATGTCTAAAATGGGAATGTAAAAATATATTTTACTAGCAAGAAAAGTTTTTATACTCACAAAGATAACGAATATTCTTCCAATAATGAGGATGATGAATCAGATCAAGATTTTCAACTAATTATGGCATTCGAAGAACAATTTGTAGATGAGTACGATGATGTCTTTATGGATTAGGCTAGAAGAAATTGATAGACTCAGGTTCATAAACAAAAATCAAGAAAAGGAAATATGTATGTATAAGGAAAACACCCTTGTTGAAGAAATAACTCAGCTAAAGATATGCCTAGAAGAAGATAAATTAGTATAAGAAGCTTTTAAGAACATGTCCAAGAAATGGAAAATCAATTTGAAAACTTAGAACTTGAAATTGTGGGTCTAATAAAGGAACTTGAGAAAACAAAATCTCTAAATATTAGATTTGCTAAAGGATATGAAACTTTAGAAGAAATCATTAAATTTCAACATTCTCCTCTAATCAAGATAGGTCTTGGATACAATCCAAATCAAAATGTTTAAACATTAGAACCTATGAAATATTTTGAAATAGGTACAAAAAGCAACGCCAATGCTGTAAAAGGAAGAAATCATAAGAATTATACGACTCGGAAAAAGAATGAAGGGTCAAAATATTCTCAAGGAAAAAAACCTTTCCATGAATAAAGAGAAATCTACTCAAAACAATATTATCCTATGAGTTATTCCTAATTCAGTGGTCAATTCTTCACTTTTCACAAATTTGGTCACAAAGCAGTTCATTATGTTGTTTATAAAATGATTATGACCGGTGAAGCAAGAAAACAACATAATGCAAACAAGTCGAAGAAGTTTTCTTATAATATTGCTCCCCTCTTTAGAATGAAGATGACTGTCATATTTGAAATAAATTTGGTCATAAATACACTGAATTTAGAAGTAGGACCTATTCATCTTATCAACACAAGTGGAAGACAAAACCTCCCAAGGTATGGAAAAGAAAATTACTTCCTCTGAAAAGTGTGTTCTAGCATTGTATGCAGGAGATCAAGAGATTCTATAGTACATTGATAGTGGTTTTTTGAAGCATATGAAAGGCGAAAAATATAAGTTTGTTTCTTTTAATGAAATTAAGAAAGAAAATAATGTGACTTTTGGTAATAATTCACCTGCTACTATTAAGGAAAATGATTTGTGGTATTAAAAGAAAATGTTAAATCTAATAATATATTATTTATTGATAGGATAAAGCATATGTTGTGAAACCAACTCCAAAAAGAGAAGAAAAGAGATATCAACGCCTTAGAAATAAGCCACTTTGAGGGGGAAACCTCCAATAAATTACATAAATGAACAATTCTTGGATGATACAAATGAAAAAAACCTCCTTCTACATATAGGAGTCCATGGGGCCATAATATAATCCTAGTGGGGCCATAATGTAATCCTAGCCGACATAACAATAATAATGTAAGAGCACAATAATAATAATATGGGGGTTACAGGGGTACAAAAATAACAATAAGGGGGGCTACACTAACATAATAAGGGACTACACTATTAATATAGGGACTTATCATGCCCCTCCCCTTCAAACAAGTGTTGTCCTCAACGCTTGATTATTTCTTGATACTTCTGTATAAAATTCTCGTCCTCCCATGTGGAATATTCTACAGAAAAGTTCTTCCACTTGTTGAGATACATTGAAATTGATCGTACATGTTGAGTTCTTGTTTCTGTGACTGCTTCAGAACTTCTTTCGATGTGATGTTGATATTCCTGTTGTTTCATTAGATTCTACACCAAAGTTAGGTTATCCTTTCAGAGTTGGAGAACTTGTTGTTGATGCTCGATGTCATCTTCCGCTAATTTATCATCCATATTAGCTATTATTTTATCCTTCAAACCGTCCAAATTAGCCTCCATTTCTGATTTTAAACCATCTATGTCATCTTCAGTTGCTCTTCGTAAGATCGAAATTTGTTGCACTTGGTATCGTAATTTTGATATCTCATATTGCAATTCTTCCTCTTCATGCGTCATAGTATAGATTTCTGAGGGCTTGATGGGTGTTGAATTATTTTTAGGAGAAATTTCAAAACCCAATACTGAAATATATGCTCAATAGGCCCTTGGAATCACTTCAAACTAATTTTTCAAACAAGATTTATGCAATTCGGAAAAAAAATACACACCTTTTACTTGCTTTTGAGGATCTCGATATTGAAATTGAATTATCTCTATAACTATAGATCCTAAATATCTGAATTTTAGCCTTGTAGTAGCCCTCTGAAGCTTCTTGCAAATGCTATAGGTCTGATCTGATTTGGATTCTTCAAGACAAAGTTATGTCCAATCTCCCACAATGACCCAATTTTAAACTGGTTCAGTAGAGCACACTTGTACGACTTAGCACGTGTCATTGTTTCCTCCTTTAGCTCTGAAATTGATAGACCATAAACTATAGTCTGTGAAATTACGGTCACTTTTTACAGCATTCCAATATGATGCTCAGAGAGAGAGCTATGAATATTTTTCCACGATCACCTCTTTGAGATGAAATTCAGAAGCCTCAAAAAGCCCTAACTTCCACATATCATATCTCCAAAAAAATTGCGAATAAATATTTGAAATTTTGTGACGATGTTCCTCAGGATTTCAGCTTTTCACTCTAACAATTTCAGCTTCTGAACCTTTGTAAAAAAAAATTTATTACGAAAATACCACGATGACTTGTTTAGGTTAAATTTAGGAGCCTACAGAATGACCTAACTTGCATAGATCATAACTCCAAAAATATTGTGAACCAAGCTCTGAAATTTTGCGAAGATGTTCCTCAGGATTTTTGCTTCGCACTCTAAATATTTTAGATTCTGAACCTTCGTAGAAAAATATTTATAGCAAAAATTCCATGGTGACCTGTTTGGAGCAGCGAAACCCTAGAATCTCAAAGCTCTTATACTAAATGTTGTGAAACCAGCTCCAAAAATAGAAGAAAAGAGATATCAATGCCTTAGAAATAAGCCACTTCAAGGGGGTAACCTCCAATAAATTACATAAATGAACAATTCTTGGATGACACAAATGAACAAAACCTCCTTCTATATATAGGAGTCCATGGGGCCTCAATATAATCCTAGTGGGGCCACAATGTAATCCTAGCCGACCTAACAATAATAATGTAAGAGCACAATAATAACAATATGGGGGTTATAGGGGTACAACAATAACAATAAGGGGGGCTACACTAACATAATAAGGGACTACACTATTGATATAGGGACTTATTAGCATAACTTGTTAAGTGTTAGTCAAATGTGGGATCAAGGGCATGAAGTTATTTTCAGATCAAAGAATTGTGTGGTAAGAAATTTGGATATAGGTAAGACCATAATCAAGGGAACCAAAACTCCAATAAATATCTATATCCTAGAAGGCGACAAATAACACTTTTTTTTGAGAAAATCTGAAGAAAGTTGGATTTGGCATAAGCGATTGGGGCACCTCATCTTTTATAAACTAAACAAATCAATCAAGATGAGAGCAGTTCGTGAATTTCTAGACATTTATCCACTTGAAAATAGTATTTTCAAATCATGCCAATTTGGTAAGCAATCCAGAGTTCAATTTAAAGCTAAAGAATTCACTTTAGGTAAACCCCTTGAATTTGTTCACACTAATTTACTTGGACCTATGAGGAAGAAGTCTCCTTGTGGTAAACACTACTTCATGCTATTAATTGATGATTTTACAAGAATTTGTTGGGTTGTTTTACTAAAGCATAGAGATGAGGCATTTGAAAAGTTTAAAATATTCAAGGCCATGGTGGAAAATGAATTGGAATTAAAAATCAAATGTCTTAGATATGATAGAGGAGAAGAGTTTATGTTAGATTATTTTTTTATTTTTTGTGAGTAGCAGGCATCGAAAGATAGTTTTCCATAGCTAAAAATTCTCAAAAAAAGGAGTGGAAGAAAAAGTGAACATAAAATTTTAACAAATGGCATGTGCCATGCTTAATGAGTCAAGAACACCTAATACCTTCTGGGGAGAAGTAGTACATACAACTATGAACACACTTACAAAGACCATGTTCGAATAAAAAATGATAAAAATCTGTATGAAATATGGTATGATAAACCTGTAACTGTCAAACACTAGAATATTTGGAAGAAAATTTTTTATAAAGAAAAATGGCGATAAACTTGGAAATTTTGAATCTAGAGTTGCTGAAGGAATCCTTCTTGGATACTCTTCCAAAATTAAAGGATATAAATGTTATAATAAAAGTCTCCAAAGGATTGTTGAAAGTCTAGATGTTGTGATTGATGAAGTATCCACAAGTACCAAAAAGGAAGCAAAATCAGATGATGAACCACTCCCTATTAAACTCCAAGAAGTTGTAGGAGAAGAAGAAGGAGAAGAATTAGAATAATTAAATGAAGATACAAGTATGTCAAGAAAGACTCCATCAAGGTATATTTAGAAAAAGTATCCTGAATCTCAAATTCTAGGTGATAAGGAAGCATGAATACAAACTAGAATAACTTTTGTTGGATCATCTAGTCATTTAGCCTTACTATCCACAATTTAACCTCAAAATATGAATCAAGCAAGAAAATATGAATGTTGGGTTAAGAAAATGAATGAAGAAATTGATCAAATAGAAAAGAACCATACATGGGCACTTGTACCAAGGCCTCATAATAAACATTTATTTGGGACAATGTGGGTGTTTAAGAACAATTTTAATGAAAATGGAAAATTAATTCAAAGCAAATAAAGACTTGTATGCATAGGCTATGCTCAATAGTAAGGGATATACTTTTAATATACATTTTCTCCTGTAGCTAGACTTGAATCCACAAGAATGTTTCTTGCATTTTCCAGCTTTCGTAACTTTAAGATATATCAAATGGATGTTAAATCTACATTTTTAAATGGGGACCTAGAAGAAGAAGTGTATATTGAACAACGTGAAGGATTCATAATTGGTAATGATAAAAATATTGTTTGCAAACTTAAGAATGCATTATATGGGTTAAAATAGACTCCTCGTGCATGGTATTATCTTCTTGACATGTATCTTCAACAATAAGGATTAAAGAAAGGATATGCAAATATCAATCTATATATCAAATATGACAAAGACAAAATTTTGACACTAATGGTTTATGTCGATGACATCATATTTGGAAGCAATGTTGAATCTATGAGTAAAGGATTTTAGTCATCCATGTAGCAGGAATTTGAAATGTCTTTACTTGGTGAGCTAACAAACTTTCTTGGTCTTTAAGTTCATCAAATTAAGGATGGTATGTTCCAATCTCAAACAAAGTATCTCAAGCAGTTTATGAAGAAATATGGAATGGAAGAATGCAAGCCTGTTGTAATATTCCCAATTTTTCCACAAGATAATTAGAATATTAGAGTTCTTAATAAACTTAATTAATTAACTAAATAAAAGGGTGGAGGGACCCATAATCCTCAAATATGAATAAAATCCACTTTTGATGTGTGTATGTGGATATTCTAGATTTAGATCTATAATCATGGAGTAGTGGAGCAGCTCATTTAATGGAGATAATGTCTCATTTATGAGATAGATCATGGAGGATGAAACAATCAAATAAGATCATGGATCTTAAATGTAAAATCATGAGGATCTTGAAAAGGTCAAACAAAATCATCATGCATTTAAAGTAATATCATAAAGAAATTATGATAACTTAGTGGACAAGGGTCCATCTAATGTGCTCATGATGGAGGAAGTAGTGCATTTAATGCATACATGATGGAGAGGGTGATCATTACATTCACACATGATGGAGATCATGTAGAGACAACATAGTCAACATGGAGACCTATTTCCACATGTACAACACAGTTATGAGGTGGACCAAGGCTTGGGAAGGCTCATAAACTATATAAAGGAGATGAAGGAAACATAGAAGATATGTTATGGATTATTGATTTTGTGGTCTGTGAGACTATTGTGCATTCTTCAGCTGTTTAGTTGAGATTGTTGTGCTGCTTAGCACAAGGATTTCCTATTTATGAATTCCATATCCTTTCTTGAGAGGCCTCTTGAAGGAGCTTGTACTAAATTTCTCCACATCCAGGCTTGAGGCTAAGCTACCTCCTTCAGCTATAGCGCAGTTTCTATTTAGAGTTGGGTTGTGTTGCAGGGTGTTGCATTGGAGGGTTGAGAACACCACCTCCGGAGCTTGTTTTTCAGAGGAGGGAGCTTCCATTCCTTTTGGAGATCAGTGAGGAAGACATTTGAGCTGATTTCAGAACTTGGCACTTGGCCAAACTATTTTCCATCTCCTACAATGCAGCCCCTCTCCTTGACTGCATTATTTCAGTGAGTATTTGCAGTGAGGGTTTGCAGTGATTGATTGGAGGGTGAGATCTTCAGTGATTGGATCGGCCTTTCACCCGAAGGATCCATTGGATGAGATTAATTAATCACCTATATCATCTACAGCCATCTTTATCTAGATCTTGAGTTGCAGCTGCTATTCAGTCCTTGGACTGCATTCCGACATTTTTCACTTTTTGCATATTTTAGGAAATCCTTTCTGGATTGTCTTGAAATTGTATTTGGGAGTCTAGATCTTCACTCCCATCATTCTATGAGCCATATAATTTCAAATATATGTATTAAAACTTTCCAGCAGTAGTTATCCTCAATAAAACTACGTTTTCATAGCTTTGGGCATTATCTATGTAGCAGTTTACTTCATTTTTCATGTACATGTTCTCTTGAGGCTTTTGTTGCCTAGCTTGAGTGATTATTTCCTCAAGATATTGTATCTATTTGCTACTATGACATTAATATGATGGCTATATGGTTGTTCTTAAATTTTATGTTTTGATGTATCACTTCTCTTTCATTGTTATGTTCATTATTGTTGCATTCCCCATTTGGGAATATTATAGTGGTATCAAAGCATGATCTTTGGCTCAACTTGTGGACAGTTTGACAACATAAGAAACGAAAATAGTAGAGATCTATTATGGAGGGATTATTTTTTTCCTCATCTTCCTTTAGATCTATGAGTGATCTTTCTAAGGAGATCAATGAAACAAGAAGAGGAAGGCATAGAGAAACCTCAAGAAGGTTTCAAGATGAAGGAGGTCCTAGTGCTTCTTTTCAGCAACAAAGAAGACCGGAGAAGCAAAGAGCTTCACATTATTCCACTAGATCCAGTTTATTTGAAAAAGAGGACTGGTCTGAATATGATGAAGGCGTGGGGCATGAGACCTTAAGTAAATATTTTTTTGAATACAAGTCATAGCCTAGAGCATTAAAGAATAATCTCTCTCTCCAACAATTTCTACAACTCAAAGAAGAGAGGAGATCCATAAGTAGCAATAGAAGAAAGAGGCATAGATTCTTCTTGCCTACATTTGATGGACCTTCCATAAGAACATTGAGGGCTTGGAGGGAGGAATTATTTACATTCTTTTTGAAATATCCTATATCAGAGAGAGAGGCTATGGATTTTGCAGCATTGCACCTTGAAGGTGAAGCAATAAAATGGTGGTTCAGTCACTTATCACACATGAAAGTGTCTGCTTATGCAGATTTTATTCAAATATTGAAGGAAAGATATGGTAGAAAGAAACTAGAGACATCTCACATAGTGACATCTCCCATCATCAAGGAGATAGTGCATGAAGATTCAAGAGAATATTTTCTCATCATCACTCAAGAGGAGGAGCCTCTACCACCAACAGCTGTAGACGTGCTTACATCAAGTGGAGGATCACTTGCATATTGGCAAGATGGTCTTGAGTTCTTGACAATTGGAGCCCCATGCATGATTTATGAGATGCACGAGGAAGAGGAGACAGATACCAGCACTGGTACACTTGTAGAAGTGTAACCATCACTCTTACTAGAAGTTGGAGAGACCTTTGCACTGGAAGAGGAAACTCTTGTAAGCTCGCAATATGTTTATGAATCTTAGTTGATCCAAGGTATGCATCCACTTTCATCTCATATTGTTTCAGTACCTTTGGTTGAAGCTTATGGGGGCATGCCATCAGGGCCAATGCATAACCAAGGGTTAAAACATCATGCTGATTTGGAGCAGCATTATATCACTGCATAGAGGACCCTTGATCTAATCAAGGAAGAGATGAAGAACTATCCTAGTTTATCATTGATGAACTGCATTCAACACTTTGAGTTGAAGTGTAGAATTTTTGAAGATGGGATGAGTATGATCCTATGTACAATGGTTGGCTATGAGTTCAGCATTGTGCCTTGCTTTGAGACAGCACATGTGTCATCTTGCAGATCTACAGCGCTGTTAATGAGAATCAATGAAAAGAAGACTACCCATTCCTTATGGGAGAAATCAAATGGAAGCTTCATTCATGAAGAAATGGAGGACAATATGATAGATGGTAAACATCTTGAGATGAGAAATATTTTCTCCTTTCTAGATGACACTTTCTCAATAAGCATCTCATAGCTCAAAGAGAAACTTCTACCTACAGTAGATCCAGAACCTTATTGTTTTTGGAGGGCCATTGATGAGAAGAAGGTCTCATGGAGAGATGTCATTGGAGGTACACTTAAACATATCATGGAGTGCAAAGTTATTAATGAGTTTGAGGAGGTTGGTGTCCTACAATGGGAAGATACCAAGTTTTTGCAGAATGAGATCCATCATCCACATTGGGATGAATGGTTGATAGTATGGAGAAAGGGGTTGCCAAACCACTTGCAGATCTATGATACAGGGCAGCAAGAAGCATGGTTGTGCTAGTTTCTCTTTGGTGAGTATGGTTACCACTCAATGAGTCCTATTTTTCTAATTCATTCCTTGCACATCACTGGAAGAATGCAGAAGAAAAAGGCATGGCCACTTTGGTTGTTGATGAGAGAGTTTGGACATCACATGATATATCTTATGTCCTTGTATTTACTCTTGTTTGGGATATGTCTCATGTCTTTACATGTATTTATGTTTGGGATGTATCTCATGTTCATGTATGTACTTGGGTTTGGGAGAAAGTATAACTCTCACATGATGTGGCATAAGGGAGCTTGTTTGTATTATGTTGATGAGACATTGCACATGTCCACTACTATATTGTTGTTGCATGACTTGCACCATGATAATGTAAGGTGGCAGCAAGAATCCTTGTTGCTATGGTTAATATTGGGAGAGTATAGACTAAATTATTCCCATACATTGCATGACATTGTTGGAGGATGGCAACAGGATTCCTTACAGCATTGGTTTCTGTTGGGGGATTATCATTGTACATGGGATGAGGATGATGTGATGGGGCAGCAAGATGCCTTGTTAAGGTGGCTTCTCTTGAGAGAATATGGTCACTACATTTGGTACAATGATGATTTGGTATGGCAGCAAGAGGCATTGTTGAGGTGGCTTCTTTTGAGAGAGTATGGCTCTCATATTCTCTTTGATGTTGATTTGGCATGGCAACAAGAAGCATTATTGCGGTGGCTTATTTTGAGAGAGTATGGCTCTCTTGTTTGTTTTCATGACAATCTAGCATGACAACAGAAGGCTTTGTTGCATTGGTTGTTATTAGGAGAATGTGGTTTGACATTGTTTATATTTTCCCATATGTCTCTACTTCTTGTTTCTCACTATGATGATGTGATGTTTGATTCCTACATAGCCAACATGGCTAATGATGTGAGCACTGATATATCCAAGCTACTCTATATATCATGGGTTGGAGAGATAGATCATGAGTTGGGACATTCAACTTTGGGAATGAACCATTTCATCTTATGTATCTCATGTATAGAGGATAACTTTGGTCATCATATGGTTGCCACTTGGAGATTCATTGATGAGGAAGGGTATCTAACTTTTCAGTTGGAAGCCATTCTAGACATTATAGAGAGGCAACCTTGGAGCTGGACATGCATGACACATTGTAACAGATGGGAAGAACTTCCACATGAGGATGCCATTTGGAGGGAGGATGTTTGTTGTAGTATCCACTTTTGCAGTTGCTTGAGGACAAGCAACATTTTTCCGGGGAGGACTATAATATTCCCAATTTTTCCACAAGATAATTGGAATATTAGAGTTCTTAAAAAACTTAATTAATTAACTAAATAAAATGGTGGAGGGACCCATAATCCTCAAATATAAATAAAATCCACTTTTGATGTGTGTATGTGGATATTCTAGATTTAGATCTAAAATCATGGAGTAGTGGAGCAGCTCATTTAATGGAGATCATGTCTCATTTATGAGATAGATCATGGAGGATGAAACAATCAAATAAGATCATGGATCTTAAATGTAAAATCATGAGGATCTTGAAAAGGTCAAATAAAATCATAATGCATTCAAAGTAAGATCATAAAGTAATTATGATAAGTTAGTGGAGAAGGGTGCATATAGTGTGCACATGATGGAGGAAGTAGTGCATTTAATGTACACATGATGGAGAGGGTGATCATTACATTCACACATGATGGAGATCATGTAGAGATAGTGCAGTCAACATGGATACCTATGTCCACATGTACAGTGTGGTTATGAGGTTGGCCAAGGCTTGGGAAGGCTCATAAACTATATAAAGGAGATGAAGGCAACATAGAAGATATGTTATGGATTATTGATTTTGTGGTCTATGAGACTATTGTGCATTCTTCAGCTGTTTAGTTGAGATTGTTGTGCTGCTTAGCACAAGGATTTCCTATTTAGGAATTCCATTTTCTTTCCTGAGAGGCCTCTTGAAGGAGCTTGTACTGAATTTCTCCACATCCAGGCTTGAGGCTAAGCTACCTCCTTCAGATATAGCGCAGTTTCTGTTTAGAGCTGCGTTGCGTTGCAGGGTGTTGCAGTGGAGGGTTGAGAACACCACTTCTGGAGCTTGTTTTTCAGAGGAGGGAGCTTCCATTACTTTGGGAGATCAGTGATGAAGACTTTGGAGCTGATTTCAGATCTTGTAACTTGGCCAACCTATTTTCCATCTCCTACAGTGCAGTCCCTCTCCTTGACTGCGTTATTTCAGTGAGTATTTTCAGTGATTGATTGGAGGGTGAGATCTTCAGTGACTGGATCAAATTTTTACCTGAAGGATCCATTGGATGTGCTTCATTCATCACCTATATCATCTACAACCATATTCATCCAGATCTTGAGTTGCAGCTGTTATTCAGTCCTTGGACTACATTCTCACATTTTTCACTTTTTGCATATTTCAGGAAATCCTTTCCAGACCGTCTTGAAATTATATTTGGGAGTCTAGATCTTCACTCCCATCATTGTATGAGCCATATAATTTCAGATATGTGTATTATCACTTTCCAATAGCAGTTATCCTCAATAAAACTGTGCTGTCATAGCCTTGGGCATTATCTGTGTAGCAGTGTACTTCATTTTTCATGTACATGTTCTCTTGAGGCTTGTGTTGCCTAGCTTAAGTGATTATTTCCTCAAGATATTGTATCTATTTTCTGCTATGAAATTAATATGATGGCTATATGGTTCTTCCTACATTTTATGTGTTGATGTATCACTGCTCTTTCATTATCATGTTCATTATTGCTGCATTTCCCATTTGGGAATATTACACTTGTATACACACCAATGGTAACAGAGAGAAATCTCAACCAAAATGATGATTCTACTACAGTTAATCAATCAGAATACATATCTATGATTGGTAGCTTAATTCATCTTACAGGTACAAGACTAGACATTATGCATGCAATTGGCATAATTGGATAATTCTAAGAAAATCCTAAGGAAAATAATCTCAAATAAGTTAAGAAGATATTCAAATATATGCAAATAACTAAAGATCTTGGCCTATTTTTGGCTCGAGGGGTCCTGAACCAGGTTCAGAAGTTAGGGTTTTCCAACAAACCCCTATATTACTGGCCCTTTCGGCAATGACCTGTGTGTGCAGGCCAAAGTCTCACCCAACGCAGTATGGGAGGGTGCTGGAATGAGGTTTCTGCACCCTGAGAGAGAGAGTAGGTAATTCAAGTAGATCCACATTCATAACTTATCAGGTTCACACCAGACAGATCTATTTGCAGGGTTTTTAACAGTATAATTGCAATATACAGAGCTATTATCATGCACAAATCTAGTTAATAACTCCGCATCCACATGCTTATCAATAGTGATTATCATACATTATCATAACACATCATCAATAGATTACAACATATCATAACAAAAACAAATTTGTATCATAAACAGATAACACAAAAATATTTGTAGCAGATCCCAACAGTTCACATCAACAGTAATACATCAGATCAGATAACATAGAGATACTTTAACCATATCCACATATATTAGCATCCAAAACCCAATAAAATCCAACACAACATGCACACACAGCTAGCAGGGTCTGCACATAGTAGGACTGAGGATCTCCGTGCACACAGCCAGCAGGAGTCCTTACCCAAACGACCCAACAATAGATCTAACAATTCACACTTAGCATTCGAATTAATTCTTTCCTACCTTAAAACTCAAAAATGTTTATCTATTTATATTGACTTAGCCTATGCTTCCAATGGTTCACAAAACGTGGTTTGCGGACTCTTGGTATACCCTTGACCCATTACAATTCATTCGGGGCTTTGACCCACCTCAAAACCCCTGCGTTAGACTAAATAATACCAAAAATATACAAAATTGTACAAAATTCATTGCTTTAGGGGACCATGTTCCAATAGTCCACCAAAATAATATTGTGACTCATCCCCAGTCACTGTGGCTATGGGGTCTCCACCTGCACCTGTAGCAGCCTGATCACCTTAACTAGTGGGGGTAGCACTCCTTCACACTGAGTAGTAGTGTTCTGAGAAATATCTACCGACTTCTGCGAATTTGGTGCTTCTGTTGTAGCTGTGACACTCTCCAGAGTCTGTTTTAGTTGTTTAACAACGACATCAACATCTTGAGAGAGCTTGAGGGCTTCATCAACCCAAGGCTTAAGGCATTCATTGAGGGTCTTCTTCTTTTGGCAGAGTTCGTCAATGTCATCCCGAAGGGTGTGGCTGGTTTGCAGTCATGCCAATTGCTGAGTAGGAGTGAGAGTAGGCATGGTGGCTTCCAACTGCTCGAATGCTTCTTCCTTCTGCCACAGATCCTGGTTGATTTCATGCAAGAGAGGGTCCCACTATACCTTGGTCCATAACTGCATGGCTGTTTCCAATAATTGGGTGCCTTGAGCAATTTTTCCTGTAATCACATTTGTAGTGGCGGTAACCAACGCAACTCGCTAGGCTTGCACCTCTGACTGTGTCTTTGGCTGCAACTTGGCCTACAAGTCTATGATCTGCTATTCCATCTGCATTTTGGCCACTTCAATATCAGTCCTTGAGGCTTTTAATGTTGCGAACAACCCCTCAATCTTGGCCTGGGGGGTGGCTGTGGTTGGGATTTCTTCTGTAACATCTGCGTAGAGTCTACTAATTAAGTGTTCCAGCTCTGTTTGCTTCACGGTAGCGAGGGTACATGCGGCCTATACCTGGGAAACCTCAAAATTATTTTCCTCGATTGTCTACTCAGCTACACTGAGCTTCTCATGCACTCGATGATCCTTGTGTTGAATTTCTTCGAACAAGGTGGTGTGGAGAACCTGCAATGCTTATGTGGCAACCTGGCCAAATCTAGTTGTACCTCCGCATAGGCTTGGACTTACTCTCCTAAGTTGTGTGGACTTATTGCGAGGGTCACAACTGACAGGGACCAGAGGTAGCTTTCTGCTATAACAAGTGTTGCGCTTCTAATTGCTGAGGTCATTCGTACCTGAATCATGTTTGTTTGCAGCATGTCCGTCTTCAACTGTAAAGCTCAAATCTCGGCCTGAAGTGTGTCGATCGCGGCTCTCTGCTACTCTTCCAGAGCCAACCATTTTTCTTCTGCAACCAACATAACCACATCCACGATTTGCTTGAGGTCCCCTTTGGTCAGTGTAACTGCTTCATCACATTCTGGTCGTTGAGAGTGCTGCTTCTTCTGTGTCCCTTTTGCAGGGTCACTCGTTCGCTTTGTTCCTCGAGGTGAGTCAACACCTCCTGCCTCCTGACCTCCAGTGCTGAGTTCCTACTGTGCATCCTTCTACACTGCTGCTTCCGTGCTCTTCCCCATACTCTGATCGGGCTGCGAACCCTTCTACGATGGAGCTTCGGCACCCTTCCCCGTGCTCTTGCTCGCTCCCCCAGTGTCTTTGGTGATGGCAGGTGGGGTAACTTTCGTGGTGCTTGTTCCTGCAGTGCCCTTTTCACCTGTTTTGAAGCCAAGCTTCTAGTAAGGAGGTCATTGCGCAACTAACCGATCAATCTCTTCGTCGAAAGCCATATAGGGGAGCGAAACCCATGTAGAATCCTTGCAGCCTCAAATTTGGAAATTATGCATAGTCATCTGGAAAGCAACAATGATTTTATATTTATCATAGATGGCTGGCAACAGACGCGACTGGGAGTTGATAGTTGCTGTGAGCCCACTATGAAACAATACCCAGAATACATGGTTTTCCTCGATGCCCTACGCATCTTTAGAGTCCCACAAGTTTGTATATCAAGCCCCTTTGCACATGTCTGGGGTGAGCTCAGGGAGGACTGATTCCTTAGGTGATTCCCAGGTGACCAACACAATGAGAAGCAACAACCATGAATAACAAAAAGGTTGTCCCTGCTCTTGGGATTCATGGACATTGGCCAAGAACTCGTTGCACAAGTAATGGGACTAATTAAAGCAGACACCTTTCTCACACCGGCCTGCCAACAGAATTACATATGTGGGGATGGAGGCCACCTATCATTTTCGCATCATCTTGCATGCGAATAAAAGGGTACCCAACTGCATACTAGGGTCACTAATGGATTTTATCATGAAGCTTCGAGTGTTCTGCTCCACATGGTAGGTTTTACGCATGTGTTCAGCAATATCCCCCTCATACTTCTTACCAACGTGCTCCAGAGGGTGTGGTCCTTCCATGGGAAGACCAGTAATTCGATGAATGAGCACAACATCTATGGGGATTTGATCCTGGATCGACAAGTAGCCATTATGGACCAGGGCGAGCAACTGACGTACCAGGTAGTCCGTGATATTGTAGTGGCCGAAGTGCGAAATTATTAGTAGGTTTAAGAGCCCGGACCCTGCCACTCCTCGTACCGAGCACATAGGGACAATATTTATCCCATATTATTCCTGTATTTTGTCAAGATATAATTCGGGTGCCAACTCTAGGAAGGCCTCTAAGTTGGCCAAGTCATGATAATCAAATTTCACTTCATGGAGCCTTCTAAAGGGTTCGCCAATGACGGGGACCTCCCCTGTGATCAATGGCATCTGCAGGTAGGTGTGTAGGCCATCAAGACTCTTCGGTGTGCATGTGGACGGATTGTGGGGCTGAACAAAGGGTGGTAACCAATTGATTGGTTTGGCTACCTAGGCCTCCTCCTGAGCAGGATGAGTTCGCTTTGCTGGATTGGGCGATCTTGCTTGGGGTGTCGCCCGCGGGGACTTTACGTTTTGTGGGCATGTACGGGGCTTCACCTCGACCCATTTCGCGGGTTTCCCTGAACCCTACACTTTTTATTTCCCCTTCTTCTTTGCTTGGCTCGGCATAGATATAACTTCCTTGGCTTCTGGCTCGATTTCTACTACTTCCTCAGATTCTTGTTCCACCGAGGTCACCAGTTCTGAGGCTTCTGCAGGATTAGTGGCCATCATTCTGGCATGGAAGATGAACTTTGGGTCACTACTGTCAGAAGGTGTAGGAAGCTCAGACATGAAAGGGACACAATAGGCACATAAAATTTTACAGCAGAAACTTGGCAAGAACAAACACGCCATGTACAAACTATTCAAGTGATACATAACCCTTGTCTGATCTATCTGTCTCTCTTTATAGCATTTGCGATCAGAAAACAGTTGGGTAAACCTTATCTGGAACTTACCATCAAGTAAATAGTAAACAATCTACCAAAATCGCCTTATTAAATGTCGGCCACCTGCTCCTTTCAATGGTAACTTTTTCCTTTTACTCGATTTTACTATTCCAATGACTAGTTTTCGCATCTCCTGTGTGCCTAGCGCACCCCTGCGATCCTAGTGGACCTCCTATGCACTCGGCGTACATCTGCGCGACTAGCACACCTGTTGCATTTTGAACTTACTCCCGTGCACCCCTCTAGGATTCCAATTCTGCGGTTACTTCTTGTGCATACCATGGTACATGTCGTGCTTATCTTCCTAGGTGGGTATGCTCCACTTCATATAGCTACTCCAACCATATAGTCATTTGATCTGATACGGTTTGAGTTGGCTGCCATTGATATAGCCGGGTAACATATCGCCATGCAGGGTGGCTAACCGAACAACTCGGGCATCCGTGATTTCTTTAATTGTATAGGGCCCAAGCCAGTGCTGTCGGAACTTCCCCGGGTGTTTCACAAACTGGCTATCATATAGCAGGACTAATTCACCCTTCGTAAAGGTCTTTTGATGAATATGTTGATCATGCCATGCCTTATCCCATGCCTTTTGGACCTGCTGATGGAAATTAGCATTGAAACGGTCTTCCTCCAAAGCCACAAGCCGCGCTAAATGATCCTCCATGATATCAGGCTCCACCATATTCGTAAAAGCTGTGATGCGCAGGCTAGGGATAGTATATTCCATGGCCATAATTTCCTCCTTGCCATAGACCATCATAAACAGTGTTTTCCCTGTTAACTTCTTACAGGTGGTTCAGTAGGCCTAAAGAACAGACGGGATGCGCACGTCCTAGTCGCTGCGATCGACGTTACAAACCTTAGTCAGTGCATGCTCCAAGACTTCATTAAAAGCTTCGACTGCTATGTTTTCCTGAGGATGATACAGAGTGATTTTTGCATGATGGATCCGGAATTTTGTTGTCAAGACCTGTATTGTCTCATTAATAAATTGCGTACCTCTATCACTTATCAAGATTTTTGGACATCCAAATCTGGTCATAATCTGCTCAAAGATGAAGTGTGAAGCGGTATCTGCAGTACAATCCTTCACCGCTTGTGCTTCAGCCCACCTGGTTACATAATCAGTGATAGTTATAATGTAACGTGCACCTAACTTCTTTCCGGGTGGGTTGATAGGTCCCACAAAATTGATGGCCCATTTTTCAAATGCTTGCAGGGCCATTTGCGGTTGAAAGGGAATTTCATCTCTGTGTGATGGCCTTCCTATTCACTAGCATGTATCGCAAGCCTTACAATAGTCATCAGAGTCAGTATGCAGGGTAGGCCACCATAGTCCAACTCTTAAGATCTTTTTCGTTGTTGCTTTCCCGGTGTAGTGACCTCCTGCTACCCCGTCATGGGCTTCTGCCAAGATAGCATGCCATTCATGCTCTAGGATGTACCTGCACTGCACTTCATCTTCTCCCATATTATATAGATGACCTGCGATGATGGTAAAATTTGTAGTGTGGGTTATCAACTCTTTCTTCTGTTGTACCTAATAATCCATAGCTGCCATGCCTGTAGTCAGGAACTTAATGATATCAGCGAAGTGCGCATCAACTACCTTAATAGCAAGCAGCTGCGCATCAGGCAATCCTTCTTCTAGGTTGGTCGGTTCCTCCCCACTCTCAATTTGGGACAAGTGATCCGGCCCAACATTCAACTTCCCCAGCTTGACAATGATCTCAAAGTCATATTCCTGAAACAACAAAATCCATCGGCAAATTTTCTCCCCCAACACAAGCTTATTGACTAGGTATTTCAAAGTCGAATGATCTGTAAACATTTTGAAGTGTCCTCCTAACAAATAGTGTCAATACTTCTGTAATACATAGACCATGGCCAATCCCTCCCAATCTGTGGTGGAGTAGTTGCGTTCAACACCAAAGAGTTTCCTACTAGCAAATGCAATCGGGTGATCGATGTCTCCGTCTCTGGGCTGCGTGAGGAATGCTCCCAGGGTGATTCCTGATGTGTCCATGTGAACATGGAATACCTTCTTCCAATTAGGACATATGAGAATAGGTGTAGATACCATATTCTCCTTGACTAGCTCGAAGCTTTTCTGACACTCATCATCCCAAAAAGATGAAACATCCTTCTTAAGCAACTTTTCCATAGGCATTGTGATCAACTCATACCCCTGAATGAAAATTTTGTAGTAGCTTGTGTGTCCGAGGATTGAACACAGCTATTTCTCAATTGTAGGTACTTCCATATTTATGATAACTGTAACTTTCGTAGGGTCAACCATCAACCCTTGTCGGCAGACTATATGTCCGAGCAGGATTCCAAAGGTTACGTAGAATATGCACTTACTTGATATTTAGGGAAATATGGTGCTTTCGACAGACATCCAACATCATGCACAGTTTCGAAACATGCTTCTTTACTAAGTCGAAGATAGCCCAATCATCAAAATAAACCTCCAAAAATTTGTGTATGAACTCCTTGAACACTACAACTACTACTTGGGAAAAGATGGCAGGGGAATTCTTGAGTCCAAACGGCATGACCGTATACTGGAAGGATCCCTATTCAGTGGAAAACATAGAATTGCTACGATCTTCAGGTGCGATTCTGATCTGATGGTATCCCAAGAACCCTTCAGTGAATGAGTACACTTCTTGCCCTCCTATGCTATCAAGGATTTCGTGTGAGAATGGTGTGGGAAAGGGATCATGTATGAAGGAATCATTCAATTTGTGCAAGTCCACACAAATTTGTATCTCCCCATTCGTATTTTTCTCCTGAACCACCATCGGACTTACCCAGTCTGACTGTTCGATCGGTTCGATGATACCTGCGGTGAGCATTTTATCGATTTATTCCTTAACCTTTTTCATATATTTAGGATTCAGCTGATAAGGCCACTGCTTCATAGGGCGCACATCTAGTTTTAGCGTGATGCACATGACCCCTAGGTCCCCTGTGATCCCCTTAAGCTCCAAAAACTTCGTCGGGAATAAGTCCTGTTATTCTGTGAGCAGTTCAACAACTTTTCCTACTGTATCATCATGCAAATAATCCCCAATTTTAGCCAACTTAGGTTTCTCTTCCGTGCCAATGTTGACTTATCGCAGCTTCAGAGGCTTCATAACATCAACCATTTGTAGTGGGGGTCCAGCAACTGCGCGCTCTCCCTCCGACTTCGGAATAGAGACATTGTGCATATCTTCATCGCACTCTTCTATTTCTATATTGTGGCAGTTGACAATATCCTGCATCTGTGTTTCCCATGTTGGTACCCCAAGTGCTACGTAGGGGCGCGATTCATCAAATACGAAGGTGTCTATATCCTGTAGAGCTTCGTCAAGTGCCTCCAGTCCTCGTGTTAACCCAAATGTCCCTATAAATTCATCCTTTAATGTTTCCCAGTGACGGGTGCACTGATGTAGCTCCACATCTAGGTACCATATGGTGGGAATCAGCTCCAAGATATGAATAAATAGGTGAACCCATTCTTCTGTAGTTAAGTCACACCACTTTTCCATCCAAGCGAACAAATGCTCACATGGGTTTCTTGGGCCAAGGAATGCCTTTATGCGCAAGTGAGGTGGAGTTTTGAATTTCAAGATCATCATATCCCGATACTCTTCCCAATCCTGGAACGACCCCTTATGTGTGTCCCACCACCTCGGAGGTGTTGTGTGCATGGCTAGATTAAGGGCCCATAGCCTTCGCTCTCTCGGAACCTCAACCTCAAATGTTCACAAAAACTCCTTAATACTACTAGAACCATCAAAGTAGGGAAGTTCTCTTACCTCTGAGGAGATACATTGGAAGTCCTTTGTGATCCTAAGGCATCGCAATGTAGATACATCATGTAACCAGTTCTGCCAGTTTTCCATCTCCCCATCAGAGTCAGAAAAACATTCGTTGTCCTGTTCCCAGCAAGGTACACCATCCACCGTAGGATTGATCCAATATTCATCCCACGCAGTTAACTTATATATGTGATCCACATCCTCTTCTTCGCGTACTGGCTCCGTATATTGTTCTCCTTTCGCCGATTCTAATGGTAATATCACCCACTTACCTTTCATGTTCAAACACCATGCTTCTCTTCTTCAAATTGATAATACCACCCATATCTATGGCCTAGTCCAATCTTAGGAGCACAGGATAGGGGTTTGTATATTCTACAATCTGAATGACCTCAAAATCAGCCCGGACCTTAACTCCTGTGATATCTACCATGATTTTTGAAAGCCTTGCAAATGGTATGATCTTTTATTGATTGGCCATGCGTAGCTAAATAGTGGACCATTCCAACTTAGGTTCTCCCATTCATTGCCAATTTTTCTTGGGCAGTACGTTCTCATTTGATCCTAGGTCCAAAATAACCTAATCCATTTCATAATCACCAATTTGCACTATTAGCCACATTTCCCTACCAGTGTGTTTCTTATGTTTGTACAGTTTGTGCACATCCTTAACTTCCAGGGGTGGATTAGTTCTTTTTGCGTAGTTGTCTATTAGTGCTTGGAGGTTTTCTACAGCTCGTTGGTTGTGCAGCAACTTCATACATGCCTACAAAAATGGTTTGACCTTGTCGTTTGCTTTGAGGTTTGCGGGGGCTTGAGAAGTAGATTCCTCGGCCCTAGTAAAGTCTTGTCGGGCTGCGACAAAAGTTTCCTTTTCCTTTTGCAGGTCCAAAACTTCTTGATTGATGGCTGCTTTTCAGATAAGAGGCTCATCCATAGCTTTCTCGTCAGCTCCCTTAGTGGCCATGCCACTGCGTGTTATGACATTAATGCTTGTTCCTTTGTCTCGAGGTTCTACCTTAACCCTTTTCACATTTTTCGTAGTTGTCTGCTGCTTTTTCTACATATTTGCAATCAGGATCAGACAGTCTTCAATCACATTGTCCAACTATTTGCAGTACCTGCAAGACTTCCATGCATGGTTCAGGAAATCCCTTGCAAAGTGCCCTACCTCTCCGCAGTTATAGCAGATTAGTTGTCCTCTTCCCCTACCTGCACTTCCTCCTCGGCCTCCTCCCCTACCCCTAGCTGGGGAGCCACCTATGCTTGAGGGGGATCTTTGTGAAGAAGGTTTGATTGTACCCTATATAGGTTTCCTTGGTCTATCATTAGATCATAAGTTCGGCAGTTATGCTCATCATGTCCTATGGATCGACAAAACCTGCACCATTGTTGCTTCAGTTCTAAGACATATGCACCAAGATGGGGGAAATGGTTGGTATCATGTAGGTCGACTATGCGACAATCATCACACCATAACGCTGGTCCACTTGGTCCCGGGCGCAACGGGCTGGGTCCCCCCACCTGTAGGTAATCTACCAGTAGTGGGCACTGATCCTTGGTATGCCCAGATACCCTACATCGTTTGCACCATACGTCTAGGCTAGCTTCTTTTCCCCAATCCTTTCGCAGGTTCCGGATCTCCATGTGCATCACCTCCAGCTGCCCTTGGATTTGCTGTACTTCCAACTAGGTATATTCTCTTAGCACAACTTCCAATTTAATAGCAATCTCCAAGGCTTTTTCCTGTGATTCAATGGCTTTCTAACCCATAGGTACACACAGGTGAGGTAGTAGCATAGCAATGAATCATTCCTTGTGTTGTCTGTCATCATACAGAAACTCCCCTTCCCTGATTACCTTCTTTAGCCGCTGGTTAGCCTCCCATACAAACTCAAAGGGCCCTTGCTTAAAATATTTTAGGTCATTCACTATCTGCGAGTAGGATTTAGGCTTCTGAAACTGATGTTTTAGGGATTTCTGAAGCTCTGGAATGGTCATGTTCACATGCTGAGCTATGTATCCCATATAGCAGTCCAGGCTATTCCTTCAAAGGCAAGGGACAACTACGCCCTTTTTACAACATCGTAGGCCACATTTTGTGTAGTCCATACCGACTTTGCGACAAACCAAAACTGATCCATATCTTTGTCTCCTATGCCTTTGACGGTAGGTAGCTTCATGTGCGAGGCAATTTCATCCTCTGATGGAGGTGGAGGTATAGGTGAATTTTTACCCCTATGCTGGCTTGAAGGTGGTGTAGTTGGAGGGCTCTACGCAACTGAATCCCTTACTGGGTTGTAGACAGAGCTATCTCCTTCTTGATTAGTTCTGTAGTATTTACCACTTTGTGTTGTACCCTCATTCTGATCGGAGCTCATTCACTCTATATGGTTGCACAAAATGCTCTTTTTGCATAATAATATCTTAATCAGTAATGGAAAGGTTTTGAGAAACTTACCCCGGAAAACCTTGAAGAACCTTCGTTTTGCCTCTGAATAGGACACGAATTGATCGATTGCAAATTTCGTTACAAATCCTCCCAGCACACTATCCACCCAACGATATATTTTTCGAGTGATGGTATTATCAGTCCTTTCCAACTGCCAGATCAACTCAGGAGTCCACTGCATGATCCGTTCATCCTTCCAACACGTCTCGAAATCTATGAGCCTTTCCAACCACTCCTGGAGCTCGGTTGCGAATGTCACAAAGAAAATTTCTTATATCTCTGTGAAAATGTACTTATTCTTCCACTTCTCTGTGGTCAACTTTGCACTGCGATTCTCTTTCACCGCAAATTCCTGAACCTGTTTTTCAAACCACTCTTTGATTTATTTCTTCTCTGGTCTCCAATGTTTTCTTAGCATTACCCAATCCCTCTCTCAAAATGCTCTTGGTCCTGGCAAAAGAACCATTTTTTGGCTCAAGGGGTCCTGAACCAAGTTTGGAGGTTAAGGTTTTCCAAAAAACCCCTATACTACTGGCCCTTTCGGTAGTGACCTGCGTGCGTAGGCCAAAGTCTCACCCGAAGTAGTATGGAAGGGTGATGGAACCAGATTTCTGAACCCTGAGAGAGAGAGTAGGTAAGTCAAGTAGATCCATGTTCACAACTTATCATGTTCGCACTAGAAAAATCTATTCGCAGGGTTGTTAAGAGCATAATCGCAATATACAGAGCTATTATCATGCACTGATCTAGTTAATAGCTCCACATCCAAGTGCATATCATCAGTGATCAACATACATTATCATAACACATCATCAACGTATTACAGTTATATCATAACATAGACAGATTCGTAGCATAAACAGATATCACAACAGTATTTGTAGCAGATCCCAACAGTTCACATCAACAGTAATACATCATATCAGATAACACAGAGATACTTTAACCATATCTGCATATATTAGCATCCAAAACCCAATACAATCTGACAGAACCTGCGCACACAGCTAGTAGGGTTTGCACACAGTAGGACTGAGGATCTCCACGCACACAGCCAGTAGGAGTCCTTACCCAAACGACCCAACAACAGATCTAACAATTCACACTTAGCATCTGACTTAATTCTTTCCTACCTTAAGACTAAAAAATGTTCATCTATTTATATTGACTTAGCTTATGCTTCCAATGGTCCGCAAACCATGGTTTGCGAACTCTTGGTCTACCCTTGACCCATTACAATGCATTCGGGGCTTTGACCCACCCCAAAACCTCCTTGTTAGACTAAATAATACTAAAAATATACAAAATTGTACAAAATTCGCAGCTTTAGGGGAGCCTGTTCCAACACCTATGGTATTCCAAAAATACATATTTTTTGCTTCATGCTTACACAGATGTCAACATCACAAGTAATGTTGATGACTACAAAAGTACTAGTGGAGGAGCATTCTATTTGGGATATCGCTTAGTTTCTTGGTTCAGTAAGAAATGTAGTGCTATTGATTTATCAACTACTAAAGAAGAATATGTTGCTTCCACCTCTTGTTGTACTCAACTTCTATGGATGATCCAAACATTGTAGTAAATTTAAGTCACTTGTACTCAACTTGTACCTGTTATTTGTTACAACACTAACACCATAAGTATCTATAAAAATCATGTCATGCGCTAAAAAAATAAGCACATTCCAATAAAACACCATTTTCTTAGAGAGAAAGTTCTTGAACAAAAACTAAAGTTGTAATATGTTCCTTTAAAGGAAAAAGTTGCATATTTATTCATCAAGCCTCTTCCACATGATTCCTTTCAATATCTCAGACAAAAATTAGGAATGATTCCTGCCTCTTCACTCTTCTAATTGTTCTAACATAATAGGAATACGCATGTCATGTTTAGGGGAGTTGTGGCTATAAAACTCAGTAGTTTATATTAAGTATGTGGATCTTATGAAAAATAGTCACGTGTATATGTAGTTCTTGAGCTAAACATTCATGTATGCTTCTCAAACATTGAAAAACTATTAATGATGCCCATGTGTTTCTTAGAATAATATTGGTTCATGAGTTGTTCCAAAATCTTATTTGTTGTTGTTGAAATCGTTCTTTGGTGCATTTTCTTGTTGATGAGAATGATATAATGTGATCAAAATTGATGGTGAATAGTTGGTACAAGTTCAGGGGGAGCATCTTCTTGTTTCCAGTGGTTCATTTTTGTCATTATCGTATCTTTTTAGGCACTGCTTCTATGAAATTGGTTAATGATGATGAGTTCATGATTTACTCTCTATTTTTTGGCATTTTTCATTGATGATCAAGATGTTCATGTTGTTTCATTATCACATTTATGTTGTTTCTATCAGATGATTATGTTGCATATTACTATATGATGCATGGTGGTTGCTACTAATTATCATGGTTGAAATCCTTTCTTATGGTTAGGAATGTCATGTATGTCTCTTGATGTAAAGGTCATGAAAAGACCCATGTTGTAATCATTGTAAAATTTAGTCATGTATGGGCTATTGGTATTGAGCCATGTCATATATGTAACCCCATTATTTTGGGTATTTGATGTAAAGTTGAGTCTAATATGTAAATCCACTACATTGGGTGATTAGTGTAACCATGGGAGAATAGAGTCATTGGTGATAGGAAAGGTCATATATTTCCAGCCTTGTACCTTTATTTCCCATTTTTAGAAGATTCAGCATATGCTCAGGGGGATCATGGTCAATATGCCGATTTCATGATTCATATAATCATATCAAACTTCCATTATTGATCTCTGTAAGGGAAGTACTTCATCCATCCTGGTTCAACCCTTTTCCCTTGATGTCAAAGGGGGAGAGTAGAATTTGGTGTTTGCAAGTGGTGGTTTCCAAACACCAAAGTGGTTGCCATCAAGTCCGAAGGGGGAGATTGTTGGTATTATGGCTAATGTGTTGTCCTTGATGGAAAAATTCTTGTTAAATATGTCCTTGATATCGACATAGTGATAATATGATGGTTATGGAACTAATGCAAATATCAGTAATATTGGTACAAATTTCACATAGGATATCGATAGAGAAATGGACGTTCAGTTACAAATTGATGACAAAAGTGAATTTTTAAAAGCATACACAGTTCCTGTGAAGGAAGGCCATGTGCATACGTAGATCTTGTGAACAAAATTCATGTACATAATTTGAACCATGGAAATTTGGATACCAGGGGTCATTACCATGGTAATTTCCCATATTAATTGTGGTGGTAACATTTATTTGATTTCATCAAAAAACACTAAAAAATTTACCAAGGGATTTACTGGGGGAATTGGCTAAGGAAAAATCTATATAAGAATATGGAGACTAGGATTTTATGTGTGCAAGTGAATAATGTATTCATATTTGATCTGATCTGAAGCAAGTATGCACCAGGGATCAAGGAGATGACTCAAATCTGAAAGATATGAAATTACATTGAGTACTAATGGTTATACTTGACTGATTTGTTTATGATTGAATATCTAATGATGCAAGATTTGTTTGAATTAATTTGAAGTGATATATTTTTTTATAGTAAAATTTGCAGAAATTATGTTTGTGATTTGCAGTGAAGATCTAATTTAGTAGTTTAAGATTTGTACGATAGTTTTCTTCAGTAAGACCGCGTACATACACAGATTTGGTTCCGTATTGTTGTGTATAGATTCTATGATATTTATTCAGTATGTTAGCATATATACATGGGTTTTATGAATGATAATCATGTACAAACACAAATATGATTTATGGAGGTCGCGTATATGTATTAGGGTTCTAATTAATGCATGACGATGCCAGTTGATTATGTATGTTCTATTTTCTGCTGTCTGTCAATGATGTCTTGATAAGTGTAGTTTATATCTGGAAGTGTTGAATAGGTTTATTTGGTTGTGGATTTGAATACTGGTTAGTGATGATGCTATAGGATTTTGATATGTGATTAAGTTTCTACCATAACTTAAGTACGTCTGTAAGTCATTAAGTGATGCAGTGACTCAATTTTAGAATTTAGTGATTTGAGATTTATATGCAGGTTGTATTTAGAGGAAGTGCGTATATATGTGAGTATGCTTCAAAGAAATTAAATATAATTTATGAAGTGAATTTGACTAGGTTTTGTGATCCAGGTGGCTCCAGACAGACGCACAGGACAAAGAGGGATTATGAAAGCTCAAAAATCAAACTGTTCGGATTTCTATTGAAATAGATTCAAGTTAAATATCTCATCGTCCTGATCGCAATGGTGTAAACAGATCATCAAACTGATTTTGTATGTGAAAGTTAGAAGTAATCAAAGTTCCAAGGTTGATAGGGTGACATGGCACATTAAGGAGGACACAATTTGGAGGAAATCCGATCACCATAATCCAGATTCTAGGCAAATTTGTGCAACCCTTAATTAAAATCCTACGGTAAAAAATCGGGTATTTTAAAAATGTGCAATTTGCTTATATAAAACAAACAAAAATTAATGTAAAAAAAGGGGGGGGCAGGCCACCACCCCCACCACCCCACTGCATGACCGCATATCACATAATAAAAATATAAATATCATGATTCAATGGGCCATGACCCCCGCTGAACCATTAGAGCCCACATCGTATATAAAAAACTGTTGTAATAGGGGTGGGCCACAAGCAGTGGACCCGACCCCCAATCCATATGTAGCACATTGTTAATGCAACCGTTAAACATATGGTTTAGGTGGGTGTCGAGCCCGCCCAACTTAATAGTCGGTCGGTCTGTCGAAGGAACCCCAAACCAATGCAAAATTAAAACAAAAACACACCAATTTTAATATTTATTTTATATGGAAACAAAAATTTTCCAATTTGAGTGGGGTTGGTGGGGTTGGAACCCTCAACCTATGCCTTGACAAGGCCACCCAAAACCAACCACCCAACGGGTTTGACATTGTTAACTCTCCCACAAATTTAAATATAAACTCGATATTAAATAGTGTGCCCAGGCCAAGGAAGAGCAGAGAAGCACATACTTCAAGATTTAATATTGTTTTATTGTAGGGCAAGTGTAGAAACATGAGCCAACAGTACATGTAGACAAAACCATGATTGAGCCCAACTTCCAGGAGGGCGAAATTTTTTCAGTGTCCAAATGGGACAAAATTTATGTCAATTTTGCACTAATTGATGCCACGAATTTGATGGTGTATTCATATTTTCAATTTGACTATTCCATATTTCGGCCACTTTTCAAAGTGGAGTTTCAGGTGTCAGCATTCCATGTGTGAGCAATTTATTTCAGGATATTCGATGCCACGACATTGATGGTACAACCAAATCGCAATAGTTTATCATCCTTTTCTTCAGATAGCTCCAGGATGTGAGGTATATCCAGTGTGATCATTTACTTCTTTATCTCTTTTCCATGAGATGCATTGTGTTGTATGGATCCCTGTTGATGTTTGATGTGTGATCTTGTTTTGTTCTTGATGTGAGATGTAATTTCGATCATGGATTTGTATTATGTTTGAGATCCCTTTGTTGCCATGTTGGCGGGATACTCATTGTCACATGTATGTTTGTTTGAGATCCCTTTTTTGTCATATTGATAAGATTCCTTTTTGTGAATGAGAGTTCCTATAGTGGAACATCTCGTGGAGAGTTCCAACCAATCCTGCATGAGGTAATTTTCCTTGTATGACAGTTAAAACACCATCCATGTACATCACCACTATTTACAGCGCTTAATGCAATGGCCTACACCATCTTGACACTGAGGTCTAGAGACGTAGTCCCTCCTGGATGAACTATGTTATCAATATCATATGTTACTAATGTGTGTTATGTTCCTCTTCTTTACAACATGCATATATGTTCTTTTATGTTCATTAATGATTTTATGCAATTCTAACACATCAACCGAAGTAAAACGTCTTAGTTAAAAGGGTATCATAAATTTACCCGGATCAAGTGGTGTTAGAGCAGTCTTCTTGCTGATGTGAACCGCAAGCATGAGAAATTGAATGTGCAGCAATGGAGGATTTCAAAGACATGTACGAGACCATGCTTAGGGTGTATGAGAAAGAAAACATGATGTATGATGCTTACGAGAAACAAGCAGCATATAACGCTAAGTTGAAAACGCTTCTACAAGAGGAGAAGGAGGACAAGCAATGATTTCAGCTTCAGTTGCAAGCCACGATAGAGGCATTGGAAGAATTGAAGCACAACGACCAAAGTCTTCAAACATATCATGATGCATTAAAGACACTCCTATAGGAAGATAAGGAGGAGAAGTAGTGATTGCAGCTTCAGCTACAAGCCGTGACAGAGGCCTTGGAGGAAGTGAAGCACAAGGAAGACTCAGAGAAGCCCTCTTCACATGTTTCCAAATCAAAATTTGAGGTAAACAGTTGTGATCATTCTTCAGTATAATCTTCACATGATATTATTTCTGTTGGAAATGTGGAGATCCCCATCTAGGAACTGACATGAGACTCCTTACCAGGATGGGGTACAAAGGAGGAGGACTTGGCATTTATGGCCAAGGCATAACTCAGCCATTGGAGGTTGTTCAAAGACCTCACTATGCAGGTTTGGGATACACCGAAGGAGGATGTTCGAAGGACATAAAAGGCAAACATACATTGTTGAACTCACTAGGGAAGAGGATTGATGGGAACAATTCACCATCATCCCATGGTAGTGCATGTTGCAGTGAAAGAATTGAAGCAAGCTCTCATCACCATGAACACTCTAGATACCACCAGGGAAGGTATAACAAGTCTCAATATTCTCGAGTTCATTTTGATTACAAGAATGTTTCTAATCATGAATGTAAAACATGTCATAAGAAAACTTGTCAATTTGTGGTTTACATAACCATTTCATTTCTAAGTGTTAGAAAATAATGGTAGCAAAAGAAATTGGTTAAGAAGGTTTGGAGAAAGAAGACCTTTTACAGCCATTGCGACCAAAGTGGCCATCAAATTGCCACGTGTTCGAGGCTCCATCCAGATCAACACCTTAAGGATGAAGCATTGGTGCATGAATCAGTTGAAACAAATGTTCGACAAGCAAGAGCGCCACATGGAGATGATCCATTCACTTTGATAAGTGAGAGATAGTGTTTCTAGATGTGGTAGTGTGTCATGGCCTTGTTTGTAAGTCATATGTTGCATTTTTAATTGTCAAAGTGATGATGTGTTTTTCCATCGCTTGTTCAGCAACAATGATATGTTGGCCTTGTCTTATAAATCATGTGATGCATTTCTTTCATGTAAAAGTGATGATGTGTTTTCCATCACTTAAAAATGAAACAATGATGTTTTTTGGTCTTGTAATGATAGCTGGGGTGTGATTTCCATTTTGATGTAAGCTTGACCACCGAGTATGTGTTATAAAATCGTGGAAAGTATGGAGATGTTTGGGTCATAGTTGGCCATATTTTGAGCATGTAATTTGCAAAATATGGTACTACAGGTTTGCCAAGGATGCAGGTGTCAACTCATCGCTTAAGGCTCCGAAGAAAAAAGGTGAAGGAGATGGAAGGGTGACCTTTTTCAGGACACTTGTGGTGCATACATAGTACACACCATTTTCATATTATTGTTGATGCTTTCGGAGGAATAAAATCTCCTCAGTGGGGAGGAATGATCCAGGTGGCTCCAGAGACACACACAGAACAAAAAGGGCTTATGAAAGCTCAAAAATCAAAGTGTTCATATTTCTCTCAAACTAGGTTCAAGTTGAATATATTGTCATCCTGATCTCAATGGTGAAAACAGTTCATAAAACTGGGCTCGTAATTGAAATTTAGAAGTAGTCAAAGTTCCTGGGTTGATCAAGTGACATGGTAGGTTAAGGAGGACACAATTTGGATGAAATATGGCCAGCTCTGGCCAGATTCTGGGTGAATTTGTGGGACCCTTAATTTGACTCCTATGGTAAAAAATCAGGTATTTTAAAAACGTGCAATTTGTTTATATATATATATAAGGGGGTGGTGGGCCACCATCCCTGCCACCCCACTGCATGATTGCATATCACATAATCAAAATATAAATATCATGATTCGATGGGCCGTGACCCCCCGCTGAACCACCAAAACCCACAACATATATAAAAAAACTGTTGTAATGGGGGCGGGCCACTGGTGGTGGATCTGGCCCCCACACCATATGTAACACATGTCAATGCCACTGTTAAACATATGGTTTCAGCCGGTGTTGAACCTATCTACCTAGCTTAATAGACGGCTGGTTCGCTGGCAGAACCCCAAACCAATGAAAAATTAAAACAAAAATGCGCAAATTTTAATATTTTTTTATATGCAAACAAAAATTTTCCAATTTGGGTGAGTTCAGTGGAGTTGGAACCCCCGACCTCTGCCTTGACAAGGCTACCCCACAACCAATCGGCCAACAGGCTTGACATTGTTAACTCCACCATGAATTTCAATATAAACTCGACATTGCACAGTGCGCCTAGGCAAAGGAAGAGTGGTGCAGCACATATTTCGAGATTTAAAATTAGTTTACTACAGGGCAGGTGTGGAACCATGAGCCAGCAATATAGGCAGAACCATGATTGAGCCCAACTTTTAGGAGGGAAAAATTATTCCAGTCTCCAAATGGGACAAGCTTTATCTCAATTTTGCACTATTCGACACCAAGAATCTAATGGTGCATTTAGATTTTCCATTTGGCCATTCCATTTTTTGGCCACTTTTCAAAGTGGAGTTGCAGGTATTAGAATTCCATGTGTGAACAGTCGTTTTTAGGATATTTGATGCCACGACATTGATGGTATAGCCATATCGCATCAGTTTATCATCCTTTTCTTCAAATAGCTCTAGGATGTGAGGTATATGTAGTGTGACCATGTACTTCTTTATCTCTTTTCCATAAGATGCATTGTGTTGTATGCATCCCTGTTGATGTTTGATGTGGGATATTCTTTTTGTTCTTGATTTTAGATGTAATTTTTATCATATATGTGTATTATGTTTGAGATCCCTTTGATACCATGTTGGCAGGATACTCATTGTCACATGTATGTTTTTTTTAGATCACTTTGTTTCCATGCTAGCGAGATACTCATAGTCATTATGTGTGAGTTAATTCATATTGATAGGAGTCCTTTTTGTGAATGAGAGTTCCTATAGTGGAACATCTCGTGGAGAGGTCCAACCACTCCTGTGTGAGGAATTTTTCCTTGTATGATAGAGAAAACACCATCTATGTACATAATCACTATTTATAGTGCTTAATGTAGCAGTCTACACCGTCTTGACAACGAGGTCTAGAGACGTAGTCCCTCTTGGATGAACTCCGTTATCAATATCATATGTTGCTAAATCATGTTATGTTCCTCTTCTTTACAACATGTAGATATGTTGTTTTATGTTTATTAATGCTTTGATGCAATTCTAACACATCAACCAAGGTAAAAGGTCTTGGTTAAAAGGGTATCACAAATTTCCCTGGATTAGTTTGTAATGATTGTAGATTACTTTTGTCTCAATGATGATGTGGCTATTTTCTTGATTTATGAAGTTTATTTAGTGGATTGGTTTATGACTTGATATAATGATGGTTCATTGTGCATTGGTATGATATGGTTATGATGATTCAGTAATGGTACAGTATTTAGTGTTTCAGTTGCTTCAACAATTCAATGATGATTCAGTGATTTTATTCATATTATGTGATTCAGTATTCAAATTGGCATATTGGTTTGGTCTTATTTTTGGTGTGGGTCCAGTGTGAAAATTTATGAAAGGTGGCCTAGATTTTTTGATGTTTTTTTGAGACAGGTGGATCTAGTGTGAAACATTATGAAATGTGGTCCACAAGGTGTTGAAGGTTGCAACTTTCAGTCAGGGGGTAGGAGCTCCCTTCTAGTAGGAGCTGGTAAAAGAGATTAGAGGGTCGTATCTCATTTCCAGTAGGTGTTAGATAATGAGTGGAGGTTGTAGCCTCCCACAGGTGGATTCCTGCGTACTAGTAAGAGTCTACACCAATACAAGATGTAATGAATATTTTCTTTCTAAAATAAGGAAGAAGACGGACAAAGACAACAATGGTTTTCTCCCACATTGGGTTTCCACATAAAATATTGGTGTTCATATGTGTTGATTTGTTTCTTATGTGTTGTTTTTTATCTATTCTTTACTGCACACTGGATGAAAAATACAATAATATTGCAATGATTAAGTTAAACGTCTGATGGAAGTTCTGAAAAATTAAGTAATATGAACATATGCAATTTTCATTCATTATAGTCCCACACACATGCGGTTTGCATGAATAACAATAGCACACATATTTCTAAATGTGAAATTTAAAACTAAAGTGAATTAAAAACATTGATTCACCACCACCCCCCGCCCCCCAACCAAACAATTTTAATGTACATATTCATGACATACATAACATTGAACTTTGGAAATATCCTTATTTCACTACAAGAAAAAATGACATTAGTGAGGGTCGAAAAATGTCACCATAAGCTCATTGGTGACGGTCAAAAGATCCTTTTTCACGAAAAAATGAATGTGACCAATAATGATTTATAATGACAGATAGTGATCATCACGATTTTATATGATCAATGGTGATGTTGAGGTATAAAAGGTATCTTTTTAACACCTATTTATATCACATTAATTATCAATCCACGAACGACTTTTTGTTTCAAGAGTGTACTCTGTTTAAGACTGTAATTGAGCTAAGAGTAATGCTATGAAATATGTAGTACAGTGTTCTAAATACAAGATTAAATGGATTCTTGAAAAAGAAATCTAATTACAATAACATGAACTCAAATGCTCTTAAAATCTATCACTCAACAACCATCAATCGAGGATACAGTAGCAATAACTCATTCCTCTATAAATTGATGCAATTGAAATCAAACTGAAACAAGACAATCAATCTGGGAACGTGGAAGCAATAACGAATATTATCTACAGTTGACAGTCCTACGTTAAAGAAATTAAGGAGAAATAGAAATTGAACTAAAGCTGCTATTGAAAGTAAACTAAGAAATCTCTTTGAAAGAAAACTCTTTGCAATCTGTTAACTAATGAATTGGAAATGAACAACACACTGAAATCGAACAGCAATGTAAATGAATAACCAACTGAAACGAGAAGAATTGAACATCAAATATTAACTAATGAATCTAAACAGTAGATATTTTAACTTAATGAAATCAAACAACAATTCTATTAAACACCAAAACACTGTCGACAACAAACTTTGTTAAATAATAATCGACATGAACAACAATCCAACGAAACAACAGTTAATTGGAACAGGACATCTAATGCTGAACAACAATTCTCTGTAAGGTTCAACAAGATTATTAATATAGGAATTAAAGTCCTTATTGAAACGGAACAACAATGTGATTCATTAACATAATGAAATCAATCAATAATTCAACGAAAAACTAATTAACTTGCAAATGTAATGAGAACAACCACAAACTATCACACGACAATAATTGAAAGGTAATGATACGACCAGCAGATCGATCCACCAGGGCCGGGCCCTCAACCACCGGTGAAACGTCGTTGGGCTTTAATCCAGTGTTAAGAAATTAAATGCCAATGAACTCTTGTATTAATCAGGGATGAATAATGTTTACAAATAGTTCGTACTCTCTTAACAAGAGTCGATGCACAATTCTGAAAATTACCACAAGGAAAGTCTCTCCATAATGGAAATACATGCTTCTCCTTTTATAATCAGAAAGAGGAGAAATTAAATAGTAAATATGATCTCTCATAACAAAATTGGATTGTCCCTAACCAATTGATCAACAAGAAAATATATTTCCATCAATCTTTCAACAAGAGCAAGTCGAATTTGGATTTGCAGCTGAGATAATTTGGAGGACGGCTGCAACAGTAAATCTAAGAAAATCGTGCTCAATGAACCTTGTGTTTCTCTCAATACAAGCTGAATTTGGGCAAACCATTCATTAAAAAAGTTAATCTGGTCCATTCTAGACAAAACCCATGTTCCAGATTTTCCAAATTCTTCTCCATTTGCCCAGAATCTCAACCGCAAAACTATCACTTCTTATTCTAGCGAATTTTTGAGTTGGAATATTTGATGATGATCTGGAGATCAAATCTACAATCTGGCAAATATCTTGGAGGATAAAATGGTTAGTGATGTTACAAAATATATTAATAAACCATTATTGATAAAATTATGCATAATAATTATCAATTTATTAAAAATAAAGGAGAATAAATAATATTTATCCATAAGAGCATAAACAATTATAAAATGGATTTATATGATAAATTATGATAAATTACATGATAAAGAAGAGGGGGATGAAATAAGTGTTATAAAGAGGTCGTATTCGTGGCCCAACATACCCCCAAACTGAATATATTGCATGTCCTCATGCAGCCCAAAAACAAAACCCATGTGTTAACCAATCAAAGCAAATTTGTTCATCCCAACTCATGAAATGGATGGAACAAATGAATTTTTCCTCAAATAATGAATATTCAATTTTAGCAATCTTGATGAAGGCGTAATAATTTTTACAGTTGACGTTCAACTATATTTATATGAAGTTGCAGAAAAATGTGACATAAGTAACAACAACCTTCATTAATCATTTTCTCAAAAATCAGATCGTTTTGATGCACAGATCATGAGATATAAACAAAATGGTTGTAGGTGATAGTGCATAATTTTTGAAATTTTATGAACTAATTTAGCGTGAAATTATCTGGGTTTGTGTATTTTAATGATACCTCTTTGTTATCCAAAAAGCACAAGAATTCAGTTCATAGTTTTAAAGATATATGCAAATCAATTTCTGCACTGTATAAAAATGAAATTATATGCCTTAAACAAGAAAGAGAGTAGAAAACATCCATCATGTGTAGCAATTCCCCCCCCCCAAACTGAAGAATTAGCATGTCCTCATGCGATGCTAGAAAACAAAGAGAGGTGGTTGCTACAATCTGTTGAAATCTATGCTTGGTGTAAAACAACATGGAATAAGGGAGGTGTTGAGAATGAATAAGAATATCAATGGATGATAAAGAAGATTACTGACATGGTCATAAGAAAGAAATGAAGGAAAGAAACACTCCCCCAAACTGAAAGATGAGATGTCTCTGAAAAATGGAAAGTGGTTAAGATGTGGAATGAATGATTATAAATAATTCTCAATGGATTTTCATGAAATTATCCTAAATTCATAATAAATCAGAAAATTATGCTATTTTACCTCAAGTGTTACCTCCGAAAAAAATGTGGAATGACATGTAGGGACTGGCCTTTATTGAAGCTGATGTAGGCTGAGCGGATATTGAAAGTGATGCAAAAGGTGGAAGCCATGCAAGCACATCATGTCTGAAGAATTGTGAATTTTTGCAAGTTGTGTGAGCCTTTATTGTTAGTTGCAATAGTGTGGTCATGCTGCGAATAGAATTTTCCCCCATACTTCTTGTTCTCCTATAAACAAATCATGATTCTGTATGCAATTTTCTTGAATCCATAGTTTTAGTTTTGAATGGCAACAGATGCATGCAAAAATTTTAAGCAGAAAAAATTCTGTAGAAATGTAGTATGATTATTGTGGCAAATAGAAGAGTAGCGTACTACACAACAATTGTACAACATGGAAAGGCATACATACTTATGATATGATCAAAAAATTATTGCATTACTGAAATAAATGCATATTTTGAAATCGTGAGGAGATATGGGAATGTTTATGTAATGATTTGAAAATAATGGAAAATGACAGCTGATGTGAAGAAAATACTTATGTGGTCATTATCCACATAAACCATTATGATCGATTTATAAATAAATTTCATGCATAAGCGGTTCTAAACAAATGGTTTAGGGGCATACTCTCATTTGATATTAGATAAATATATAAAAAAAGGGTTTATCATTACTATTGATTTGTGAAAAATATGACTTCAATACCATCAGGAGAGCTCTATTGCCCACAGGTCTCTATAACCTTGACAAAGTTTCTTTCTCGCCCTTGGAACCATTATCCTTTCTTTATGCCTATGGAAGTGTTGTGTGATGTCATGTTGGAGGCCACCGTGCTGGCTTGGGAACCAGATGAATCACAATTCCATTCACCAGGAAGGAGTGAAAGGTGGGTAGGCCGGCTCATGATGAGACCTTCTGTTCCAAGGAATTTTCATTTTTCTGAGTTGTCCATTGGATCATATCCCTGGTGTGGTGGCCATAGTGGGAATGCCACTTCACTTCTCCCTTACGATCATGGTAGGCTGGCTCTTGATGAGACCCTCTATCCTCCACCTGCCATATCATAGAATTGTTAGTAATTATATGGGGATTTTTCTTTTCTTTTCTTTTACATATAGCACTTCCCTATTTATATATAAAGGGTGGCTCAACAGTCCTTAAGAGTAGCAATGGTGGAAGAAGTCTGAACATCTCAATAGAGAAAATATGCCCTTATTCTTATTTAATAAAAATAAAAAAGAGTTATGAGAATGTAGGGAAGAACCAACATGATAAAGATAATCGATCATATTAGTTTTAGTGAAAATAAAGATAGCAAAGTGATATAGATGGTTGTTTCCTTTCCTTTTTCTTATCACTACAAAAAAGTTTCTTAAAAATGACAATTTCTCTTGATTTTCTGATTCCAGTAACCTCTAATTTGTGTATCCTTGCATAAATTATGTGTTTTCCTTTAAAAGAGTCATGAAAAAATCCTCAAAAATTTGTTCACAAACAAGAAAAATGCACTCAAAAAGTGTTGATCCTTTGGAAAGGAACAAAAAAAACAATCTACGAAAATGTTGTTCCTTTCGAAAGGAACAACAGAAACACACAGCAAAAGTGTTGTTCCTTCTGAAAGGAACAGCAAAACTGTTGTTTCTTTTGAAAGGAACAGAAAAAAAAAAAGCAGCAAAAGTGTTGTTCCTTCTGAAAGGAACAACAAAAACACGTAGCAAAAATGTTGTTCTTTTTTAAAGGAACAACAAAAATAATCACCGGAAATGTTGTTCCTTTTGGAAGGAACAACAAAAACAAACACACAAATGAACTGATTCTTAAGAGGAATCGTTGTTGTTCTTTAAGAGGAACAACAGCTGTTCCTTAAGAGGAAAAACATGAAAAATAACGGCAGAGAAAAAGTGTTGTTCACTATAAGGAACAACAAAGAAAATGCACGCAAAAATTGGTATAGGGAATAGCAAAGGGAAAAAAAATAGAGGAAAGAACAAATCCATTTTCAAGTGAATTCAATCAAATATAAAGGCAAATTTATGTACAGGTTTCAAGAAAAAGTAATTTTTTACAGAATTGGTGCTGCCAAAGAATTGCTTTATGCAATTGAAATTTGCATGGGGGGGTCCTTATTGTTCAATTTCTAGTGGAGCGGAAACTACAATTTGAAGGGATCAACACCTGAAACACAAAAACATAAAATAAATCATAAAAGAAACAACACTTTACTAAGTTACAACAGCTATGATGTTATTTCCTAAGGGAATATCAATCTGTTAATGGAAAAAAATGATCTTTTTGAAAAATGTTTTGGCAGCAGTGACATGAATATTGAAATGGAAACCAATTCTTCATTTCTTCTGCTATGAATCTGTTAGGTAATGAACTGGATGGAATGCCCTTGTTTCACTAAAATTTATTTCAAGATTCGCTCATCCATAAATTGACCTTCTTTGTTCTCCTGAGACCCGCAAAAAACGAGTGTCTACCTGCAATAAAACATTAAATCATGGAGAAAGAGAAGTGTATGAGATCCCCTAATCCAAGAATTATGAAAAAAACTAAAAATTAGTTACTCTATAGGACAAATCCATGGACAAAGTAAAATTAATTTATTACCTGCGGGAGAGCAGTGGCCAATCATGCTAACCTGCAGTGTTTCAATCATAACTTCTTTGTTTTTTGTCCAATTTGAGTGATTCCAAAGCAAAATGAGATCTAATTAAAATTTTTATCTCCAATAGAAACATGTTTTAAAAATTCAATGCTATGATATGTCAAATTTTCTTAGAACAACCTACATAATAGAGTCATTTTCGATTTTCCATCTTATACCAACAGTTGATATTTCAAGCATAAAGTTTTCGTTTAATGGCGGATTGAACCGATTAAAATTGGAGATTAAATTATATTCATTTATTTATCTCCACTAGAAACAAGATTTGAATACAAGGAGAATTGATGGGTGAAATACGCTAGTGAACATCCGAGAAAACAGAGTTTCAAGAGTGCTGATTTATGATAAGCAGTCAGTATTTTGGTCATAAATTTCTCATATGATATTGAAATTGAGTGATTCAAATTGCGTTTTAAACTATATTCATAGATGAATATGCCATAGAAACATGTTTTAAAAATATAGTCATTTAGGTCTCCAAAAACTGACTGTCCCAACTTTGTGATTGAGTTTCCTACCAGACACCCTGTCAATGTTTTGGTTCTAAATTTTTCGTTTCAAATCAAAATGGAGTGATTCAAATTGGGTTGGAAAGTAGACATCAGGGGATACTTAGGATATAAATAAATTTTAAAAATATTCAATTTTGGTCCCTCAAAACATGACTGTCCCAACTTTGTTTTCAAAAATTTCATTAAGCCCGCAAGCCAAAAAAATGATATTCAAGAAAATTTTCTATATTGATGATAAAAATGAATATAATGGTTTGTGAAATTTTTATTTGCAATATAATTCATCTAAATATACAAATAAATTAGAATATTTATCATCAATGTTGATTTCCACAGTGTGTTGCAACAAAAAAAAACAACTATTTTTACAAAAATAAAAAAAAATGTATTTGTTTTATTTCCTTATTTATTTTATTTTATCCACTATCCTACTCTTCTTTGAGAATCGAATAAGTTTATGTATAATATTATTTCCAGTGGAACCATTTTAGAAATAAGGCCTCTAGTATGTACATACCCAAATTTGAAAAATGCATATTGATAAAAATTAGGGTATGAGAAGCCAACTCCCCTTGAAAAGATGGTGCCAAAAATTGTTGAAGCATGGAGTGATGTTGCAAACAAATGATGGAGTGAAACCAATATTCAATGTATCCCTTACTTTCATGATTTCCCATAGCCATCGTATCATGAAGTTCTTGAGCTTTTAAAATGGTTTGTTGGTGTAAACTAGAAGAAACCTCATTTTCTTTCATAATTTCTACAATTTTTGGATTTGATACATTCTGAGTCTCAGTGTAAGTTTTCTCCAATAGTGCATGTGAGATAGAATGGGTGGGAAGGGTGTGTAAATTTTGCAGTTCAACACTGTAAGCATGTTGTACTGGTTTATTATGGTGAGGGTGTGGAATGAGTTGAGCAAGAGATTATGTAGGGAATGGAGCCTCTTGATGATGTAGTTGATTGGGTTCAGTGGATGATTTTGATAGGCAAACAAGATGTTGTGGAATAGTTGGAATATGTGTTTGTGCTACAAGATGAGGGAGAGTAGTCATGCAATCATAAGTTGAACCATGCCAATCTTGTAGAAAAGATTGGGGGTGGTTATATTGAGATTGGCATGGCTACCCTAACATATGAGTATTCCATAATGGATTATGCAAGTAAGAGAATGGAGAGGAAGTGTTTTGAACCATACCTGTTGACCTTGTTTCAGCTTCCCCATCTCTTTGATATGCCACTTCCAAATTATATAAGGAATAAAAACTATCTATGGGATGCTCCTTTCGGTAATGAGGGAAAAACACTTCATCAAATTCTTGATTTTTCCGAACCTAGAAAACATTCAATTGTGAATTTAGAGAGCTAATAAAATCATATTTAAAATTTTCAAATAAAACATTGATTTCAGCTCTTATGTCTCTTGCTCTTGTAGTAAATTTGGAAAATAAATAAGAAACTTCTCTAGAATTCTTACCAGCCTTGGAAATTCCTCTTGAATACCTTATGCACAACTCACAAACATCATCATATGATAACTAAAAAACATCACCTTTTCCTATCATATTTAAGAGTTCTAAAAATTCATCTTTGATTCCTTTAAGAATGAGTGTTTTCAAGATCTCTTTTTCCAAATGTTTATGCTTTGATTTTTGAAGATTATATTGAAATCGCTCTACATAGTCCTCCAAGCTTTCATCTTCCCCTTGTATCATACCGAAAATATCTTCATTGGATTTGTAGTAGTCTTGGTACTTCTTCAAGAATATGTTCTTCATGTCCTCCCATGTTTGGATGCAATTCCCTCCTAGGCTCATGAACCATCGAAGAGCTGCTCCTTTTAAAGTAAGAGGAAACACTCTCAACCTTTGATCATTAGTACAATAATCATATCCTCTACAAAGTATTTCAAACTCAACTAATAATGTATCTAGATCTTCATTTGTCAAACCATGAAAATTTGGTAGAGACAATGGAGGAATTATGTGCATTTGTGTCACTCTTCCTAGATCTTTGATAGGGAATTCAAAAGTTGCAATGTCAGCCATTTCTTACCATAATAGAAGATGTTCTTCATGTGTTTATTTGAGGATCCTCCTTCAAATGTTCCTGTCAATTGTTTCGTGAAATGGGTGGTGCTTACATCACCACTCGAGTGGAATTACAAGATTTTTTTTCAAAAATTATACCTCTAAAATTAAAAAAAATGCAAGCATTCATTCCTACCTTAAGCTTTCACTCAATTCTGCTATGAAGCAGGCTAGTGAACAAGTGTGTTCCTTGCTCGGTGCACAGGTTCTTATCTTCCGTCTTTAATACCCAATTCTTCGCGAACAGAAAAAATCAAATATGCATCACTCTTTCTAAATGGCATACACTCTCCCCGGCAATGGCACCAAAATGTTGAGGTATAAAAGGTATCTTTTTAACACCTATTTATCTCACATTAATTATCAATCCAGGAACTACTTTTTGTTTCAAGAGTGTACTATGTTTGAGACTACAATTGAGCTAAGAGTAATGCTATGAAAGATGTAGTACAATGTTCTAAATACAAGATTAAACAGATGCTTAAAAAGGAAATCTAATTACAATAACATGAACTCAAATGCTATTAAAATATATCTATTCACTCAACAACCATCAATCAAGGATACAGTAGCAATAACTCATTCCTCTAGAAATTGATGCAATTGAAATCAAACTGAAACAAGACAATCAATCTGGGAACGTGGAAGCAATAACCAATATTCTATACAGTTGACAGTCCTGCATTAAAGAAATTAAGGAGAAATAGCAGTTGAACTAAAGCTGCTATTTAAAGTAAACTAAGAAAGCTCTTCGAAAGAAAACTCTGTGCAATCTGTTAACTGATGAATTGGAAATGAACAGTACACTGAAATCGAACAACAATGTAAATGAATAACCAACTGAAATGAGAAGAATCGAACAACAAATATTAACTAATGAATCTAAACAACAGATCTTTTAACTTAATAAAATCAAACAACAATTCTATTAAACACCAAAACCCTGTCGACAGCAAACGTTATTAAATAATAATCGACATGAACAGAAGTCCAACGGAACAACAATTAATTGGAACAGGACATCTAATGCTAGACAACAATGCCCTGTAAGGTTTACATTAGGGTAATTTTGAGGTATAAAATGGGCCTCCTAAGGAAATTATAAAATAATAGTGGAAAAAATCAAATAAGATTTGATGACATCATCAAATTTTAGAGGGAAAAATGAAAAAACTACTTTTTCAACTCATATTTTCAACTTATCTCCCAAAGTTTTTACTAAAATTTCGAGAGGGAGTACTCGTTGGATGTGAAATTTAATTCCCCATCCAAGAAGTACCCATGTTTCATATTTTCTATGGGTCCTACTACACGAAAAATGAGAAATACACAAAAAAACGTGATTACAATCACGTTTTTTATGTATTTCTCATTTTTCGTGTAGTAGAGTTCATCGAAAGTATTAAACATGGGTACTCTTTGGATGAGGAATTAAATTTTGCATCCAACGAGTACTCCCACTCGAAATTTCAGTAAAAATTTTGGGAGATAAGTTGAAAATATGAGTTGAAAAAGTAGTTTTATTATTTTATTATTTTTAAATATTTTTACCCTTTTATTTAAAAAATGGTAAATCATCCCCCATGGTTGAAATCATCATTTTGAATCCTATTGGTTGTTATAAAGTTTATTTTTGTTGTACATTTTTCTTAGGAGGCCCATTTTAGACCTCAAAATTCCCCTAATGACAAGATTATTAATACAAGAATTAAAGTCCTTACTGAAACGGAACAGCAATGCGATTCATTAACATAACGAAATCAATCAATAATTCAACGGAAAATTAATTAACTTGAAAATGTAATGAGAACAACCACAAACTATCACACAACAATAATTGAAAGGTAATGATAGAACCAGCAGATCGATCCATCAGGGTCGGGCCCTCAACTACCAGTGAAATGCCGCTGGGCTTTACTCCAGTGTTAAGAAATTAAACGACAACAAACTCTTGTATTAATCAGGCATGAATAATGTTTAAAAATAGTTTGTACTTTCTTAACAAGAGTCGATGCACAATTCTGAAAATTACCACAAGGAAAGTCTCTCCATAATGGCAATACATGCTTCTCCTTTTATAATCAGAAAGAGGAGAAATTAAATAGTAAATATGATCTCTCATAACAAAATTGGATTGTCCCTAACCAATTAATCAACAAGAAAATATATTTCCATCAATATTTCAACAAGAGCAAGTCGAATTTGGATTTGCAGCTGAGATAATTTGGAGGACGACTGCAACAGTAAATCTGAGAAAATCGTGCTCAAAGAAAATTGTGTTTCTCTCAATACAGACTGAATTTAGGAAAACCATTATTCAACAAAGTTAATTTGATTCGTTCTAAACAAAACCCATGTTACGGATTTTCCAGATTCTTCTTCATTTGCTCAGAATCTCAACCGCAAAACTATCACTTCTTATTCCAGCGAATTTCTGAGTTGGAATATTTGATGATGATCTGGAGATCAAATCTACAATCTGGAAAATATCTTGGAGGTTAAAATGGTGAGTGATGTTACAAAATATATTAATAAACCATCATTGATAAAATTATGCATAATAATCATTAATTTATTAAAAATAAAGGAGAAGAAATAATATTTATCCATAAGAACATAAATAATTATAAAATGGATTTATATGATAAATTATGATAAATTACATGATAAAGAAGAGTATAAATGGATGAAATAAGTGTTAAAAAGTGGTCATATTCACGGCCCAACAGGTGACAGACCTTACTAAGCATCCGTCACCAAAAAACTGAATGTCACCAAAGGTGGCGTCACCAAAGTTGTAGATGTTGTGGTGACATTCAAGGTCTATCACGAATAATGATTATAATGATGGATATTGACCCTCACCATTTCATTTGAACAACAATGATTTATGGTGACAGAAATTTCATGGCCATATCTATTGATGCATACATATGGTGGTGGTCTTTGACCCTCACCATTTCATATTTTGGTGAGGGTCAAACAATGTTACCATAAGTTCAATGGTGAGGGTCAAAAAATGTCACCATAAGCTCATTGGTGATGGTCAAAAGAGCCTTTGTCACCAAAAACTAATCATCACCATTCCATATGAATATCAGGGCACAGTGGAATTGAAACACCAAACTCATGCTTGTAAAGCATGTGATCTTCCATTGAGATAGCATGCTTTAAAGAACTAGACTTTAAAAATTTAAACCTTGAAAAATTATAAATTACAAATTATACGACTTTCGATAAATTATAAAACTTGGTAAATCTTGGCAAAATTTTTACTAAATAAGAAAAATAACATCAAATTTGCAAGTCCCTACCTAATGGTTATGGAAGTTATGAAAAGCGGGTGGAGGTGTAACTGAAGTGTTGGGAAGTACCAAACATACAAGTAGAATACAATCATTCCATTCTATAAGAAGTTTTAGAAGAATTTTGAGATTGTAATCTTTATGAACTAAGTTAACTATTTTGTGCAAAATATGCATATGCTCCAATGAATAAATCAAGGCTGTTAAATTTATATTTGTGCTATGAATATTTGTATCTTACACCAATATGGAATAGGTAGTGTTAGTCAACTACAAAGTAATGTACATGTCAAAGACAAAATAAACAAGAGGAAGTCATTTCTATGACTTTTGGGGAACAATTGCTACATTACCTATCTTTAAATGTCCCTTCTGTAAATATATTACTATCTTTAAATTTGTAGCATATTATAGGACCATGTTGTGAAACCAGCTCTAAAAATAGAAGAAAAGAGATATCAACGCCTTAGAAATAAGCCACTTCGAGGGGGAAACCTCTAATACATTACATGAATGAACACTTCTTGGATGATTCAAATTACAAAACCTCCTTTCTATATATAGGAGCCGATGGGGCCACAATGTAATCCTAGCCGACCTAACAATAATAATTTAAGGGAACAATAATAACAATATGGGGGTTACAAGGGTACAATAATAACAATTAGGGGGTTACACTAACAACAATAATGGAATATAATAGTAATATAGGGACCTAACATGCCCCTCTCCTTCAAAAAAGTGTTGTCCTCAATGCTTGAGTAGCTCTGGGTAATTTTGTATAAAATTATCATCCTCCCATGTAGAATCTTCAGTGCGTAAGTTCTTCCACTTGATGAGAAACTCTGAAATTGATCGATTCTGTAGCTGCCAAGTTCTTATTTCCGTGACCGCTTCAGGTTCCAATATGATTTTTCATTCCTCATCAAGTTCTGGAAATATTGTTTGAACTAGAAGATTTTCACCTATAACCTTCTTTAAGCATGAAACATGGAAGATTGGATGCACTCGTGAAGAAGCAGGAAGCTCCATTTTGTATGCCATAGAACCAATCTTTTGCAATACATTGTAAGGACCATAGTACTTTTGCGATAATTTATTATCCTTCTTAGCTTGCTTGAGGGACATTTGTTTGTATGTTTGTAGCCATAAAAATACCTAGTCTCCTACATCAAAACTTCTCTCACTGCGATGTTGATCTATCTGTTGTTTCATTCGATTTTGTGCCAAATTCAGATTGTCCTTTAAGATTTGGAGAACTTCTTGTTGATGCTCGATGTGATCTTCCACTGCTTGAACCTTTGAGTTTTCTCTTAAATATGATGTGATGGATGGTGGATGATATCCATAAAGTGATATAAATAGGGTCATTTTTGCTGCAGTATGGAAGGAAGTGTTATACCACCATTCAGCAAGAGGTAACCACTTGACCCATTGTGTTTGTTTATCAGATACAAAAAAATGAAGATATCCTTCCAAATATTTATTTACTATCTCAATTTGACCATCGGATTGAGGATGATAAGATGAGCTATGAGCTAATTGAGTGTAATATTCCTAATTAGTGACAACTAATTGGAATATTTGATTTTGTTCAGTTTTGCCATCTATAGTTTATTAATAAATAAAAAGTGAATGAAGAGGGTCTAACTCACTTAAGTGGAATAAAACACCCTCCCTGGTAGCACAACTTTGTGACTTAAATGGGAGCCAAGGGGGGCCAAGCATCACGTAGAGAGGGGGGGCCACGTATGCTCTCGAAGCTACTGCACAGATGAGGATGAGCACGTGGCAAGAGAGAGAGGCTACATTGAGGAGATGGGCCTTAGGGTTGGAGGAAGGCCAACTTTATAAAAGAGGGAGGAGCCTTCTCATTTGATTCATTCTGTTGTTGATGATATTGAGTGGGTCGTTTTGACTTCTTGAGCACGCTGGCTGTTTAGCCTGTCTATAGCACTGTTTAGTGCATTGAGTGTCTCCGGTTGGAGATCTCGCCCTTAGCCCCGGGGGACTTCGAGTGCCTACTCGGGAAAGGTTATTTATTCAGCATTTTGTAGGAGGTTTTGGTGTTTGGGCTTGCTGCGGAGCTGCGCATTCATAGAGACTACGCAGTCACTAAGAGGTAGGACACAGTCCATCTTGGAGGTGTTCTGGATTGGGAGTTTGAAGGAGATTTGAGCTGAGATTTTGGGCAGAGGATCAGCCTTTGCCTTTGGGAGGGTTTTGGTGGAGTTTGAGGCGGTATTTCAGTCATTCTTATTTAGCCTCTGTGCAGAGCCTTGGAGGCCAACGTAATTCCCCAAGGGGGTGTTTTTCAGAGGTCGACCATTTTTTATATGGTTTCTGGGTTTTGTTGGGATTGGTGAGTAGAGGAGGATTCCAGATTTTCAGCTTATTCCAGCAAGGGGAATAGCCCCTAGTCTTCAGTTCATTCCAGCAGTAGCAGCTACATGGCAGTTTTCCAGCAGTTGGGACGCAGTTCAGAGAGCAGCCATTTCCTGTATATTCTGAGAGTATTTATTCACTTGCCTCAAGCAAGTTTAGGTTCCATCACTCCGATCACCTATTGTACTTCATTATATTTCTCAGTTTAATAAAATTTCTTAGCATTCTCTCTCTATATTCCTGGCTGATTTGTCGTATATTGCTTCTATGTTATTATATGTCTGCTACACTATTATTTTTATATATTTCCGGGCATTATAGTTATATACCACTTGGTGTGTTTATTTTTCACTCTTACACAGAGTCTAAAAAGGGCTAGGTAGCCTCCAGATTTCGTCCTCTCTTCAGAGGTGACATATCTAGTAAATTCCCTCCCAGTCCATCTATGGTTGGAGTTTGCCGTGTTTTAGAGATATCCCCAAAACGAGATATTACAGTGGTATCAAAGCATAGTTCTGGCTCAGCCTGTGGTCTATGACACCAGGGAAGAGACCTTATATTTTTTTACAGAGGCAAGAAGTACAAAGATCGTGAGCGTAGGTTGGAGAACACCTACGGAGAGGGAGACTGTGTTCGGGTGGTGGACACAGAACAGGAGAGAGAGCCTATGACAGACACAGAGCAGAAGGAGCCTGTATTAGATTCAAAGCAAAGAGGGTCAATGGAAGATGACACAGAGGCCAAACAGTTTGGGGAGGAACTTCTCAAATCAGTGCAGGATTTAGCTAGAAAGATTGAGGTGATGGGTCAGAGATTCACCGCTGTAGAGGCTAGACAGCGTGAGACCCCACAGGTTTTCTAGGTAGGAAAGGGATCAAGTACATCCCATCATTTTCCGAAGCATGGTGCTGCTCAGCGTGATACTCCTCAACTGATGGCTTCACGAACACCTACCCGCTCTACCATGCCCACTTTCTTGGAAGCAGACACAGGGGCAGGAGCCCAGCAAGAGGCAGAGCCCAGACACATGGGCAAGTATTTTGCAGAGTATCAGGCTTATGGGCAGGAGTTCAGGGATGCTCTCTCATTCTAGGATTTTTTCAATTCCAGCGGGACAGTAGGCCCCACGACCATCATAGAGGGAACTAACATTATCATGATGGAGATACCCACCACACATCTAGCAGATTCCATTTTCCTACGTTTGATGGCTCATCAAACAGTTTGGCAAAGTCTTGGGTGGAGAAGCTGGAATTCTATTTCCATCTTAACCAGATGTCGGAGACGGAGGCCATCAAGGTGGCGACATTACATTTGGATGGTGAGGCCCAGGACTGGTGGTTACATGAGATGGTCACACTCGGACATTCTACAGTGACAACATATGCCGAGTTTACCAGGAGGTTGATGGAGCGATTTGACTGGAGGGATCTGGAACAACACTTTGTTGAGTTGACGAGGCTTAAGCAGACTGGGAGCCCAGAGACATATATTGCAGATTTCTTGAGGGTTTCAGTGATGGTGCCAGATCTATCCGCAGCATGGATGATCTATATGTTTGTGGAGGGGTTAGCAGAGCCACTTCGAGGTCTAGTCAGATCTACTAGACCAGCTACACTTCAGGATGCTATTAGCAGGACCCGAGACTTACAGGATGCATTGCCCAGGACTCGGACACCTTACTGTTGGAAATACTAAGAGGGGGGGGTGAATCAGTATTTTTTTCAATTAGAGAATTAGTTAATCTTCAATTATTATCATTGTTTGTACAATGATAGCAGTAAACAAGAGGAACACAAATGCACACAGTTTTTAAGGTGGAAACCCACTCCGGGACAAAAACCACCTAATGCTTTTCTAATAATTCTTTTCAACTCCAATTGAAAATAAAGCTCCAACTTCCTAGAATCTAGAAAAGCATTCTTTTCCAGCTCCCACTGGATGGACGCTCCAACGCCCGAGATTCTTCAGTAGTCAACTGAATAGATGCCCCAACACCCAATGAGCTACAACTCACCCTAGCACCACCCTACCACCCTATAGAAGAATAAAAGAAGAATGGACTCCCGTACCAGGGAAAATGGTCCACTTTACAATGATATAGAATGATGTAAAAGAAGAAGATATACTAGACCATAACCCCAACTTTGACACAACCACCTAATGATGATCCTAGACCTCCCAACACTGCCTCTTCAACCCTTGGCAGATAGACACTAGTACAATTTGTACAATAATGTATTTACAATGAATAAGTACAATGATACCTTTACAATGATTGTATGCAGTGCTACCCACTTGAAGACTTCATATGATGAAATTCTTCGTTGTTGCTCTTTTCATGCTACCCTTTGCTACACCTTGTTTTGATTTTCTGACGTAGAAAGTCTGGTCCTTTGTAATCCTTGACAACACATGATCTAGCTTTTTCTTGCCTTCTAGGAGCTCAATATTGAATCTAGTGTATCTCTGTTATTTCAGATCCTCAATAACTGATTTTTGGTCCTATAGTAGTCCTCTAAGTCTTCTTTCCAATTCCACAGGTTTGACCCAATTTGGATTCTTCAAGAGATAGTTATACCCAATTTATCACATTTCCCTAATTATGGATTGTTTCAGCAGAGCGCACTGTACATCGTACCACATGTCACTGTTTCTTCATTTGCCTCTGAAATTGATAGAGAAAAAACTGCGAACTGTGCAATATCTACCAATTTTTACGAAATTTCAATCTGATACTCAGAGAGAGATTTATGACGATTTTACCAAGGTTACTTATTTGAGATGAATTTCAGGAGCCTGCAAAAACCCTTACTTCCACAGATCATATCTCCACAAATATTATGCAACTTGATCTGAAATTTTTACTGAAGCTTCCTTAGGATTTCAGCTTCACCTGACAAAAATTTTAGCTTCTGAGCCTTCATATACAAAAATTTAGAGCGAAAATTCTACGATGACCTATTTCAGATGGCCAAATCCCATGCATAAGGAGGAAATGAAGATCACAATTTATATGAATGCTTAAGTTGAGAGGGGCTTCAACAAGTGAATGTGGGAGGGATATTAGGAGCTTAAAAAATATTAATTATGACTTTTCAATGACCCATGCCCCAACCCTATGGGGTTTTAGCCCACTAACTGGGGGTACAAACTTCAAACATAAATATCTCTCAAACCGTGAAGAATTACATGGCGTGCCACATATCAACGGAAACATCTCGACAAGTAGAAACCATAAAAATCATTATTGACCCGGAATATATTAATTTGGTAGGTAAAAATTCCCATGCAATATTGGGTTAGCCCCTGGTTCTGCTTGGGTTGACATCAATGACAACCGTTGATCAACAATCTCCCCCTTTGGCATTGATGGCAACACAAGTACTCCCCTGGCGATCATGACACCTCTTCCTACAACATTATCTCCCCCTTTGACATCAATGGCAAAGGGTAACTCCCCCTGAAACACAACCATCCTGCGAACCTGTGCACACTTCCACTCACGCTGACACACAACCGTCTTGCAGACCTGTACACACTTCCACTCCCCCTTTATATTCTGAAAAAGGAAAATCTAATGAGAACTTGGGAGAATCCCAAGCTTCTAGCAAAGATATTCCAATGCTAGCGAATATTTAATATGTGATTCTTTTGGTGCTACTTGAAATATTGCTACTTGTCCAACTTCTTGCATAACATTTGGTCGAGATGATATTACATATAGAAGACTACTAATCATAAATCTGTACAACCTTTGATCCACATCCTTGGATGAGTCGCCAATGCTCAATTTGTAACCAAGTAAAGACATCTCTAAATCACTTTGCACCTTTGTAGCAAAATTCTTACTTAGTCAATCATCATTGCTACCAATTATTGTATCATCCTCTTTAGCTATTAGACATGCTTTAGTTGCTTCATCCAGAACATATATGTTGTTTGGAGCTCGACTTGCTGTAGCCACAATTTCACCATCCGCCTTGTGTGTCCTTGATCTACATTTTCAACAGAAGCTGATTGTGATTCATGTTTTCAACCAATAGAACATTCTTGGCTGAACATTTTGCTTCAAGAGTGTGATGCAGTCCTATAACATTTGAAGATCCATCATTTCCAAGGACATGGTTCCATCCTTTTCTCTTTTAGGGAATGCCATTTCTTTCTATCTCCAGTCATATGCGTTGAGCAACCGCTATCAACATATCACACATCTTTGTTGTTTTGAGCCTTGAGAGCGAAAGCACAATTATTAGTCTTCTACTTCTTCCATGTTCGTTCGTTTTGTGGCTTTGAAGATTCTTCTGGAGGATTTTCAAGTCTACAGTCTCTGGCTATGTGTCCAAAGTTTCAACATTTGTAACATTCAATATTATTTCTTAAATGTTCAAATCTATTGATGTTTCGCTGAGCCTTGGGAGGTTAATATTTGACAGATCTCCTAGAATTTTATTTGTTCATGGGGTACATGCGACATTCTATAGGTTTATGACCAAATTTTCCACATGAATAACAGTAGCCATAAAAAAGATGTTGGTACCTAGATGGAAATATTCGTCGAGGAATTTTCTTCCAAGGCTGTTCTTGCGAATCTTGTCTAATGAAGTCTACATGCATATGGAATATCATGGGACATTGTATTTTGTTGTAGAAGGTCCTGCTTCTTCTTCTTTGTAAGCGATGCAGTTTGTCGTTTGTAAGATCGTTGATTGTTGATGATTTCTTCCAATGCCCTTGAGTTGTTGCTTTTGCATCATTTTGGATAGTTTTTCCTTTCTTCACTTCCTCACTGTGTTGAACTACTTTGGGCCATAATTCTTCCCTTTCTTGGTTGCTTTCTTCCAACTTCTTTGAAGTGACTCTTCAATGCATTTGTGTTCTTCAACTAATTTTGAGACCTTGAACTTGTTCTTCAAGAGTTTTGGAAGCGGATCTTCTGCTGCCTTGAGATCTTTTATAAGCATGATTGCTTCTCAAAATCAAATCTATGGTCCATCCTTCTTCGTCGTTGTTTGATACCTCTTACTTTTTGTGCTTGCATTTATTGTGCTTGGCCATAAACAGTACTCTCTCATTGGCTTTTTCTTCACTATCATTGTCTTCATTGGATGATGAGCTATATTCTTCTTTAGAGAGAAAGTTCCTGTTGGATCCTTGCTTGTTTAATTTCTTAAAGCCTTTCTTTCTTTTTGATTTCCATTACTTTTGTTTGGACATTTTAACACCAATGCCACCAAAATGCCCAACCTCATCTGATGAAACATATCAATGGAAGTTTACCTTGAATTTTCCCCTTACCAGGTTTTAGTTTTCTCGTAAAGTAAGCATATTCTTCATCTGAAAGACCTTCTCCATCATCTCCCTTTTATTCACACTTGCAGGTGCATGTAATTTCAATTAAAGGTTGTTTGTCCTTATTGGTTTGCTTAGATGCAACGAACATAGTTTCTAGATTTGAAGTACCCTTTTCTTCATCAAGTCTCATTTCATATGCTATGAGAACTCCATGTAATTCTTCCTTGCTGAGTTTGTCCAGATTTGCACTGTATTCTAAGACCGATACATTTGGGTTGAATCTCCCTGGTAACGTTCTAAGAATCTTTCGTATAATAGTCTTCTTGTCAACTGGCTCTCCCAATCCTTCTAGAGTATTGGTTATTTCATCAACATATTGGAAGTATGCATCAATGTTTCAATATTCTTTCATTCTGAGTTGCTCATTTTTCTCTATAGATTTGAAGCTTTGCTTCTTTGACATTGAGTCACACCATATATATTCTCAAGCTTGTCCCATACATTTTTTGCGGTTTTACAACCCAACACCTTATGATAAGAAGATTGAATAATTCCACTGATAATAATATTCTTTTCTTTTGCATCATTTACCAAATTCTTCTTAACTTGTTCATCTGCAGTTGATGTAAATTCATTTTGAACAGTGTAGGAACAGTGTCCCATACCTAGTAACCTTGCAGAGACAAACCTCCATTCTTCCTTTCCAAAGTGCATAATTATTTTCATTGAATAAAGGTACACCATTCTTGGTATGCTCCATGACCTCCTTCCAGCTATTAAACTGCTATTGAAGGAACCAAGCTCTGATTCCAATTGTTGGAAATACTGAGAGGGAGGGGGGGGGGTGAATCAATATTTATTTCAATTAGAGCATTAGTTAAACTTCAATTATTATCAGTGTTTTTACAATGATAGCAACAAACAAGAGGAACACAAATGCACACAATTTTTAAGGTGGAAACCCACTTCAGGACAAAAAGCACCTAATTCTTTTCTAATAATTCTTTTCAACTCCAATTGAAAATAAAGCTCCAACTTCCTAGAATCTATAAAAGCATTCTTCTCCACCTCCCACTGGATGGATGCTCTAATGCCCGAGATTCTTCAGTAGTCACCGAATGGATGCCCCAACACCCAATGAGCTACAACTCACCCTAGCACCACCCTACCACCCTATAGAAGAATAAAAGAAGAATGGACTCCTGTACCAGGGAAAATGGTCCACTTTACAATGATATAGAATGATGTAGAAGAAGAAGATATACTAGACCATAACCCCAAATTTGACACAACCACCTAATGATGATCCTAGACCTCCCAACACTCCTTCTTCAACCCTTGGCAGATAGACACTAGTACAATTTGTACAATAATGTATTTACAATGACTAAGTACAATGATACCTTTACAATGATTGTATGTAGTGCTACCCACTTGAAGACTTCATATGATGAACTTCTTGCTGCTGTTATGCACCTTGGTTGCTGCTCTTTTCATGCTACCCTCTGTTGCACCTTGTTTTTCTTTTCTGCCATAGAAATTCTGGTCCTTTGCAATCCTTGACAACACATGATCTAGATTTTTCTTGCCTTCTAGGAGCTCAATATGGAATCTGGTGTATCTCTGTTATTTCAGATCCTCAATATCTGATTTTATTTCTTGTAGTATTCCTCCGAGTCTTATTTCCAATGCCACGGGTCTAACCCAATTTGGATTCTTCAAGAGAGAGTTATACCCAATTTATCACATTGCCCTAATTATGGACTGTTTCAGCAGAGCACACTTGTATGGCATGCCACGTGTCACTGTTTCTTCATTTGCATCTAAAATTGATAGAGAAAAAACTAAATACTATGCACTATCTACCATTTTTTACGAAATTCCAATCCGATACTCAGAGAGAGAGTTATGACGATTTTACCAAGGTTACTTCTTTGAGATGAATTTCAGGAGCCTGCAAAAACCCTTACTTCCACAGATCATATCTCCAAAAATATTGCGCAACTTGATCTGAAATTTTGACTGTAGCTTCCTTAGGATTTTGGCTTTTTATCATAAAACGTTTTAGCTTCTGAGCCTTCGTAGAAAAAATTTTAGAGCGAAAATTCCATGATGACCTATTTCAGATGGCCAAATCCCATGCATAAGGAGGAAATGAAGATCACAATTTATATGAATGCTTAAGTTGAGAGGGGCTTCAACAAGTGAACATAGGAGGGATCTTAGAAGCTTAAAAAATATTAATTATGACTTTTCAATTACCCATGCCCCAACCCCATGGGGTTTTAGCCCACTAACTGGGGGTACAAACTTCAAACATAAATATCTCTCAAACCGTGAAGAATTACATGGTGTGCCATATATCAATGGAAATATCTCGACAAGTAGAAACCATAAAAATCATTATTGACCCGGAATATATTAATTTGGTAGGTCAAAATTCCCATGAAATATTTGGTTAGCCCCTGGTGCTACTTGGGTTGACATCAATGACAATTGCTGATCAACACTTACCCCCAGAGACAGGGTTTCCAGCCCAAGGGGAAGGATGTGAGGATTCCACCTCCAAAGGGGAATCCAAGATGGGCACAGATAGATGATGATGCCAGGAGGGAGTTGAGGAAGAAGTGGCCGCGCTTCACTTTTCATGAGCCGTGGGCACCATGGCATAGGTGTGCTGCTGGCAAAGCACACTTCATTGAGGTCTTCTCCGATGATAGTGGGGAAGAGGATGAGGAGGAGGATGAGGAGGTAGGAGATGGTTAGACGTCCCAGGATTAGTTGCCACCTCCACCTCCAGGGATAGGAGGTGCAGCTTTTGCACCCACAGGAGGGACCCTTGTAGCCTTGCGAGGAGTTCCCAAGTATTTTATGTTGCGCGTACAAGGGACAGTATGTGGCCAACGAGTGTTAGTTTTAGTTGACAATGGGGCAACCCAAAACTTCATTGATGCATAGATGGTCGAGCAGATAGGTATACCGACCGAGAGCTTTGACGGATTTTCAGTTTTGGTCCCAGGAGCCCAGACGATGCAGTGTGCCTGGTATGTTCCAAAGTTGGCAGTGACGATGGGTACCTACACCGTGACCGATCACGTTTTCATGGTCAACATACCAGATACCAATGTGGTATTTGGTATTCAGTGGTTGATTACTCTGGGGAAGGTCACCACGGATTGGGAGGCCTTAGATATGGAGTGGGATGAAAAGAAGACCGGGAAGCATGAGAAGATCCGCGGGATGCACACTTACCCACCTCAGACAGTTTCGACACACCAAATGGAGGAAAATTTCCGGAAGGGAGACATAGAGTGGGCGGTTGAGTTGTGGGAATCAGAGGCAGAGACCACCGGTCGAGTAGTTCATCTTGATATATAGGCCATCCTTGACAGGTATGATGTAGTGTTCGGGGATATACCATTAGGTCGCCCACCGGACCGAGGGTTTGAGCACACCATTGAGCTTGAGAAGGGCATTCAGGCGGTGATTACTACCCCCTATAGGCATCCCAAAGCCTATTGGGATGAGATTGAGCGGGACATCCAGGAGTTGCTGGCTCTTGGGCACATCAGACTGAGCACGAGTCCATTTTCTTCTTCCGTGGTGTTGGTGAAGAAGAAGGACGACACCTTGAGTATGTGCGTTGACTACAGGGCCCTAAACAAGAAGACCCTAAAGAACAGGTATCCTATACCCAGGATCAATGAGTTGATGGATGATCTGAGAGGAGCCAAGTTCTTCTCGAAGATTGATTTGAGATCAAGGTACCATCAGATTCGTGTGAGGGAACAGGACACTCCCAAGACCGCCTTCAGGTGTCATTATGGGTACTTTGAGTTTTTGGTTATGCTTTTTGGGCTAACCAATGCACCAGCTACTTTTCAGTCTTGCATGAACCACATCTTCCAAATTCATCTGAGGAAGTTTGTATTGGTCTTCTTTGATGACATACGTGTCTATAGCAGGACTTGGGAGGAGCATCTCCAGCATATAGAGGCAGTACTACATATCTTGGAAGAGAAATATTTCTATGCTAAGCTCTGCAAGTGTGAGTTTGGGATGATGGAGATGTTGTATTTGGGTCACATTATTCGAGTGGATGGAGTGAGGTTCCATGAGGAGAAAATCAGGGCCATCAGGGATTGGCTGGAGCCGCGGACCGTGACGGAACTTCGAGAATTCATTGGCATATGTATTTATTACAGGAAGTTCGTCAATGGTTTCTCACAGCTTGATACACCCCTTACAGATTTGATGAAGAAGGGGGCATTCAGTTGGTCGGATATAGCGCAGCGAGCCTTTGATAGGCTCAAGGAGGTGATGAGTAGCTTCCCAGTGCTTCCATTTCCAGATTTTATGCATCCATTTGTCTTGGAGTGTGATGCATCGAGAGGGTATCGACGTAGTATTGATGCAGGGGGGACACCCTATAGCCTTTAAGAGCCGAAAGCTCCTTCCACACGAGAGGTTGTATTCTATATACGACAAGGAGATGTTGGCCAATATGCATGCCTTGGCCAAATTCCGGCAGTATTCGGAAGGGAATAGGTTCAGGGTGAGGACTAATCACAACAGCCTCAGGTTCTTTTTGGAACAGAAGCAGCTACAAGAGAGGCAGTAGAGGTGGATCAGTAAAATCCAAGCATATGACTTTGACATTGAGTATGTCAAGGGTAAGAATAACGTGGTAGAAGATGCCCTTTCACATAGACCAGCCGCGTTATCTCTTATAAGCTTGGATACAGATTGGAGGGCTCGACTTTTAGTGGAGTAATACAAGGATAGATTTGCATGTGAGGTGTTGGATGGACAGGTGGCGGATGACAGGTACAAGGTGGTTGATGAGATCATCTACTACAGGGACAGGATATTCTTGACTGAGGGATTTTATCTTAAGAAGAAGATACTCCAGGCATCACATGATTCTCCATTGGCAGGCCATCAGGGGTTTACCAAAACCTACAGGGCCATTAGAGAGAAGTTCTCATGGAAGGGCCTCAAGGAGGACGTACTCCAGCACATCAGGGAGTGCAATGTTTGTCAGAGGAAAAAGTGGGAGATGAGCCATCCCGTAGGATTATTGTAGCCTCTTCCCATTCCGAAGGGGAAATGGGGGAGCATATCGATGGACTTCATCACAGGGTTGCCCATGGTGCAGGGGCAAGGATTGTATCTTTGTCGTCGTGGACCGACTGACGAATTATGCGCATTTTTTCGCCATATCTGCGCACTACATAGCAGCACAGGTGGCCGAGCTGTTCTTCAGGGAGGTTTCAGGTTACATGGTCTTCCCAAGACCATCATCAGTGACAGGGACAACTGCTTCATGGGCAGATTTTGGCAGGAGCTTTTCCGGTTAGTGGGGACAGAGTTGACACCGAGTACCAGTTATCACCCATAGACGGATGGACAGACAGAGATAGTTAATAGGTGGTTGGAGGGCTACTTGCGTAACTATGTTAGTGGGCAGCATCGTGCATGGCTGAAGTGGTTGCATCTGGGGGAGTACTGCTATAACACGACACATCACATGTCCATTGGTATGTCACCATTTTATGCTTTGTATGGGTATCATTCCTTATCTTTTGCTGATGTGATGTTTGGTGCTAGTAAGGCTCCTAGAGCCAAGATTTGGATCCAAGAGAGTTAGGACATTATCCGAGCTCTCAAGGATAATATGGCTATAGCACAAAACCAACAGAATCTGTATGCCGACAGAGGTCAGGTGGAGAGACAATTTGAGGTAGGGGACTTGGTCTACCTACGATTACAGCCATACCGACAATTGTCGCTGAAGCAGAAGGGAGCTGAGAAACTCAAGCCCCACTTTTATGGGCCATACAGGGTGATACGCAGGATTGGGCAAGTTGCGTATGAGTTGGAGCTACGCCAAGGCAGAAAGATCCACAACTTTTTTCACGTATCATGCCTGAAGAAGGCGTTGGGGCAGCAGGTGATAGTGATAGATGAGCTACCACCCACGGATGATGAGGGGAATTTGGTGTTGCAGCTAGAGGCTATTATTGATACCAGGGAGAGGCAACTACGGAGCAAGACAGTTTGGGAATTCTTGGTGAGGTGGAAGAATTTTCCAGATGAGGATGCCACTTGGGAGAGTGAGAAGATTTTGCAACATCCATCACTTGAGTTGCTTAAGGACAAGCAACATTTTTCCGAGGGAGACTGTAATATTCGTAATTAGCGACAACTAATTGGAATATTCGATTTTTTTCAGTTTTTTCATCTATAGTTTATTAATAAATAAAAAGTGAGTGAAGAGGGTCTAACTCAGTTAAGTGGAATAAAACACCCTCCCTAGTAGCACAACCTTGTGACTTAAAGGGGAGCCAAGGGGGGCCAAGCATCACGTAGAGAGGGGGCCCACGTATGCTCTAGAAGCTACTGTGTAGATGAGGATGAGCACGTGGCAAGAGAGAGACGCTACGTTGAGGAGATGGACCTTAGGGTTGGAGGAAGGCCAATGTTATAAAAGAGGGAGGAACCTTCTCATTTGATTCATTCTGTTGTTGATGATATTGAGCTAGTCATTTTGACTTCTTGAGCACGCTGGTTGTTTAGCCTGTCTACAGCACTGTCTAGTGCATTGAGTGTCTCCGGTTGGAGATCTCACCCTTAGCCCCGGGGGACTTCGAGTGCCTACTTGGGAAAGGTTATTTATTCAGCATTTTGTAGGAGGTTTTGGTGTTTGGGCTTGCTGCAGAGCTGAGCATTCATAGATACTGCGCAGTCACTAAGAGGGAGGATGCAGTCTGTTGGGGCCCTTGTTTTGAATTTTGAATGAAGAATAGATTTTTGGGTTGCGGAACGACACATGGCAGCTGCGACCAAGTCGCAACTACGGTGAGTAGCGGAGCTAATGAGGTTGTGGGGAAACAGGAGATAGCTGAAGAAAGTGGATGCATAAGAGCAGATGAAGAGAAGATACAACAGAAGACAGAGAGCAGAACTCATAGACAACAAGACAGAAGCTGAAGAAGGACGCAAGAGGAACTAGCAGTTGCGATGGCGGGTGAATAAATAGTCGTCACCCAGCCGAAAGAAGGGACACGCATGTAGAGAGATTGAAGAAGATCGAGTGGATGCTGAAGGAGAGATCGGTTCCAAGCATGATATCTTCATAGTTCCTAGGCTTCTCCTGTCTATCTTTATGTCTTATGAGACGTCTGTAACAGAATTGTAAGCTCTTCCTGTGGAGTGATGTAACTGTGGATCTGGTTGAAAGTTATCAATATATTTGCAGGTTGTTGTCTTACTATATGAGTTTCATGCATGCAAGATGTCTATGATGTCTTAAAATTTTATTTGCTTAGTATTTATTCAATCTTCTGAATGTTCTTGCATATATGATGATGTTTATGCAATCAATTCTATATTAATCATGAGTTGCGGATCCTTCCACTACTATCGATCTATTCCCCTTTTGCATGTGGTCGCGGCACGCCTTGGGTGAGACTCTCTGCTCTTCGGAGTAGGGTGACAATGCCGGCGTGGTTCTAGACTACAACAGATTCCCTTGTTGGCCCTAATCTCTGAGCCTAGGTCTTGCCTGCGAGACCTGTTTCTTCGCCAACAAATGGTTCCGTTGCCGGGACCCTTCATGTTATGAGGGGAAATAGATCATGGTATCGAGGGTCTTTGAAGGAGAAATACAGAGATGGTGGGATAACCATCTGGATTAGTTTATTGCTCAGAAAGCGGAGTTGACGAATCAAAAGGAGAAGGTGCTCAAGGATCTCATCCTTTTCTCAGATTCTGCCAGTGATACCTACGAGATCCTCTGGGGAAAATTCCCTAGAGACCTCTATAATTGGTTGCGGAGGTTGCAAACCAAGGTACCTAGGGATAGCTCAAGGAAGATAAACCGCAAGTGGGTGCATGGGGATCTGGTGGCCCTGCACCGGCTAGATACTGAGTTGACCCGCGCAGTGGATTTCTGGGTAGAGACCACTTTGGATGGATATATTGTGGAGTTTGTTGCAGAGTGCTACTAATCCTTCTCGAAGGCTGAGGCTATCTTCCACTCTGGGTTAAGAGGGAAGCTGCTCAAGGAGATTCCGCTATGGATTAAGGCCCTAATGGTGGATGAAGGGCTGATGGAATTCCAAAAGTCAAGCATGGAAGTGTAAACCTCCAGTGCTGGGGGAAGGGCAGAGGGGACAGATGCCACGTGAAGTGTGAAGCAGGGAAGTGGGGGAATGGATGCTGAAGCCGCGAGGAGGTTGAGGGAATGATGTGCACATCGGAGGACGCAAATCACCGACAGGTGGAGAGAAAGGGTGATGCGGGAGTTGAAACGATGGGGAAACAATAGGAAGAACCAAGAGGAGGCGCCTCAGAGGATAGGAATTATGGACACCCAGGCGGGTACCCTAGAGAGGGAAGGGACCGCTGTGGGAGTGCAGCGGGTGCATGGGAGCCCAGCTAGGAGAGGAAGGGAGACGATGACTAATGAAGACGGTGCAGGTGTGCAGCCCGAAGAGAGTTCCGATGGCGAATGGTGCGTCGTGATGCAGTGGTTGTTTCAAGAGCGGATGACATTCATCTCTCCAGGCAGCCCTACTTCACAAAATTTTCACGGCAAGGACCCCTACCTTCCCCTGGTACTCTATCGAACTTTAAGTAATATTTTCATTAAGTTGCAAGCATTGAGTCGATTGCACAACAGTTCATTGTCGACAGCGACACACGTTATTAGCAGTGTCACTAGTAGCATTGCACTTTCTAGTGGTACAGTCATGCAACCGGGACTCGGAGGGTTTATCTTGGTCACCCCTTTACAAGTAAATATGGCTGGGTCATTCACCCGGTATCCAGAATTTTCTGGCTGCAGTAACGATGATGTAGAGCAACACTGGTATCTCTACGAAGCCATATGGAGGGCCAGGCAGACGCTAGATGTAGGGAAGCTAATAGAGTTCCAAACCACACTCAGAGAAAGGGTTCTACGATGGTTCATCAAGTGGTCCAAGGCCCATCCTAATCCAGCAATCGCGGATGTCAAGCGGGATTTTGTCCAGGAATTTAAGCTCCCCCAAACAGAAAGAAGGAGAGACTACATGGGAGATGATGCATCGTTTCAAAGATGCAATCGGGAAACTTAGCTACCCGATCGACCCAAACCATCAGAGGGACTGGTTCATCAAGGCTCTGCTTCCCTTGACACGAACCCCCCTCACCCAGTAGAAGATCAACAATTTGCAGAATTCTCTGGAGTAGGCCATGAAGATAGAGGCAATGGTGGGCTACCCTCAGGAATATCGAGGAGGGTTGGCCCCATAGGATCCTTCCTTACTGGGATTACAACATCAGATTGCTAGTCTGACTGAGAAACTTAAGGAGATTTAGCCTATAATACCAGCCAGGCCGAACATTTGGTGCACGCACTGCCTGGTCGAAGGGCACGTGGAAATTGAGTGTCCTTGGTTGTGTAGCTCAGGTGTGGGGCCCTCGGTCGCGGCAATATAGGGGGTCCACCTAGTGGGAGTGGTGCAGCGATGAATCTGCAGGGGGTATACCAACTGCAACAGCCTTACGCAAGGTTCCCACCTCAAAAAAACCAAACCGCCACGGAATATTGCGAAATTTTCCAGACAATAGGGCATCAACCTCGGATGTGCCCAATATTGCAGAAGCACTCCAATGTCCCAAACAACATATACTGTGAGTTTTGTGCTTCCATGACTCACAACACCGAGTAGTTTAGAGCCCTCGACGCACTAGCGGATCGATTGGACCGACCCTCCTATAGGGTGAACGAGGCTTCCAGGGGCAGAGGAGGCGGAATGCGCGAAGGCCGCACAGGGGGACGGGGTCCGCTGAAATGATACAACTATGACTAGGAGGGTCATGTGGCCTGGGATGCCCCCTTCCCAGATGCCCATGGTGTTCCCAGTGTCGTGTGAACACCCATGCAACATAGGACTGCCCTAAACTTATCAAGAAGTGGGAGGAACGATCACGGTAGAGGGGCACGAATCTGGTAAACTGCGAACCTCGTGGAACCGCGACTCTGCATATGCAAAAAGTAGCTATTGTGACACAAGGTAGAAATAATACGGGGGAGGATGCTCGCAGAAAGGAGCTGGCATGAGGGATCCGGCCTGCCTCCCCGAAACAAGTGGTCAGGCCGGACACACAGAAGAAGTACTTCCATGAGGTGGTGGAGACATTTGCTTAGCTGGGGGGAGCCAAAGGCCACGAGGTACCCCTGACGACTGATTCCAGAGAACAGGATGCCACGGGGACCCTAATTGAGGATTGGCTCCAGTTATTCCTTAAGATTGTTGACAATGCTCCAATGCGGGAACAACTCAAGCATACCTTGGAGGACGTACTACAGGGGAATACACGGCTGAGGGAACCTTTGAACATAGCACCCCAGTAAGTATAGCGGGTCAAGCAGAACAAGCGAAGAATGGGAAAAGAGTTCCGGCTTAACATGCAGGTTGCGGGATTTCAGATCAACGATACCATGCTTGACTTAGGATCTGATGTCAACATCCTGCCACAAAATATGTGGGAGGCTCTTGGGCGGCCACGGCTGACCTACTCACCAATCTAGCTTAGAATGGTGAACCAATACTGCATTGTGCCAATCAGTCGACTCGAGGGTGTCGAGGTCGACCTTGCGGGAGTGAAGACTTACATAGACTTTGAGGTCATCGAAATTATGGGAGACAAGGATCCTTACCCTGCACTGCTAGGAATCGACTGGGCTTTTAATAATTACGCCATCATCGACCTCAAAAAGGAGCTGATGATTTTTGAAGACGGAGAAGTCCGAGTCACTCAGCCTCTCGACCTGTATTAAGGCCTGAGATATACAGAAACTTTGGATAACCAGGAGGATGCTCAAATGTTGGCCAACCTTTATCAGATGACAGCAGGGAAACGAGAGGAATATATTAACCCGACCGCAACCGGTGCCATCAGCTGGCATAGTGTCCAGAGCTCGGAGCTGGGATTGGAACTAGCCTGGGAATACTGGAAGCAAGGTGGGTATGAGACCAGCACGCGGAGATGTGCCAACATTGCTCAATTCCATTGGATTGGCGCTGAGATCAAGGAGTACCCCACCCTGTCAAACATGCAAGCCGTCAATACCTTTATTGCAAAGGTAGAAGACACGGTACTAGAAGGACACATGCTACCATTTTTGGATGTAACACTACAGTCCACATCAGCCAGGTGGTGGAAAAATCACCGCAACACCCTGTCACGGTGGAGTTGTGTGGCGGAGGCTTTGAGGGCACGGTTCAAAGAAGACGAAGGCCCTCGAAGCAGGCACAAGTACCAAGGGACTTCCGATCTAAAGGACCACCTGAAAACCTGTGAGGCATAGTGGCAAAGTATAGGGTATCCGAAAGAGCTGTGGGTACATCAGTTCGTCCACTCCTTAGATATCATTCCCCATGCATGGTACTTAGAAGAAGAGCGAAAAAGAGGGACCAGCTCTTGGCGGGAAGTTGCGCACAAATTTTTCGGTGCTTTTCGTTCGAAGGGGAGATAGAACTGGTGTCCTATGCACAATAGGCCATCAAGGGGGTACTATTTCTTGGTGATTCAGGGACCAACGGGATAACATTAGCACCAAATTCAGAGGGCATGCATGAGCTGGCTTGCCAACGGGTCGACAGCGATCTAGACGATGACAGTCTGGAGGACCTGAGGCACCTATATCTCCAAGAGAAGGAAGGAGAGGGGAGCATCAAAGAAGATCCGACCACTGAAGGCATCCATCTACTCCCACTGAAGACAAAGAAGCTAAAAATCGGCACGGAGGAAGAACCCAAACTGGCTACAGTTGGGGACTACTAGGACGAGGAGACGACCAAGGAAATTTTCAGCCTCCTCCAGGAATACGAAGACCTATTCCCTTCATTGGTTGCAGACTTAAAAGGCATCAAAGGTGACCTCAGAGAAATGCGTATTATGCTGAAACTAGATGCCAGGCCCGTGAAGCATCGACCCTATTGGTTGAACCCTCGGCTCAAAGAAAAGGTCAAGCTGGAGATTGATAAGATGCTGACAGCAAGTCTAATATTTTTGGTCGAAGAAGCAGAGTGGGTGAGTCTTATCATCATTCAGAATAAGAAGGAAAAGTTTGAAATCCATGCCTGTGTCGACTAAAGGAGTCTGAACAACGCTTGCATCCACGACCCATTTCCCACTCCATTTAGTGACGAAGTATTGGACCATGTTGCAGGGAATGAGGCCTACTCCTTCACTAATGAATTCTCGGGCTACCATTAGGTGCGCATTGTGGAAGAGGACAAACCGAAGACAACGTTCACCACCGAGTGGGGTTCATTTGCGTACCATGTGATGCCATTCAGGTTGAAGAACACCCCTGCTATGGTTTCCCGGATCGTCATCGCTGATTTCTGGGAGTACATTCATAAGTTTCTGGAAGTCTACATGGATGATTGGACCATCTACAGTTTGCTGAAAAACCACGCCACCCTATTACGCATCATGTTTGATCAGTGTCAAAAATTGCAGATTTCCTTGAACCTGAAGAAATGCATATTTTTGGTTCCTTTAGAAACGTTATTAGGACATGTGGTGTGCAAGAAAGGGGTCTGCATCGACCCCGCCAAGGTAGCCGTGATCGTCCACATGGAAGCCCCCAAAATGGTGAAGCAGTTGCGGGCATTGCTCGAGCACACTGGTTATTACAGACGGTTCATCAGAAATTATGCGAAGATCACCACTCCTCTAGAAAAGTTATTGCGGAAGTCAGAAGTGTTCCAGTGGACGAAGGAGTGCAGGATGGCCCTTGACACCTTGAAGGAGAAGCTGGCCTCAACACCTATTCTGGTTCACCCAAACTGGGATAAGCAGTTCCACGTGCATATTGATGCTTCCAGTATTGCTCTTGGGGCTGTCTTGGTACAACCAGGGGAGACGACAATTGACCACCCAGTTTACTTCGCCAGTCACAAACTGTATAACGCAAAGCAAAATTACACCACTATCGAGAGGGAGGCCCTTGCGATGGTGTATTCACTCCAGAAGTTCCGCCACTATCTTCTAGGAGGTAAATTCAAGTTCTTTATGGATCACTCCACGTTAAAGTACCTGGTCAATAAGCCCATTTTGTCGATGGCTTCTACTCTTCCAAGAATTCACATTCGAAGTGATCGTCAAGCCTGGGAGGTTGAACATCGGGCCCGATCACTTATCCCGGTTGGAAACGGGAGAGAACAACAACTCTCTCGATGATCAGATGCCGGATGCTGATATTTTTCGAGTCAAATCCATACCAGATTATCTGGCTGACATCGCAACCTATTTGACAATGGGGCAGTGCCCTCAGCACTATACCCCACTCCAGAAATGACACTTATTCATTCGCGCTGCTGAATACCAACTGATTGCGGGGCAGTTGTACAAATTGGGCCTCAATGAGGTTGTGCGTAGATGCCTACTCGACCATGAACGCGAAGCCATGATGTGGGAGTGCCATAGCAGCGTTGCGGGCGGGCATGTGGGGACAAAACCCACTGCCAGGAAGGTGCTCCAAGCTGGACTATGGTGGCTGATGGTCCATGCTGATTGTAAGAAATTTGTTAAGAGATGCGATGTCTGTTAGCGAATAGGGAGGCCCTCTCATAGAGATGAGCTCCTGCTACACCCGGTGCATGTGTTGCGACCGTTTGAGAAGTGGGATGTTGACTTTATAGGTCCCATAGCCCCGGTAGCCAGGCATTCCAAGGCCAGGTACATCATTACCGCCACCGACTACCTCACCCGGTGGGCTGAGGCCATGGCAGTATGGGACTATAAAGCCGATACAGCGGCTCAGTTCATCTTTGAACACATCATCAACAGGTTTGGCTACCCACAGAGCTTAACCAGTGATCAAGGTACGCACTTCATTAATGAGATGGTCAAATCACTGCTAGACACCTTCATGATTCAACATCACAAAATCAGCCCGTACCACCCGCAGGCCAATGGTACTGTTCAAGCGTTCAAAAAAATCCTCGAAAAGGGTTTGACAAAGATCTGCAATGCCCAGCAGGATGACTGGGATGAGCGGTTACCATCTGCACTATGGGCCTACCGCACTACGGTGAAGTGCTTGACTAATCAAACACCGTTCCAACTGGTGTATGGCTGGGAAGCTATGATTCCTACTGAGTTCACCATACCGAGTCTTTTAATTGCCACATCCCTCAAGTTCTTGGAAGAGGAATCACTACAGGAGCGCCTCCATGAATTACAAGAACTAGACGAGGCCCGGTTTCTGGCCGAGTTCCACTAGAAGGTTCAGAAGGATAGGAAAAAGGCGTGGCATGACCGCCAAATCAAGAAAAAAATGTTCCAGGTTGGAGGAAAGGTTCTCCTATATGAAAACAGGTTTCAGAAGTTTCCAGGAAAACTGCAAATGCACTGGTTGGGACCTTACTTCGTCGTCGAGATTGGGGATTTTGGATCCGTTCAGTTGGCTTAGTTGGACGGTATTGTTTTACCTGGGTGGGTGAATGGCACACGCCTGAAGCCCTACCATGAATAAGTTTCTTTCACCTTTCATCACTAACTCTCACAACCGAGAGAAGCCGTAGGGTAGCGTAGATGAATAACTCTCCCACAACCGGGATGAGAATAGATAGTGTTCATTGTCCATGCATAGGTCATCAATAACTGCTTTGTTGCGAGGACCGCACCTCAACCGATTGTGGTTGGGGAGGGGCATGTCCAGCGTGTCATCCCTGTAGGATCAACAAACGTGTTAGTGTTATTCCATATCATTTCAGTTAGTACTTGTGTCAGTCCGTAGGATCGCCTAGATTTGCAGCTTAAATTGCCATAATTAGAAGTAACCCTGCAATAATCATTTTTCCATAATTCGAAGTAACCTCAGTCATCGCATTCGCCCATTTCCCCATGCCACCATCAACAGATGTCAGAGTACACCTCAGCAGGTGATTGATCACACGATTATTGCTGTGGAGAATGCCAGCAGGAATTAACTCGTTATGGGATCTCATCAACCTCACTTGTGCCAGTTAATTACATAACTTGCATGGAAAAATGCACGAGAATGTTGGAGCAGTTAGAATTAGAAATTGGAGCAGAACCGGAGCAGTAGAAGTATCCAGAAGCATAGAGCCGAGAGAAGACGCCGAGACCAATTCTGAAAGTGTATCAACGTTGAGCGAAGATGCCAAAAGCCAACCCAGCAGTCGTAGAACTGCAGATCGATAGCAGAATTCATAAAATAGAGTCCCTCGTTGAGAAATACGACAATGTTGCCCTCATAGACGCAAACCTCATGGACTCTTTCGAGATCCTGGCACTTAAATGGCAGGTTTATATGGAACATTATACCACAGAAGCCAGGCATTCAGGGAACATAATTTTTCCAGAGTTCCGAGGCCTACAACAATCCTCCCTTCTGAACTTAAGAAATCTCCCAGTATTCTGGACAACAAGACCAGCCATGTAGTGCACCAAGTTCTTACTCAGCTGCATCCAGAATGGGTCACTGTGGTTGAATAAGGAAATTCCAATCCATGCTGAGGATATCCACTGGCTCACAAGGCTTTCAGAGAACAGCTCGGATGTATCGTCTGCATGTCAGACCACTTCGAAGCGAGCAAAGAAGTCGAGAGATGCGGACTATTATGCAAAATATGGCACTCATCGGGGAGGAAAGGGAGCGAAGATGGAGCTTATCAACAAGCTCAAAATCAAGTTCGCATGCTACCTCATTGCCAGTAAGACAATGAGGCACTACACGAAGGATAATGTACCCTAGATACTATTTCCATTGCAGAGCATTGTGTCCAGGGGGCGAAGTTGAACTGGTGCTCCTTCCTGCTGAAGGAGTTGTTCGATGCATGCAAAGACAAGTATAAGAGGGCCACAAGCTTCATTTATGGGTATTTTATAGTTTCTTTTGCCATGTGGAAGTGGCACACTCCCCTTGTCAGGCTACTGGTGGAAATACCAGAGGGCCAGCCTCTAGCGATGAAGTTCGTCCTGTGGAAGGTGTCGGGTGATCCCAGCACCAAAGAGGTCAATGCAGAGGCATTTCGGAGTTGGTATGGTTTAATGATAGATGTGGTAGTTGGCCAGCAGAGGGTGCCCAGGAACCTACTGGACGGGTACAGCAAGCAAGTATGGTTCGGAATCAGCCACAGGCATACCTTCATCTGACCTACTTGCGTGCCGGAGGGGACATTTCACATGTGGCCGCTGAAGTTCCAGCTCGAAGACACAGCCTTCCACAATGAATTTTGCTCGTGGCTGGGGGTTGCGATGGAAATCCGAAATGGGGTACCCACATACAATTTTGATAATATGCTACTGTAGCAATGGCCTGCCGAGATAGAAGTGGAGGCAGCACAACAGGACTCCACTGTGCAGCTAGTCCCCCTCATTCGCCACTTAAACACTCAGGTACGTAGTTTTAATGAAGTGGAAAAGGTTGTCTCAAGCGTTGCCATTCCTTTTCCTATTTTCTCTGAGTTCCAGCTTTCTCAATCCACTTTGCGTCTCCACACAACTTCCATCACCTCTCGCATCCCTAATGTTTTATTTACTTCTCCAAGTCCAATGACTACCCCAATGGGGAAAAAGGGCAAGTCCACCGACCCCTTAGAAACTCCTCAAGCCAAGCAGGCCCAAACCATAGAGTCAAGTCTGGTAGTAGACCTCACTGAGGAGGATCCACCCCAGCCACCGAGTAAAGGGGTGCCTATACAGGAAGAACCACCCATTGACCCCTCCAAGTTCATCAACATTTGGCTTTCACCACCACGTACCATTCCACCTCCGTCCTATCACTCCATTCCACCTCCACCTACCACTTCATCCGCACCATCCAATTCATCTGCCACCGTGTCAGACCCAATCATCCGAGATCTACTTAATGGGGACCACGGGGCCGAGGTTGACTCAAGTACTGCAGCAGTGGTACTACCGATTGACTCCACTGGGGAAACCCAAGTATATTTTTCTGATATCATTACACAGATGGCACAAATTGTTTCCGACTTAGCTGGGGCTCAGCCTGAGCCTACTGTATTTCCATACACCATCCACACAAATCATCAGGAGCATCCGAACCTGAATATGGCCGACTCGACACCGCATCAGACCCCACCACCGTTCCCTCAAGAGCACTCCACCCGATCATTTGCTAGTGGGCAACCCCTCCAAGAACGGCGGCCGAACCAAAGCACTTCGGGGGTTTCCAATTTAGAAACATGGGGTACAGCTTAGTTGTACCACTTTATCTAGAGGGTAGCCCATCAGGCGAAACGACTTCATTCTGAACTATAGCAGAGGTGTGAAGAGCAACAGCAGCAGATCACCGCACTTACTGAACAACGCGAACAGCTCATAGCCGCACACGGGTAGCTACAGGGTCAGACAAACGAAGTGGCCAGGGTGTTTTCAAAGCTATGGCCAGCCATCGAGGCTCACTACAATCATATGCTTGCAGATGTACCAGAGAAAAATATCTTAGAGCAGGCCCTCCACCTCAGGATCGCATTCAATGGCCTCCACAAGGAAAATGCAGAGCTCCAAGCAGTGTTAGTAGCACGGCTAGCGCTGCCCGATCCAGAGGCAGTTTATACAGCACAAATTGCAGAGAAACAGGGCTAGGTCACCTAGATGCAGGAAACTCTCAAATCTATAGCGTGCGATGCTTGTGACCTCCTGAAAGGTATCCAGGAGTGCTCAACGGCCCTTACAGTCAAGACGCAACCCATTTTAGCGCAGCTGCAACAAATTTCGAAGGAAATTCAAGATGCCACGGACCCCTCGCAGTTGGACCAACTCTACGCTCAGGAGGATGCTCTAGAGGTCCAGATCCAACAAACCAAGGCTAGCTCAGCGATGGCCAAACAAGAAATTCGAGAGCTCCACCCGCCCCTCCAAATCAGCGCCAAGACAATGCAGCAGTTAGCCGCCGAGGCCAAAACCCAAATTGGCACGGTGTTCGGGACTGTATTGGTGCACGTCGGAGAGGTGGCTTTCACCAAGATCACTGCAGAGACATATGCATTATTACAAGGGTGGCAGCAAGCTGTGTCAACCTTCAATGAGCTTAAGGCTTCAGCGTTCAGCAAGGTCTCGGAGTTGGGGCCCTTGTTTGGGCAGCAGACCGAAGGCGCATAGCAAGAACAGGGCATGGGGTCCGGTGGGGCAATGGAAATAGAGACAGTGATTTGTGATTGACTTAGGACGAGTCAAGAAACTGTGGTCAGGGCTTGTTGGGGCCCTTTTTTTTAATTTTGAATGAAGAACAGTTTTTTGGGTTGCGGAACAACACATGGCAGCCGCGACCAAGCCACAACTACGGTGAGTAGCAGAGCTACCGAGGTTGCGGGGGAACAGGAGATAGCTAAAGAAAGTAGATGCATAAGAGTAGACGAAGAGAAGATACAGCAGAAGACAGACAACAGAACTCATAGACAACAAGAGAGAAGCTGAAGAAGGACGCAAGAGGAACTAGCAGTTGCGATGGCAGGTGAATAAATAACCGTCACCCAGCTGAAAGAAGGGACACAGACGTAGAGAGATTGAAGAAGATCGAGTGGATGCTGCAGGAGAGATCGGTTCCGAGCATGATATCTTCATAGTTCCTAGGCTGCTCCTATCTATCTTTTTGTCTTATGAGATGTCTGTAACAGAATTGTAAGCTCTTCCTGTGGAGCGATGTAACTATGGATCTGGTTGAAAGTTATCAATATATTCGCAGGTTGCTATCTTACTATATGAGTTGCATGCATGCAAGATGTTTGTGATTTCTTAAAATTTTATTTTCTTAGTATCTGTTCAATCTTCTGAATTTTCTTGTGTATATGATGATTTTTATGCAATCAATTCTATATTAACCATGAGTTTTGGATCCTTCCACTACTATCGATCTATTCCCCTTCTGCATGTGGTCGCGGCACGCCTCGGGTGAGACTCTCTGCTCTTCGGAGTAGGGTGACAATGTCGGCGTGGTTCTAGACTACAACGGATTCCCTTGTTGGCCCCAATCTCTGAACCTGGGTCTTGCCTGCGAGACTTGTTTCTTCGCCAACACAGTCCATCTTGGAGGTGTTTCGGATCGGGAGTTTGCAAGAGATTTGAGCTGAGATTTTGAGCTGAGATTTTGAGCAGAGGATCAGCCTTTGCCTTTGAGAGGATTTTGGTGGAGTTTGAGGCGGTATTTCATTCATTCTTATTTAGCCTCTGCGCAGAGCCTTGGAGGCCAGCGTAATTCCCCAAGGGGGTGTTTTTCGGAGGTCGACCATTTTTTATATGGTTTATGGGTTTTGTCAGGATTGGTGAGTAGAGGAGGATTCCAGATTTTCAGCTCATTCCGACAAGGGTAACAGCCCCTAGTCTTCAGTTCATTCCAGTAGTAGCAGCTACACGACAGTTTTCTAGCAGCTGGGATGCAGTTCAGAGAGCAGCCATTTCTTGTATATTCTGAGAGTATTTCTTCACTTGCCTCAAGCAAGTTTAGGTGCCATCACTCTGATCACCTATTGTACTTCATTATATTTCTCAGTTTAATAAAATGGCTTAGCATTCTCTCTCTATATTCCTGGATGATTTGTCGTATATTGCTTTGATGTTATTATATATCTACTACACTGTTATTTTTATATATTTCTCGGCATTCTATTTCTATACCACTTGGTGTGTTTATCTTTCACTCTTAGATAGAGTCTGGAAAGGGCCAGGTAGCCTCTGAATTTTGTCCTCTCTTTAGAGGCGGCATATCCGATAAATGCCCTCCCAATCCATATATGGTTGGATTTTGTCGTGTTTTAGAGATATCCTTGAAACAGGATATTACATTGAGTACCCAAACAAGAAAATAACTCCATCCAAAAATTTCCAGTAAAAATGGGATCTCTATCGCTCACAATAACCCTTGGGCTTCCATGTAGCTTTTGAATTCTGTCCATAAATGTAGTAGCAACCGTACTTGCTTTAAATGGATGAGATAATGCACAAAAGTGTGCATACTTGGTAAGTCTATCAACTACCACCATGATGACACTCTTTCCTTCGGACTTAGGTAAACCTGTGATAAAATCCATTGAAATCTCCTCCCAACGTTGACTTGGAATTGATAAAGGTTGTAGAAGACTCGGGGTCTTAATTGTCTCAACTATATTATGATGGAAAACCAAACATTCCACGACAAAATTTTTAATATCAGATTTAAGGCCATCCCAAAAAAATTCTTTCTTCACCCTGTGGTAAGTTTTTAAAAATCCTGAGTGTCCTCCTAAAGGAGAAGTGTGCAATTCCAAAAAAATCTTTTGTTTTAGTTGGGAATTCTTACAAAGATATAAGCGATCTTTGTACCATAAGGAATCATTTTTCCAACTAAATGTATCAGATGTACTAGGATCTTGCTGCAACTTTTGAATGAGTGTCCATACATCTTTGTCCTTCTTCCATTCATCTTTTTCTTCGGTTATCCAATCTGGTTGGATAATAGAAATGGCACAAAGCAATGCTTCCACCTCTTCATTCTTTCTTGAGAGTGCATCTGCAACAACATTAAGCTTTCCTTTTTTGTAGATTATTTCAAAGTCATAACCCAACATCTTTTTGACCCATTTTTGCTGCTCTTCTGAAGATAGTCTTTGTTCCAAAAAGTGTTTCAGACTATCATGATCAGTTTTTACCTTGAAGTGTCTTCCCATTAGGTAAGTCCTCCATTTCTTTAGTGCATGCAGTATTGCTAACATTTCCTTCTCATAAATAGGTTTCTGTAAATACTTTCCTTTGATTGGACGACTTTCAAAAGCAATGGGTCTTCCTTCCTGCATTAAAACTGCACCAATTCCATTTCCTGGGGCATCACATTCCACAATAAAAGTTTTTGTGAAGTCTGACATAGCTAAGACCGGTGCTAGGCACATTGTCTCTTTAAGATGTTCAAAGGCCTTAGTTGCTTCAGAAGTCCATGAAAATGCATCTTTCTTCAATAATGTTGTTAGAGGTGCTGCTATTCTCCCATAATTCTTAACAAACTTGCGATAATACCCTGTTAACCCAAGAAATCCTCGCAACTGCTTTATGGTTGTGGGGACTTTCCATTCCTTAATGGCTTTAATTTTGTTAGGGTCTGCCTTAACACCCTCGTGAGATACAATATGACCCAGATATTCCACCTCTTGTACTCCAAAGAAACATTTGGATGTTTTTGCATATAATTGTTTCTCCTGCAATAGTTTGAGCACCCTGTCAACATGTTGAACATGATCCTTCAAAGACCTGCTGTAGATTAGTATATCATCAAAAAATACTAGCACAAATTTTCTAAGGAAGGGTTTGAAAATGGAATTCATCAACCCTTGAAATGTAGAAGGTGCATTGGCAAGGCCAAAAGGCATGACCAAAAATTCATAATGACCCTCATGAGTTCTAAATGCTATTTTCAGAATATCTTCAGTTCTCATTCTAAATTGATGATATCCTGAACGAAGATCCAAATTGGTAAAATAAATTTCTCCATGTAATTCATCCAATAATTCATCAATCACAGGAATGATAAATTTATCTTTAATGGTGAGCTTATTGAGCTCCCTATAATCGGGATACAGGTACCATGATCCATCCTTCTTGTGTACCAATACTACAAGAGTAGAGAAAGAACTTTGACTAGGTTGAATTATACCCACCTCTAACATTTATGCAATCATACGTTCAATTTTTCTCTTTTGGAAGTAAGGATATCTATAAGGCCTGATGTTTGGAGGAAAAATTCCTGGAATAAAATGAATAGCATGATCATAATCACGAATAGGTGGGAGTCCTTTGGAAGTTTCAAAAACCTTGGAATGATTGTCTAAGACTTTTTGGAGATCTGCATAAATAAATGATTTTGATGTTGGAACTTCTAGTGAGAATAATTGTGCAATTATGCCTCATTGTTCTTTCTTTAGAAGCTTTTCCATGACATTAGAGCTTATTATCTTTCCCGAATTCCCCGCAATACCCCGTAATTCAACTTCCTTTCCTTCTGAAAAAAAATTTAAGAAAATTTCTTGAAAATTAAAAGCTACCGTCCCCAAAGATTGTAACCATTGTACTCCTAGTACAACATCAACACCTCCCATATGAATGGAAAGCATTGGACTATTCAATACATATTCCCCCATGGTTAGCTTGATATTATGGCATTTTCCAGAGCAATTTATAGTTCCTCCATTTGCAATCATCACTTGACATTTTGGTGCTGGGTATAGGAAACAATTCAATTCCTTGGCTACCTTACAATGGATAAAATTATGGGTACTACCTGAATCAATCAACACTATTACCTTTTTCTTCTTGATATGTCCTTCTATCTTGAGAGTTTGAGGAGTGGTAATTCCTGCCAATGCATTACATGATATGGTCGAACTCATTTCTTCCTCTTCTTGGGTTGGTTCCTGGTGTATATCCTCTTCTTGTTCATTTTCTTCTTCATCTTCACAATCTATGTAAAATAATTTGTTCTCAGCACACTTATGACCTTTAGTGTATTTTCTATCACAACTGTAGAAAATCCCTTTGCTTTTTTTTCTCCCAATTTTTGTGGTGTCAACTTTGTAAGTTGTTGAAATATAGGAGTAGCAACACTTCCCTCTTTATAGAAGTGAGTGGTAGGCTTCCTTGTTGCCATAAATTTACATTCAATTTTTCTTGCCAACTTGAATGCCTTCTCCAATGAATCAGGTTCCAAAATAGGAACTTTATGTTGGATGTTATCCTTTAAAGTACCTATGAATAGATCATTTATGTGTTTCTCTAGAATATCAGCTACCCTTATATTCAATTTTTGGAATTCCTCAATGTGCTCTCCCACTAAACCCTTTTGTTTGAGATTTATCAATTGGCTAAAGAAGGTGTTTCTCTTTGTATCCTCATAATGTGCTGTCATTTCCTCTGTAAAAATTGACCAAGTGACAATTTTTTTATGGGAGCAAAGCCATCGATACCATACAAATGTATTTTGTTCTAAATGTAAAGTTGCAATGCGTACCTTTTGTGTGTTTTTCACATTATTGAGATCAAAATATTTCTCCTTCTGTAGTATCCATGTTATAGGATCCTTTACATCAAACTTCCTCATATCCAATTTTGGAATATGGTGGTTCTTTCTGCCAACATTAGATTTTATGAAATCACGATTATCATTATTTTGTTCTCATCATGAGTTTCCTCTACTATCTTTTCACCACTAGGAAACATTTGTTGTATCAACTTTGTCAAACCTTCCATGTCTACTTTTAGATCATTCTTCATGTTTTCCATCTTAGCTTCCATGTCATCCATATTAGATTCCATGCGAGCTTCCATTCCATCCATATTAGCTTCCATGCCATTCTTCAAACCATCCATGTCATTTTTTATTGCTCTTTGCGAGAGAGAAATTTCTTGCACTTGCTCTTGTAATTTTGATATGTCATGTTTCCATTCTTTGTCTTCATGAGTCATATTAGAGCCTTCTAAAGGCTTAATGGGTGTTGAATTATTTTTAGGAGCCATTTGAGAATCCAACACTGATATCTATTCTATAATATGCCATTAGAATCAATTCAAATTGATTCTTCAAACAAGACTTATGCAATTTGGAAAAAACAAATACACACCTTTTACTTGCTTTTGAGGAGCTCGATATTGAAATTGACTTATCTCTATAATTGCAGATCCTAAATATCTGAAATTCGGCCCTGTATTATTCCTTTGAAGCTTCTTTTAAATGCCATAGGTCTGACTTGATTTGGATTCTTTAAGACAAAGTTCTGTCCAATCTCCCACAATGACCTAATTATGGACTGGTTTAGTAGAGCGAACTTGTATGACTTTCCATGTGTTACTGTTTGCTCCTTTTTATATGAAATTTATAGACAATACTTCTAGTCACTTTTAACATAATTTCAATTCGATGCTCAGAGAGAGAGTAATGAATATTTTCCCATGATCACATCTTTGAAATGAAATTCGGGAGCCTGAAAACGACCTAAATTACACAGTCCATATCTACAAAAATGTTGTGAACCAAGCTTTGAACTTTTGGGACGATGTTCCTCGGGATTTTAGATTTGTGCTATAAAACTTTCAGCCTTTGAACCTTCATAGAAGAAAAGTTATAGCGAAAATTCCACAATGACCTTTTAAAGTGAAATTCAGGAGCCTGCACAAATACCTAACTTCCATAGATCATATCTATAGAAATGTAGTGAACCAAGCTTTGAAATTGTGTGACAATGTTCCTCAGGATTTCAAATTCGCATTCTAAAAATTTCAGCTTCTGAACCTTTGTAGAAAAAAAATTATAGTGAAAATGCCACGATGACCTGTTTGGAGTAGCGAAACCCTAGAATCCCAAGCGAGGGGGCAACCTCCAATACATTACATGAATGAACACTTCTTGGATGATTCAAATTACAAAACCTCCTTTCTATATATAGGATTCCATGGGGCCACAATGTAATCCTAGTGGGGCCACAATGTAATCCTAGCCGACCTAACAATAATAATTTAAGGGCACAATAATAACAATATGGGGGTTACAAGGGTACAATAATAACAATAAGGGGGTTACACTAACAACAATAAGGGACTATACTAGTAATATAGGGACCTAACAGACCAAAAGAATACTTCCATATTTAATGCAAAGATTCTCTTACATAGGTAGAGAAGATGCCCTTATGGATGATGCACTTTACTATTTTTCTACCTACTTTCAGTCACTTTCACCCATAATTGGAATGTTTAATCTCTACACTATGTTGACATTTAAAGATATACACAACTATATAAATCATACAATGAAATAGATCCAAACTCCTAGTAGGCACATTTATGTAGCATGCCAAGAAGGATAATTCAAAATTTCATCGTTAATTTCTTAACTTCCAGAGCATAGGGATTGACCTTGGATGGTAGTAAAAACATTCCATCTACCTGCATCTTTTATGATATTTTTCTAGGTTATTGCCTGAGTTAAAGCAACAAATCCTTGTGATCTCAAAGTCAACGTTTCAAATATTGTTTTGGGGAATCTATATTTAAGGATCCAAAAATAAACTAACCAAAAATGTTGGGGAAAATATTGGAAGTTATTGAAAATTATTGGCTGGCATAAACTTGGCTTGAAAACCTAAAAAAATATTAGGAACTTTTGCAAAGTGAAAGCTTGGAAATGATTGAAATTATTGAGAGAAATCCAAGATATTTGTGGCATTTCTCAGAATAAATAAATTATTAGATGGAACCCTTTGAAAGGTGTCAAGAAATTATATGGTTTTTGGTGAGATAAGAAGATTCATTATTGCTCCACAAATGTAGACATCTTAATATGTATTGTACAATGTTAACATATATTTTTTGTAATTCCATCAAATCCAAAATTCTTATTCGAGTTTTCAGGCCAGAAATGCCAGTTTCCCTTGTTATTTTGAGTGGTTGAACAACAAGTCAATTTACAGATCTTCTAGATTGTAGGCCTAACCAAATTTTATCTGAAGAATATTTTCTAAAGGGAAAATATTGAAAAATTATCACTAATTCTGCAAGCAGGTTTTTCTCCACCATCCCCAAACCCCTTGGGTATTCATTTCAACAAGGATATTGATTTTAGGACTTTCATTATTTCTCTTATTTTATAGGACATATCTCTTTTATAGTATGTTTTTATTTTTAATTATTGATTTTTAACTTCTTAATTTACATTACTTTAAAACTAGGGTGCAGACATAACCACATAAAGAATGCTACATTGAATAAGCAGAGAATTTAATTTCATGTTTAGACATATATAAGACCAACTCCCACCTTGTCCCTAACTGCAGCACCCTAAATCTTAGGGACTCAATGGGACTCCAAAGAGTACATGGGATGACATAAGGGACATCAACCATTATCACATGAATAAAAAATATAAATTTTGGGTCTAGACATTTAGATATCATCTTTAAATTGCAGATCTCACAATGTTCTAATGTCCCCTCCCTACTCACAAAATCTAAGATGCCCTTCACTCAGGAGTTTGAACTGTTCACTATGTTGGTAGGTCACTGCTCTTCAATACCAAAAAAATCAGTATAAGGGTAGTTGAATTCCATAAAGGGGCATGAAATTTTAGACTTTGTTCATGTTTATTTAGTTCTCTCATTTCTAGTGGTGCATTATACCATTATTTTAACCAACTACATCATGAGCTAGTGTAAAAAACTAGATATATCTTGCACTGTCAATTATATCCTTAATAAATTGGTGGTTATAAATCTAGCGTGAAGAGACTATTTGTGGAATATTAGTGTTGTAGATAGTCTTGATCCCATTTTGAAAAGGCTTTCCCAACATGGAGGAGATTACTATGGATGTTGTTTTAAGAAGTAATTCTTGAAGGAAGGCCATTAAACCATTGATGGAAATTATAGGTTCAGGATTTGGCAAAGAAAAATACATGTAGTCAATGCATATGAGTATCAATGGGTATTATTGTTGAGATTCCACAAGATGATGAGCTTAGTGAAAAGTAAGCACCTTCACTAAGTGGGGCTCGCATGCTATTTTTAGGTGTATTTCTATTTTTAGACATGGTGAGCATATTCTATAAGTTGTAGGATGCTATTTGTATATGGTTATCAAGTTGGAAAAATAGATGTGATTCTATTTTTATAATATTGGGTGAAGTATATTTATATATTGTCAATTTAAAAATAGATGCATGTCGATTATTATTATCTCTTAATAATCATCCGACAATAAACTTCAACTTATTCTCTTGGAGCACTTTATTTCAGTGAAAAAATTTGGAAAATCATTGGGCTGAAGGAATTACGCAATTCCTAGGGTTTATTGGTGGCTCATGCATGGAGGACTCAGTTATAACTAAAGTGGAAAAGTTGGCGAGTTAGAAGAGTAGTTATGGGGTTGTTATTCGGTTTTAACTCAATTAAGTGAGTTAAACTCAATTGACCTCGGTTGTATCTGGATTCCTGGCGAAGATACACTAGGTAGAGTTTAGTGAATTAATTATTTAATTAAATCATAGCTACTCATGCCAGCGTCATCATACTCAACCTACTACTTGCATGTCGAGTTCCGGTGGAGACCCAATGGAAGGATAGGTGAAAGGGTGGGATGGATATTTGTTGTGACTATGGTAGTACATTAATGCATTTAACACACATTGGAATGCAGTAGGGGATTTTGCGAGCAAGGAGAATCAATTCGAATTCATTCAGAGGTCTTCTTCAGTAGGTATTGCGTAATGGAGGCAAGCCAATTTGAATCCATTCAGAGGTCTTCTTCAGTAGGGATTGCATAGTGGAGGCTATCAGGAGGCAAGAAATTGGTGCATAGATATGCAAATTTCTACATGACAGTGTGTAATGATTGTTGATTGTATTGAGAGCTTGATGTACTAAAATTTGTATGAGATTATTACATGATCCATTGATATACATAAAATATGATAGTTGGGGTTTTTAGCTTTAAGATTTCCCATTAAACAATTGTGTTTATGTGCGATTGATTTGCTTCATATGTGTTTGCAATTGGCGATTGAATTTTCACAAAGAATTAAGTGGAAGGATTTTGTATTTAACATAAGATTAATTTGTTATATTAGGAGTATCTGGTAATACTATAAGTATTAATAAATTTCTAAATGGTATCAGAGAAATTTTAATCACTGGAGATTGCAATAGTGAAACAGTGCTGAGTTTTGTGCTCGTGGATAATTTGAATTTGCTGCAGAAATTTCTTGGTGCAACAGTTGAGTATTCATTGAAATTGATTTCAATGAGTTGCAGCCGGAGTATGCCTTTGAGTGTAGCTCGAACTACATAGCCTAGAAGGATAGGATGGAGGTGGTGCTTGAAGATAATGGAATGAAGGAGTTCATCGATAGCGATGTTCCTAAGCCTACTTCTAGCGATGTTGCATTACTTGACGCATGGAAAAAGAAGGTAGTGAAGAAAAGAAGAATTATGTTGGAAGGTGTGAAAGACCATCTTGTGTCAGAAAACGCAGCAGAAGGCATGATTATTTGCAATGTGTAAGGCTTTGACGGATCTTTCCAAAGCAGCGGTGACCATGAGAGGTTGGCATTTGAAAAGATAAACTACGACAACCACAAAATGGAGAGAAGAATAACGGTATTCCAAAATATCTCACATAGTTTATCCATGTGTTGGGGAGTGTGGGATGCAGTTATCAATGAAGACTTGGTGAGCTTGTCTCTCCTTGGGCTTCCGAAGAGTTGGCATAGCTACGAAGACTCTGTCAATGGATGGGAGAAACTGCCAGGATGGGAGCGATATTGGTCGGATATTTTGCAGGAGGAGCTAAGGCAAAGTACCAAGGATGGCTCTTCATCGAAGAATGAAGATGAAGAGAATTTCGCTGGTAACGAAGAAAGGACAGGGAATGGGAATAAATCCCATCCAAAATCTGAGGCTAAAGGCAAGAAGCTAGATTTGTCCAAGGTGAAGTGTTTTCACTGTCATGAACATGGGCATCTTGCCACTAACTACCCACAAAAAAAGAAGAACAAGAAGGTTGTTGGAGCTGTAGCGGGTGACACCTTAGCCTCACAATTTTAACTTGACTTCTCTTTGATCGCATGCTGGATCGGTGTGGTATCTTGATAGTGGTGCTTCCTTCCATATGACAAGAGATAAGAAGTTGTTTAGTGACTTGGAGGAGAAGGATCTCCAAATGCATAAAGAGATGGGTGATGATGGTAGATATAGTGCAACCGACATTGCAACCATTACCTTTGAGAGGTATTCAAGTAAACCATTTCTATTGAAATATGGTATGCATGTTCCAGGCCTGAAGAATAACTTGGTCTCGGTCACTATTTTGGAGGACATAGGTTATGACGTTGTTTTCAGCGAGGGAAAAGATTTCCCTGCGACATAAAAAAACGGGTCAAACCAAGAAGTTAGGGATTCGAGTTAAGAATCTCTACAGCCTGGAGGTAGATGGATGCACTGCAATGATGGGCAAAGCAAAAGAAGTGGTGAGCCGGGATGAGGGCGAATTATGGCACAGGAGATTAGGTCATTTTCACCATGGTGCCTTGAATATTTTGCAGCATATTTCTACTGGACTTCCAAAGGGTACTCTTGTGCAGTCAGATCAGTGCAAGGGATGTACTATGGGTAATTTTATAAAGACCACCTTTCATGAGAAGGATAATTGTGCTTCGGTGATCCTGGAGAGAATTCACATAGACGTGTGTGGACCTTTCTCGGTTGCTTCAACATCAAAACACATGTATTATGTTATATTTGCTGATGACTGTTCTCGCAGATGCTGGATTTTATTCATGCAGAAGAAGAACGAAACATTCTCAAATTTCTATGAGTTTAAAGCATTGGTGGAGAAGGAGTCGGGGAAGCAAGTGAAGGCTCTGTGGAGCGATAATGGTGGTGAATATATCTCGAGTGAATTCAAAGACTTTTGTAGCAAATAAGGAATTCGAAGAGAACTCATAGCGACTCATAACCCATAGTAGAATGGGGTCGTGGAGAGGAAGAATATAATGATCGTGGGTGTTGCACAAGCTATGCTACATGACCAGGGCCTACCGATGCACTTGTGGGCAGAAGCATGCAACACTGTGGTTTATGTGAAAAACTTTTGTCCTCATAGAGTACTTGGCATGTGTACACCTAAAGAAGATTTTACTGGTTAGAAGCCTGACATTTCTCATTGGAAGATTTTTGGCTCATCTGTTTACATTCATGTGACAATGGACACCAGGAAGAAGTTGGAGTCGACTGTAGAAGTTGGGATATTTGTGGGGTACACAAAAAAACCCCTTAATTATCATGTGTATTTTCCAAACAGTCGAATGACTGTGGTGTGACGGAATATAAAATTCAGTGAGGTGAAAGCCATGAAGTTGTCGCTTGAGAGAGATCTACACTTGCATGCAGAGGAGGAGCTACTTGTTCCCAAAGATGAGCCTCTAAATGTGGATCAGCCACAAGATGAGATTCAAGGAGTGGAGGAGTGCACTCATGCAGAACCAAACATCAGAACAGGCAGAAATCATACCACAGAAGCTGAGAGACTGAAGCTTGATGCGGCACAGAATTTCGGAGTCCCTACATCACAACGTAGATACAGATAGTCACCTGACCAATTTACTGGATACATGGCTCTCATGAGCAAGTGTATCGTGACAAAGCCATCTTCTTTTGAAGAAGCAACGCAGGAGCCCACATGGATAGATGCCATGGTGGAGGAGTATGACTCCATTGTCAGAAACAATACTTGGGAGATTATTCCAAGGCTGGTGGGTAAATCAGTGAAAGGTTCAAGATGGATCTACAAGGTAAATTAAGCTGCTGATGGGAGCGTCGAGAAGTATAATGCAAGATTTGTTGCCTGGGGCTTCTCACGGATCGAGGGGATTGATTATGAAGAAACCTTTGCACCTGTTGCATGATATTATTCCATAAGGACCATCCTTACTCTCTTAGCATAGATGGGTTGGCACATTCATCAGATGAATGTGAAGATTGCATTCCTTAATGGGATCATTGAGGAAGAAGTGTACATTGAGCAGCCTGAAGGATTTGAGATCTTTAGTAGTGAGTCGCATGTGTACAGACTCAAAAGAGCGTTGTATGGGCTGAAGCAAGTACGTCGTGCTTGCTACACACTGACATAGTAATTTAATTCATATTTTTTTAATAGAAAAAATTTAACATACTGACCTAATCCACTCCTCGAGCGTCTCTCTCAACGGAAGATCCATCACCTGAGCCTGAATCTGACCTCTTAGATGTTTCACTTTGTAAAGGAGTAGTTGGAAGGAGAACTAATAACTAAGTAAAGAGAATTAGAGAAATGACACTGAGAAGAGCATAGATGGTTGGAAAAACAAAGCGCTGGATGGATTTCTAGAAGGAAGAAAAAACCATAGTAGGGTTGATAATTTTCACATTTCCATTATACTATGCTAATTTTATCTTTTATATTATTTAAATAAAGATCCAATATACATCAACCATGAAACTTGGTAGTATAAATAAATATTTTTATTTTCTGGTTAGTGATCTTATGAAATATTATTCTAACTGGCTGGGAATTCAAGAGCTCTCGTGAGGTATTTCATTCCATGGATCCCATATTCAAAATTAAGCTTCAATTCACAAAACAAACTTATTTTCAATGTATTTTGTTAGACCAGAAACTATATTATCTTTTTGGCTTAACGCTTCTGGGAAAAGTGTAATAGTGACATAACTTTTAGGGGAGTTTGGTCTTGGAAAGAAATGGAGTTATGATTCCTCTATAATATTAGTGCTAATAGTAATCATTATCGAAAGACAAATACACAATATTTGGTACCATTGTGTACTACATTGGCCAAATATTAAGAGTAGTACTAATACTAATCATTATCGAAATACAATTGCATCATGCCAAAGATGTTAACACCTTTTTTATTTCACATTTTCTACCCCTAAAGCACTAAATTGGGGTTAGTGAAGGTTGTCTCATCACAGAATGTAGACCTCATGGGAGAACTCTAGTATGGACAGGATGTTCGCACTCAGAATGGGATGGCGTGCCAAGCAATTGCGAACATGTCAAGATTTCTCTCGGACTCATCGATCTGGAAAATATATTGGTTGATGACATTGCAGATGTTACAATCACCAATGATGGATCAAATATACTGAATATGTTGGAGGTGGAGCATCTTGCTACTAAGGTTTTAGTGTAACTCGCAGAATTGCAGGATTGAGAAGCTGGTGATGACACAACCGCAGTTTTTATTATAGTTGTAGATCTACTCAAGTGGGCCAATGACCTTGTTTGTAATAAGATTCACCCTACTTCTATCATCAGTGGTTATAGAATTGCAATGAGGGAAGCTTGCAAATACATTGACGATAAACTGGTTGTTAAGGTGGAGAAGCTTGGCAAGGATTCTCTTATTAATTGTGCAAAGACAAGCATGTCATCCGAAATCATTAGTACTGAGAATGATTTTTTTGCAAAAATGGTTGTGGATGTCGTTAAAGTAGTCAAAACTACTAACAACAAGGGTGAAATAAAATATCCAATCAAGGGCATCAATATTTTGAAGTCACACCGACAAAGTTCAAAATATAATTATATATTGAATGGATATGCTTTAAATAATGGTCCTGCAGCTCAAGGAATGCCTACAAGAGTGGCACCGACAAAAATTGCATGTTTGGATTTCAATATTCAGAGGACTAAATTGCAGATGGGAGTGCAGGTTATTGTGAGTGATCCAAGGGAGCTTGATAAAATTCATGAAAGAGAATCTAATATAACAAAGGAACATATTGGAAAGATCTTGAAAGCTGGTGAAAATGTAGGTTAGCCTAATAGAATGGAAAGATCTTCACTTCACTGAAAAGGTTCAATACTCATATATGAGTCAGGGTGTTGTTCAATACTCAGATATGAGTCAGGGTGTTGTTGGGTTTCGCGGTCTTGATAAACATATTTGTTTTAATTTCTTTATACCAACAACACTAATTAATTTTTATGGGAAATATGGGAAATATTATATAAAACATGGTTGGAGAAAACTTAATTATTCCACAAAAATATAAATTTTAAGTGATGAAACTGCATAAACCTTGATAAATAAATCTTCCAAATTTATTTTACGAACTAAAAAGATCAAATATTTATTGAGAATGTGCCCTTCTAAAGGGATACTGGAAATGAAAACATTTTTTTGAAGAGAAACTAGGGCACACTTACTTGTGAGAATCATATAGATATAATCCTAAAGCCTCTAGGATTTTGTAAAAGTCCTTCCTTCCTAGAGGCTATTTTCAACACCCTTCCCTCCTCTACATGTATATGTGAGCAAGAGATAGTCTTCTATTATTCAATGCTTTATCTCTTCCTTAGCCTCCTATGAGAGTAAGAAAGATCCTTCAGTTTATTATTCATGCTACTATATTTGTTAGGACTCTCCTAACCCTTAACTAGGGGTTTAACCATTCTAGAGTCGGGTTAGATGGTTTAGGGTTTAAGTAATTAAGCAAGGTAAAATCAAGAGCTTGACCTCTACACCAACACTTGTTTATTTTGTTTTTAATTATTTTTATTGATATTAAAATCATTTTATTTTAATTAAATGTTTTCAGTGGGAATTTTTTATTTTAATTAAATATTTTTAGGGGGAATTTGGAATTATAATTTTAGTTGTTGATTTTAATTTAATTATTTACTTATGATTTTGATATATATTTGAATATTTAATATATTAATATATTTAAAGATATAGTTTAAATAATCTAAATTTATGATTTTTTTTCAAATTTTGGTGATGATTCTTGCAAAAAAAATAATAACATTTTTATTTCTCTATTATCATATATATATATATATATATATATATATATTACATTTATTTTAATTTAAAATAATAAACATCCATTAGTTTTATCATAAAACATAAATCAAAATAAATTTGAATCAATTATTTGAAATCTAAATGATGCTTTTATTTACAACAATTGTTTTCTTCCTAAAACATTTTTGCAAGATTCCAATTACAAATCATGATAATGTTCCTTTGTGATCCAAAATTGCAAGAGAGCTATGTTCAATTTATTATAAGTGAGAAGGATTTTTAATTTTGATTTGAAATATAGGTTAATTGGGCCTAATAGTTAGGGGAATGTTTCCTCATAAGAGGGCACTTGAAAAGATAGAGTATATATGTTTTTATAAAATTTAGTAGTCAAATTGGTGCACAAAGGTGGGTCCCTTGTCCCATAAACAAGGGGGTCTCATACACCAATTTGGTGTCTCTGTTGGGTGTGACCTTAAAAATGGAGCTATTTTTATTATTATAATTAGTCATATATGTTTGTATTAAAATGGAGATAATTGCTTAACCTCTAAATTACTAAAGCATCTATATCTTAACATCTAAATTTTATAGCCCCTTACCATATAATCTTTCTTATTGTCACTATCATAAATAGGCTCTAACATAATTTGGGTAATGCCTATGTCTATAGCCATAATTGCTAACCACTATAATCATTAACACCTAGCTTTTATAACCTAATAATATCACGTCAAACCCCTATATACCCCAATATACCCATATATTAAATAACTTTTATACCTTTTTGTTTGTAACCAGTAGCACCTGTAACTTGATCCTTATAGCTCCTTATCCTAAAATATTATCGACCCTACTTATGAATCAAAATAACACATGGATTTTTCACTCTTATAAAAAATCCTCACTAAAACAAATAGCCTATCACATGTATCCCATAATGCATGAACCTATAAATCTTAAACCCTACAATCATTTTTTTTAAACAAAAATGAGTAGTATTCGCTACAAGAAAAAAAAAGACATTGGTGAGGGTAGAAAAATGTCACCAAGAGGAGATCAAAATAATTCTTTCATTCAACTTAAATGTTTGAAATGAATTAAATTAGCAAATGCCATTTCAATGAGTATGAAGTTATACTTCCAACTAGAAGATTGTGGCATCATCATTGCTACATGTTGAACTCTTTCTCGACTACTTTATATTTCAGGATATAAGCCCATGAAAATTCCAGATCTAGTGAAATAGGATGAAGAATGCTATGATTGTGGTGTTATATTGCATTGAACTACAAAAAATTGGGATTTTTTTGTGAATATGGGAGAAGTTAAACAATGCAGGTTTATACATCAATAATCTAGCATGATAACTACGACAACATCTACCAGCAATAGGTTCCTATACTATATGAAGGTCAAGATTGTTGTTCATCATCTTTCATATTGGACTATCTTCAAATAAAATGATGCATATACCTATATAATTTCCATCTTTGATGGATCCAGATATCGAGGGATTGGAAAGAAAATTTAAAACAAGTTAATAGTGATTATGGTAGACAGACTTTGAAGTAATACTCAAGCAATTTACAACCACAATTTTGAAAATTTTTTATATTTCTACAATTTTGATATTCAGATTCATTAGGAAACCAAATAATAAAAATGTAATGGGATATGATTCCCTCCCAAGTTGGGATGAATTAACCCCTTAATAAACGCACAATATGAAGAGGCATATGATGTGATACACTTTAAGAGCGCTAGCTACTATACATTCCTACTAGTCATGTTAGATTCTTTCCGAAATAAATTACTTATGAATGGCCAGTATTCCCAGAACTTTTTTATTGGTGCAAGGAAAAAGAAGAAACTTATGTTAGTAGTTTCTTGATTCAAGAGACGGCTACAAAAGGGAGGGCCTGGCAAGATTCATACACATTACATGACACAAATCTCTATGGTATAATGTGGTAAGGTTAAATGGAATTCACATGATCTATAAGTAGATTTTGATGATTTCATAGTTTGTATTATGAGGTAAGTGTAATATACCCTATAGAAACAAAGAAAAATGAAAATAACATCAAGATATTGAGTATAAAGTATTCAAAATAATCTATGCAATTGTAATGGTAACAAAAATAAGATAACTTGATTATTAGGAGCACAATTTTCACTTACCTTTTCTATGGGGAACCTCTCGTAGAGTAAATATTAGTTACAATAATTATCCAACTCATCTTTTACCATGTTTCTACCTCTATATAAACTACTTTATAACTTTATAAAACATTCTAGAGGAGGAAAAGCTTCTAGAAATTCCTCTCGTAATAGTTGCAGTCACACTACTACCATCATTATATAATACTTATGGCCTTTCTTACATAGCCATATATTAATATATCTACTAAGGGTTAGGTTGGCTAGGACCCTAACATGTCCTCCCCCTTAGAGAAAAACTTTATCCTCGAGAGTTGAGATGTGGAAATTGGTGTAGAATGTTATCAAGCGAGAAGGTGCCGCATCAAGTTGTCTTTCCTTCCATTGTATTAAAACTTCTTGAATGGTGTGATGGTAGAGATGTCTCTCATAATTCTTGATCAATACTTCTAGCTGCAACAAAATGGGGCCTTCTACATCCAATTCCAATAGGATATCTCTAACAATGCAATTGGATCCAATCGTTTTCTATTTGGGGCTAGTTTCACTTGATTACTGTACATGTGGCTTGAACGACCCATCATTTATGTATTTTGGGTTGGTTAATGGTAGAGAACCGTGTTTTACTTATCCATTGGTTAGATTAGTAGACTTCCCTTAAAATATTAGTTGAGCATATCTTTATAAATAAATATTTATTTCCTCGTTGTTACCCATGGTTGGAGTTGGGGAGAAGCCCCTAAGAATTATGATATTTTGGAACTTTTATATTTAGAAAAAAGAGTAGATCCCATTACTTTATCTACACATAGGGAGTCAGGCCAACCTAATAACCACTTCCTTTGGGTTAGGATGTAAGGTTGTGTGTTACAATATTTTGGGGGTAATGTATCCAAGCTCCAATTTTTTTGGTCAAGGGAAGATAGGGTAGAATAAGTCCTCCCTGAGCTTACAAACACTAACCAAATAGTAGGCACTTACTAATTCAAAATAATTTGGTTTGTGAATCTTCTCAGGTTTGTTTGAGGATAAAAAAGGTACAATTAAGGCTCATTATAGGCACAACAAGTAGACAACAAAGGAACGAAGTTAGTCTGGGATTGTTTTGAAGGAAACAACCTTATAATCAAGCCCTCCTAGGTTGTGGGAATATTATGGCAACCATTTCCTACAACATACATCTAATCCATTCCAATAATCACTCTATGACTATATATCATACAAAATTGATCAGGGTACCCTTTTGGGATGCATGTACCCACATGAAAGGCAATCGAGATCCTATTCTCTAAGCCTACATATTATCTTTAGTGCAGTCATACTCCTATACAGTAAGCCAAAATAACACATCATATATTAGATTAATATATATCGCCTTGTTTTTATTAACATATCATAATTGAAGTTGGAACTAGTTTCCTAAATTGATGACATTGCAAATAGTTGTGTGCCAGTGGACTTATTACATGGTTTCATTGAGAAGTCGGCCCTAATTATTGTGGTTTTGTGAATAATTATATTGTTGATGTAAGTCATTATATTATTCATGCATATATATTGTTTGTGAATGTGTAACACTAATTTATTCAAGAAACCTAGACATAATAGAGACCCTAAGCAAACATTTACCCTTGAAAACAACAGTTTGGACCAAATGTGGCTCATCAGCAAGGAAAAAAGATTGCGAGTACTTAGCGTTATAATTTTTAGAGAATTATTTGATTGTAGATTTTATCTAAGTTACTTGATTGCTTAGATATGGTGAGTTACTTGATGGACTTACTAGATTTCTTAGATAATATAAAATGTAACACCCTTCCAACCATCTATGTTGATAGTACTCCTATAGTAAAAAACCTTGCACATGAATACAGATTCTTTATAGAAACTATAGGTCAAACTTTGAAATGAGGTGTATTATAGTTTTAGCTGTCAGGGTATCAAATGTTAATCGTGGCTAAAACCCATTAGGAAAAAAGAAACATGTAGGTATATTGACTAGGAAAACAAAATATGTTTTATTTTATTTTTTTGTTCCTTATTCAATTGGAATTTTAATTGGTACTGTCGAAAGTGGAATTTTCCAATATGCCAGTATCATTTTAAAATTTCAGAACTTCCAAGTGCCAGTAAGTGTGTGGGTTTCTAATAACAAAAATTTATGTTTGAGCCCTTAGCTCTGATGGCTCAAAATTAAAAATCTGTCGAGCCATATCATTGTAGGTTCAACCTGATTGGTAAGAGAGTAAGACACTAAGTTTAAATTCATGCCCTTATCTTATTTATTGGCCCATATTCGAGCCATGATGAGGAATTCACACTCATTATTCCCTGATAAAGCCACCCTAAAATGTCAAGGTCAGTTGATCTAATAATTTCCCTGTATTATAATCATAACCATATGTATCATTAAATCTATTAAACCTCCGTTTATCCCAAATTCTAATTAGCTAGATCTTAACTTCATGCAAAAGATTCTAGCTTATTAGAATGAATGTGGTCATACAAAAAAGTGGAATTTAAATAAAGGAATACCACATTTATCCCAGGTCCCAAAATGCTTCTAATCTAGGCTGCCTAGAACCACGATATTCAACATTGAGATGAAAAGGCTTCTACATGATTAAAAAATTGAGTAATTGAAGAGAAAATCTACGAAACTGTGAGAAATTCCTAAAAAGCACTAGGATAAAATGAAGGATAGCTAATCATGATCATTTTTCTCAGCCAATTTCTGTAACTTGGGAATCTCTTCATGTAATTTGGCCTTCATGTTTCAAATTTCATCATTCAGGGTTGTGACCACTGCCCTGTTTTTATACTTTGCGACATCGTCGACTTTTAGGAACCAAAAAAGACACAAAATTTAGCAGTTTTTCCCAGCATTTTAAAAATCGAGCCAAGGGAAATGTAGGTTTTAATAACACGCTTTGCAGCCTCAATGTCAAACTCGACAATAGTATAAAGTTTGACAAAGGCGCCATTTTTGGAGATATGATTGTCCCTCTGTTTGTCAATATACACTTTTCATACTTGTTTCATATGTTTTCCACCCATGTGAGAATGTTGATGATGCTCACCTTCACAATGATAATATATGATGTGCTCGATGCCTCGTCTTTCATATCTGTGTTTTCCCTCAAAATTCCTTCCCTGAGACAAAAAAAGGGATTCCAACGGAAGACCTTGATTTAAAATCTCTTGAAATAGATCTTAATTGAAGGATTGATTAAAAAAATTTGACTAAAAGGTTGAATAAACAACAAGATGTAGATTGGTAGATTGTCACCCTTAAAAATTTGTGAGTGGCCCAACTTGAAAGTGAAATTGAGTTGGTTCAAATTTTAACTCCACTTAAAATTAGTAGTGGTTTATAGGAATTTGGCATTGAAGGTTAAATAAAGTTGTGGTAATCCACAAATTTGTTTGTGCTCATTTGTGGACTCATAAATTTGGCACAGTTTATGTGAACTTAAAAAATGGTGTAATGTCATGTTAGAAATGAATATAAATTCATGTGACCTAATGTAATGTTATTTTAGTATGGTTTATAATTTTTTTATAAATGATGAGAAATTAATGGTGTGGACATTTAACAGGTCATTATGTTATGATGTGTTTATTGTTGGATTAATTCATCTTTTATATATAATTTTTTTCTTATTACTTTTTCAATATTGCGGTTGATGTGTGTAACTATAGGCTCATTATTTTATTTTCAAGTGTGAGTGGAATAGGTTATTCTAACCTATGATGAATAAATGAATGGATTGAATCCATGAATTCTATTTCCTTATGTGAGAGTATTATCAAATACAACATGTTTAGTGTTCCCATGCATGGAAATCCATTCTCCTTTGCATGGTGGTTAGGTTAATATTTTCCTCAATATTCATAAACTACACTTGATGAATTCCAACTAAACACCTCATATGTCTTCTTCAAGGTCCAACATAGGGACATGAAGCAATTGTAACTGTACTCAACAAGCCTTTTCCTTTGTAGAGTGGGAATTCCTTTACTCGTTGCTTTGTTTGTCCCTACACTCTTCACTAATTATTATGCTCGATGCTAAGTGTATGCCTTTGCCTTGATCTTCACTAAGCACAATGCTTCATCTTGTCATTAAGCACATTCACCAAGTAAAGTTGCTTTTCTCACTAGGTCCACATTTGGGAAAATATATTCCCTTTAATTCCCTTTGCTTGATAATTCACATTTCTTTCTTAGTGATATTGTAATTAACTATAATTATCTTGTCATTATGCAATCAAATGCACAATAGGATGAAAGATGTGGTTGAGATACTCCATTAAATGCAATATATTTTACATTGATGCAAAGATGTAATAAGCATTGTTTATCCATTTATTGAATAAGATTATCTGTTAGTGCTTGAATTTGTCTCATACATTTTAAAGCCTTGATTTAAACAAGATTCATTTTCCATTGGTCTTTTCCATAATAACAACACATGAAAAGAATGAATTGTCAATGAATTTTTACTTTGTTAGTGTCAATGGACCCTAAAGTGGTATAAAATTCTTGTGATGTTAAAATCCTTAATGAACAAGAAAAACGAATGATTTATTTCCCCCATATATGTGGTGAAATCCCCTAGGTTCAAGTAAATCATAGAAAAAGGTGTGAGACCCAAGAAAATGTTGGAGGAAAAATAGAGGAAAATGATAAGTATAAGGCATGAAGCAAATTTTATGTGTTTAGTGCCCTTACTCACTAAGTACACAAAGTGTGTGCTTACTGGGCAAGGGCACTAAACACATCATATTTTCTTCATGCCTTATACTTACCATTTTCCTATATTTTTCTTCCAACATTTTCTTGGGTCTCACACCTTTTTCTATGAGAAGCATTGGTTTTTTAGTACATAGATTATTAAGTTCCCAAGCAAGGGGAAAAAAAGAACTAAGAAAAATATGACAACAAGAGGTAGAAATTGGTTATCCCACTGAGAAAAGAGCTCATTGCTCATGGTTATTTCTTAAAAAAAAATAGGTGGCTTGTGGTCAACAAATTGAAGAGAAATGTGAGATATAATGCAACATGAACAAGCAAGTTAGATAGTCCAATTCAAATTTATGAGCTCTATAATTGTTAAGTGTGCATGTTTTTCAAAGGATAAGTGGCTAAGCATGTCATTGATTGAAGCTTCAATGATCGGTGTAGCAGACAATCCCTTTCTTGTTGAGAGGGGGTGTTGAAAATGGAAACAAGAAGAGGCTTCTGATTTAATTTTCCCTTAATTAAATTAGAATGAAATTGTAATTCCACATCACATGAAAACTTTTACTAGTTAAATAAGTTAGGAAGACTTAGTTAGCTCATCCAATTCGAGTTCAGTCAAAATTAACTCATGCATGTCAATTCTGAGAGACCTGGTTGAGATTGGAGTTAGAAGGAAATGTATTCAGTTGTATATTCATAAATTGTACAGATGGTGCATGGATCCAGAGGAACAACCTTGATGCACTGCACAACTATTATTAGCGAATTTCCTTGTGAATTACTCCCTGATTCCCAAGGAAACTACGAAAGGAAATAGGGATCCCTCGGGCCAAGAAATTGGTTAAGTATTAGACCAAGATTGCCCAGGAATCAAGGATACATATAGAGATAATGCAAAGGTTTATCAGGAAGAAATAACATTTTAATATTCTCATATTCTCTGGTTTATGCAATATATAGATAGTGGGGTTTTTATCTAAGGATTTCCCCTAAGAAATCATTGTGTTGTGCAATTGAAATTATTTCTCTTTCTTGTTCATGTTATTATGCGATCGTAATTTGTCTTTGTAATTTGTAGAGTAGATTCAAGTGTTTTGTTTTAGAATATTACAAGATCAGTTGAATCTATGTAGATTTGCTATAGGTATTGAGTTCTAGATGTTCTAAGGAGGGAGTGACAAGGCATGCTAGGTAGTGCCAAGGAATTCTAGAGTTCTAGGGAAACATGCCAATATGTGCCAGATTCTAGGGTGTTTCAATGTGTTCTAGGGAGTGTTAGGGAGTGCCACAGAAATACAAGGGAGAACCAATTCAAAATGCATGGAAATGAATGAAAGATTGTGTTATAGGGAGTGTCAATGAGTTCCAACTATTCTAAGGAGGGAGTGACAAGGTTACATGATAGGCAGTGCCAACACATGCTAGAGTGTTAGGGCATGTTAGGGAGTGTTATGGTGTTCTAGGGAGTGAAAATCATGCCAAGAAATGCAGGGTATGCTAACACATGCCACATAGTGCTAAGGGATTGTTATACATGTCGAGTGATATGGCATGTCAAGATCTAAACTATGTTTCTTAGTTTTTTTATGGCCATGGTTGGACGTGAGCCTTAACTTGGTAACTTGTTAAGTGGGATGAGCTGATATTGGACACGAGTAGCCTAATATGTGTTATAGGTAGTTCTTAGGTGAAAAAGGCATAATATAGTTGTATAAAATATAACTTGGTTAAGTTTTTGTAGTCAAGGTTGGACTTGGTTGGGTTCCCAAGTCTCAAAAAAAGTAAGGCTAGTTGTGAGGGCATGATAGCTCAGGAGTGCCAGGGCATGCCAAGGAAATAAAAGACATGCTAACACATGGCATACAATGTCAATACATGTTGAGGAGTGTTAGGGAGTGCGAGGGGAGGACAAGTGAGAACTAGGTCAAAATTCTCAGAAATGAACGAATAAGAGTGTGTGCCAAGGAGTATCAGTGAATTCTAGGTGTTCCAAGAATGAAGTGTTTTAGGAGAAGTTTAGAATAGGATTTGCAAGAGGTAAACCTATGGTTGTGATAAGGCATGGAAAAAGAAATTTTGAAGAAAGGGAGACTTTGGGTTGGGTTTTTTTCTAATGTCTTGGCTGGGTTCCTAAGTCACAAAAAAATTAAGGCTATCTATGAGGCCATGAAAACTAAAAAGTTTCAAGGTGTTCTAGGGAATGTAAGGTGCCCAAACTGTAGAAAAATGTAAGGCTATTTGTGAGGGCATGGGTGCCAAGGAATTCTAGGGAATTCTAAGGCATGCTAACATGTGGCAGATAGTGTGAAGGCATGTCAAACATGCTAAGATGTGCCAAGTGCTAAGGCATGCCAAGATGTGGAACGGTGCGACAATGTGTATCGGGGTCATGTTTTAGGAAGAAAAAGGGAGAAACAAGTTAAAATAAGAGGAAATGAACACATAATATGGTTAATAAGTCATCAATTTACCTTTTCCATGAGAGGCATCCTAGGCACACTAACACTAGGTGCCAATAGGTGCCAAGTGCCAAGTGTTAGTACATTCTAAGTGCCAAATCTTCCTTTGTTGCTTCGCATCTACTTTCTAATAATTTTTCCCAAATAAATTTAATATTAAAAAATTCCAAAGAATACCAAGTCATATCAATGCATTCTAGACATGCTAATACTTTCCAAGCACAAACAGGTGCCAAGTAACAATGTGTGTCAAGGAATTTTATGCATGCTATGAAGTGGCAGTGCATGTTGAAGAGTGTTAAGGTGTGCTAGAGAGTGGAAATGAATAATGAGGAGTGTTAGAGAGTAATAGGATAGCACAAAGAAGCACTAGGTCAAAATGCATGGAAGTGAATGAATATAAGGGTGTGTCAGGGAGTGTCAATTAGTGCTAGTTGTCGTGGAAACGAGGGAGTGACAAGGTATGCTAAGAACTGGTAATACATGCCAGGTAATATTAGTGCATGTCAAAAAGTACTAGAGTGTGCTAGGTAGTTTTAGGGTGTGCTAACATGTGCCAAATAGTTCCAAGGCATTCCAATACATTCTAGGTGCTAAGACATACTAGGATGTACAGGGTGCCATGGTATGCCAATATGTGTCAAGGAGTGTCAAGGAAAAAAATGGAATAACCAAGCTAAAATTAAAGGGAATGAACACATAAGAGGATTAATAAGCCAATACTTTATCCTTTTCAAAAGGGGAATGTTAGGCATGCTAATAATAGGTTCCAATACATGCCAAGTGCCAATGTGTGCCAAGTTCTAATGTATGCCAATGAAATATGACAAGGTGTTCCAGGACATGCTAGGGACTACAAGGCACGCCAACACATGCTAGGAGAGTGCTATGCTATTCTAGGGCATGCCCACATGTGTTGGGAGTCCTACTCACGAAAATATGTTCTAGCTATAAATATTTTCCAAGACATATGACGTGACAGGGAATTTTAGTGTGTGCCAAAGCATGTTAAGGTGTGTTAGGAGTGTTAAGGAGGGATAGGTCTCTTTGATTAATAGAATTGAGAGAGATTGATTATGTATTAAATAATAGAGTTTGTAGACACACTAGTGGAACTTTATCTAAAGGGAATTTTCTAGATAATAAACCTAATAGAGATTAATCATGTGTTGACTCATTTGGAAACTATATTCACATTACTTGAGGGAAATGATACACACTAATTACTTTTAAAAAAATTGAATGACTCTAACCACTATGGCCTTGAACACATAATGAAAAAGATTCCACAATAATGGTCTTAAATCATTATCTTTTTTACAAAAAACATAGTACTAGTAACATAACATCATCAAAAACTCATTGGAATGATCAATGATGACGATTTTTTTTTACCATCACCAAAAGTAACCAAAAAGAGCATTGGCGAGGGTCAATAAAATATCGTCACTAGAAGTTTCACCAAAGAGATAATTAGTGACGAGCCTTTAATGATCCTCACCAAAAGTGTCATTGAAAATGGATTTGGTGACAAACCTTGAAGGACCATCAGTATATGCACTTACAAAATTGTTTTTTAAAGGATCGTCGCCATATGTGACATTGGTGACGGACCATAAATTTTCGTCACAGGTATGACCCTCACTAATGACCTTTTTTGTTGTAGTGTTTCCTTGAGATTTGTTACCAACATTTTTTTTGAGATATAAATTTATTATTTCCAAACTTCCTTCTTTATCTAACTGCAAAATATTGAGAATCTTCATTTTTAGGTTGATTATTTATTTTAGCCTTCAGTCTTGATTCCTCTAGAATACAAGAAACCCATAATTCTTCAAAGGCAGGAATTTTCTTTCTAGCATAAATGCCTCCAACAAAACCTTCCCAAGTTTCAGGTAAATAGTTGATTACAAAGGTGATCAATTCAGAGTCATATATAGTTTCACCAAGCCCTTGAAGTTGATCTTTTATTTTTGATATCTTTATAAAATATGAAGCCATGTTATCATATTTTTCCATCCTTTTTCCATAAATTTTATTCCTCAAAGATATATTATGACCAGTTGTGTTTATGGAGTATAATTTCACCAAAGTGTCATAAAATTCCTTGGATGTAGACAAATATAAAACAAAAGAAATGAGATGGTATTGGGTGGATTCAAATTGAATTCGTTGTGTTCTTGCTTCACCCTTATTATATTTGTCCACTTCTTGAGAATTTTTTTATGTGGTAGTGGAACACTTCTTTCAACAAATTGCATGAATTCATTTTCTATAAGGACTAGATCAATCCTCTTCTTCCAAGATTTGAAATTGGACACTCCTTTAAGCTTTTTTCCTTCCTTGTAGATAAATTCCATTGCTTGGAAGTATTAGACATAGAGAATATAAGAGTACCTAGGAGTGATAGAGAGATGCTACACGTTTTTATTCAATCAAGTATGCCAACGAATTGTGATCTTCAAGCTTCCTTCCTTCACCTTAGTTCTGATACCATGTTGAGAAACCAAGTGTAATGAAGTCTAACACTTAATTCTTCTTATTGATAATTTATTGTGAAATTATATGTATTCTTATTACTTTTTATGTCTTATTCATAAATAAATTATATAACTTTTCAATCTTTCAAGAAAATATAGAGTTCTGAATCAGACAAGAGACACCATAAATTATGCTAGTAGCCAGGGAAAAACCCACAAGGGGAAACCCAACAATCCTCTCCTTATAGAATCAGATAAAAATGATAGATATCCAAGCCAAGACCAAGATAGAACTTCCAAAAATATATAAATTCAAACCCTCCTCCAAATCACCTTCAAAGTCAAAGTCAACACTTTGTCAAACTGCTTCAAATTTGGTCAAACTTTAGAATCTTGAACTTGCAACTAGGGACGAATTTTAGCCTACAAAAAAATTAGAAAATTTGAACGTCTTTTCATATAATTTCATTCTTCACACATGCGAGTTGGTAGAAGTAAAAAATTCAATAAATAATGCTATATTCTCCTTCTTTTGACTTGCGTTTCTCTCTCCTTTGACTCGGCCCTCTTTCTCGTTCATTAGGTGTAGAAGGTAATTTTTGTGATGATGAGTGAATGTACTTTGCAAGATCCTAGAGGTATAAGTTTATCTTATATATAGCCATCCAGGAGGGTCGAATAGGTGTCACTTTAGAGGGCTAGGCCAACTTTTCCAAGGAGGGCCAACTTGGTCATTTTTTTTCCTTACGAATAAAAATAAAAATTCAAATTTTGTTTATTTCAAATGTCCAAAATGAGACATGACTCAAATATAATTTTTTTTCTCACTAAAAAAAAAATGTATTGACTCTAGCATGAATAATATGCTTTACAAAATATAATAGATACATTAATGATAAATACATATATTATGAAGACCGAACCTAGTTACAGTTTCAACACTCCCTCTTAACTAGGGAGGTATTCATAATGACTCATTAGGATAATCTCAAGTTGAAATATTCTTAAAATAAAGGATCCAAATTGATAAGCATCTTTATAAACATCATCATGACCATTATTTTAAAATTACTAAGTCCTTGACAAGTAAGCTTTATCTCTCCAATAGAGCAGAGTACAATGTTGGGAGGCATTCAATAGGACACAACACAACTGCCTCTCTGAGGCAAAAACTCCACCTAGGTTCACCAAATTATGTCCTCCACAAGACCATATCCTTATTTCATGTCATAGTACTTGACACAAGGAAATGTCAGTCCACAAGATGATTCTTAAACCAAGTTAATGTGCTTGACTTAGGTGGTTAGTCAAGTACCCAGACCAAGAAACAATTTCCACCAAGATACCAAGTCAAACCCTCCGCCGAGTCACCTCCAAAGTCAAAGTAGATGCTTGGTAAAACTACTTCAATATGGTCAAACTTTAGAATTTTGGACCTACAACTAGCACTGAATTTCAACCTATAAAAAACTTAGAAAATTTCAGCCTCTTTTCATAAAATTTATTCCTTCACACATGCGAGATGGTAGAAGTAAAAGATTCGGTCAACGATGTTAAATTCTCCTTGTATTGAATTTAATTTCTCTCTCCTTTTGCTTGACCCTCTTTCTCCTTATTTAGGTGCAAAACATGTAATAATGATGAGTGAATTTACAAAATATAATATATACATTAATGATAAATACATATATTATGAAGAACAAACCTATTTACAATTTCAAAACTCCCTCTTAACTAGGGAGGTATTCATAATGACTCATGAGGATAATCTCAAGTTCAAATATTATTATAAGAATGGATCCAGATTGATAATAATAATTATAAACATCATCACAACCATCATTGCCAAATTACCAAGGGATTGATAGGTAAGATCTATCACTCCACTAGATCAGAGCACAATTTTGGGAGGCATTCAATAAGACACCACACAACCACCTCTTTGAGGCACACACTCCACCTAGGTTCACCAATCATATAGTTTTCCAGGAGGGTAAAATAGGTGTCACTATGGAGGGCCAAGACGAATTGGACAAGGAGGATCGACTTGGTCATCTTATGATGATTATGAATTAAAATACAAATACAAATTCTCTTTCTTTTAAATGTCCAAATGGGACATGACTCAAATAATTTTCCTTTTGACTCAAAATAAAGTGTTTTGACTCTAGCATGAATAACATGCTTTACAAAATATAATATATATTGATGATAAATACATATATTATGACGACTGAATCTAGTTACAATTTCAACACTCCCTCTTAACTATGGAGGTATTCAGAATGATTCATCAGGATAATCTCAAGTTGAATTATTATTATAAGAATGGATCCATATTTATAAGAATCATTATAAAAATCATCACGACCATCATTGTCAAATTACCAAGGGCTTGACAAGTAAGATCTATCACTCCACTAGATTAGAGCACAATGTTGGGAGGCATTCAATAAGACACCACACAACCACCTCTTTGAGGCACATAATCCACCTAGGTTCACCAATATATAGTTGTCCAGGAGGGTCGAATAGCTGTCACTTTGGAGGGCCAAGATGAATTGGACAAGGAGGAACGATTTGGTCATCTTGTGGTATTATGAATTAAAATAAAAACAAAAATTTTATTTATTTTAAATGTCCAAATGGGACATGACTCAAATAATTTTCCTTTTTACTTGAAATAACATGAATAACATGCTTTACAAAATACAATATATACATTAATGATAAATAGATATATTATGAAGACCGAATCTAGTTACAATCAACACTCCCTCTTAACTAGGGAGGTATTAATAATGAATCATCTGTATAATCTCAAGTTGAAATATTATTATAATAATGGATCTACATTGATAAGAATCATTATAAACATCATCATGACCATCATTGCCAAGTTACCAAGGGCTTGACAAGTAATATATATCACTCCACTAGATCAGAGCACAATGCTGGGAGGCATTCAATAAGACACCACAAAAACACATTTTTGAGGCACATACTCCACCTAGGTTCACCAATGTATTTCCTCCATAGGGAAATTTCCTAATTTGGTGTCAGAGTACTTGATACAAGGAAATGTCGGTCCACTGGACCATTCTTAAACCAAGTAAATGTACTTGACTTAGGTGGTATTTTCTAATTGGTCATAGTACACGACTCAATAATTTCAGTCGATGATGGTTACCCAATCTACCATTATCCCTATCTAGGTTAATTTACTTGACTTAAGGTGTTAATCCTAAACAATCACAATACACGACAGAATGAGAAAAAAATGTGTCCTCCCTTAATCCCTCTAAATTTGGAAGGAGTTATCCTCAAATCCAAGTTTGTATCTAAAATTATCATTCTTCCCCTTAGGAATGGAATTCATCAATACATTAGCTACCTACTCATCAATGGACATATATTGTATCTTCATTGCTCCATTCTGCACAATGCTTTGAATATAGTGGTAATTAATCATGATGTTATTCAACCTTTCAGGTTTTGTGACAATCTTCATACAATTTTGATCAATATAAAGTATCATAGTTGAATCTAACATGTCATCAAATAGTCCATCAAACATATTCAAAATCACTGCGAAACTATCATATCTTTTGCAATTTCAAATGCAACACAATTTTGATTCTTGCTCACTCCATGATTAATATTAAACGGAAACTATTAGCACATTTTTCACGTTAACAACACAACCAACACAGTAAAAATCAATACATCAAGGAAACAAACAACTACTGGTACAATGATGGATCAAAAATATCATAACTCTCTAACTTCTGCTAATAGATGTTATCATAGGTCTGTAATCAATCATCCAATTTTTTGGAGGATCTTGATCACAAGATTTTCTTAGTTTTTCTTCCCAACCTCAAGTAGTAGTGTATCAATCAAAGATACTTATGCTTAAAACTACATTTTAAGGAAACAATTTTATTTAACTCATGAGTCCTTCTTAAATCATTTAATTTATCCCAAAGTATGAGGTCTTCTTTAATTACGAGACCCATTTTTCATGTTTTTCAAGAGTTAGGAGTAACCTTTCCAACTAAGGTAAGTGTCTTATTATGAACTTCTTCCTTTTAATGAGAGAACCTTCTCAACTATTTATTACATGATGCCATATAATGTTAAGTATTGACTTCTTTAATGCATACTTCAAAGTTCCTTCTCTTCTTGTAGGAAATTGTTTTTCGATGTCTTTCCAATTCTTCCATATCCTTTTCAAATTATAGATCACATCTTTTGAGAAAATATTTCTTTTTGAAATGTTATGCATTTTTATTTGTATATATATTATAGTAGTATCATTGTCTCATTCTTTGATTGATAAGTTTGAATCAAATTCACTGAATTTGAAGCGAATGTTAACTCTTTCTAGTTGGAGGAATCCCTATTAGGCTATAAACTATATATTGATTTTCAAAAACAAATAGACCAATAATAGACTTTTTAACTCTTTCTTTGTTTTATTCTTCCAAAGCCTTGACTTCTATCATGTATTCATAACTTCTTAGAGAAAAATGTTATCTTATTTTGGATCTTCGTGATGAAATTTTGGAGACACGAGTATTTCTACATTATGTGGGAACATATTTGGTCTTCTCATATGCAATTGAATGCTTCTTCTAGAATTGTGTGAAGGATTCTCTGTAGACAACGGTTAAGGAGGATTCTCTTCATAAGAAATTTGGAACATATTTCAATGAAATGAATATTTCTTTCAACAACTTCATTTTATATGACTATGAGTCCCTCTTAATTTTAGTCTCTTTGAAAAAGACCTACAAGTTTATACTATTTTCGTTCACAAATCCCAATAGTCCTTTGTGATATCCCCCATAGGTCATATAACTCTCTTTCCATAAATAAATGTTATTTTATCTTTCATTTTCTAAAAAAGAAATATAAATCAAAATTTACTACAAACCTGGTACAAAAGTAGATTGTAGAGCTATGTACACTTGCCACGTTCTTAATTAACTTTAATAGTAGATATCCTTGTTATTTTCGTCCTTGGGTTTCTTCGAATATTATTCATCTTCAACTATTGATGCTTCATGTTTTTCCTTCCTCTTATTGTTCTTAGGCTTATTAGGACAATCTCTCTTATAATTTCCATATTCATGACATCTATAACATTTAACTTTGGACATATCCTTATTTCCTTGGGATTGGTTACCAACATTTTTGTTTTGAGATCCGAATTTCTTATTTCCAAGCTTCCTTCTTGATCTAGCTGCAAAATATTGAGAACATTCATTATTAGGTTGAATATTTCTTTTAGCCTTCAATATTGATTCCTATAGAATATAAGAAACCCATAATTCTTCAAAAGTAGGAGTTTCCTTTCTAGCATAAATTCCTCTAGCAAAATTGTCCCAAGTTTCAGGTAAAGCATTGATTATAGAGGTGATCAATTTAGAGACACATGTAGTTTCACCATGCCCTAGAGGTTGATGTTTCATTTTTTATATGTACATAAAATATGAAGCAATTTTATCATGTTTTTTCATCGTTGTTCCATAAATTTGATTCCTCAAAGATATCTTATGACCGATTGTGTTGATGGAGTATAATTTCATGAAATTTTCATAAAATTCCTTGGATAGAGACAAATATGAAACAAAACACATGAGATAATATTTAATGGATTCAAATAGAATCCTTTGTTCTCTTACTTCACCTTTATTATATTTGGCCACTTCATTGTTTTTATGTGGTAGTGTAAAATTGCCTTCAACAAATTTCATGACTTCATTTTCTATAAGGACTAGATCAATCCACTTCTTCCAAGCTTTGAAATTGGATGTTTCTTCAATCTTGTTTCCTTCCTTTAAGATACATTCCATTTGATTGGAAGTATTATACTTAGATAATATAAAAGTACCTATTTTGGTGTGAGAGAGAAAAGGGTGTCTTCAATAAAGTATGCCAATAAATTGTGATCTTCAAGCTTCCTTCCTTCATCTTAGCTCTGATACCATGTTGAGAAACCAAGCATAACGAAGTATAACAATTAATTCCTCTTCTTGATAATTACTTGTGAAAAATAGATGTTTTCTTATTACTTGTGTAAGAAATTCTTTCGGTGAAAATCACATGTAGGGAATTTTTTCCGATGCGTTTTGAACCAGTGAGTGTGGCTCATCATCAAGAAATTATATAATTTTTCAATATTTCAAAAAAATATAGAGATCATAATGAGACAAGAGACACCATAAATTAGGTTAGTAGCCACCGAAAAGACCACAAGGGGAAAACTCAACAATCCTTTCCTTATAGAATAAAATCAAAATTAGAGATATCCAAGACAAGAAAACTTCCACCAATATACTAAGTCAAACCATCCTCTGACTCACCTCCAAATTCAAAGTAAATGCTTAGTGAAATTGTTTCAAATATTGTTAAACTTCAAAATTTTGGACCTTGCAACTAGGGCCTAATTTTAACCTGCAACAAACTCAGAAAATTTTAGTCTCTTTCATAGAATTTCGTCCTTCACACATGTGATCTAGTAGAATCAAATATTCAGTCAATGATGCTATATTATCCTTTTTTTGTCTTTCCTTTCTCTCTCCTTTGACTTGAATCTATTTCTCCTTCATTAGTTGTAGAAGATACTTGTTGTGATGGTGAGACAATGTGATTTCTAATAGGTCGAATTGTCTCTTATATCTAGCTTTCTAGGAGGGTAAAATATGTGTCACTTTGGAGGGCGGGTCAACTTTTCCAAGGAGGGGAGACTTGGTCATCTTGTCATCTTTTGATTGAAAATAAAAATAAAAAATAAAATTTTTCTTTCTTTTAAATGACTAAATGGGACGTGACTCAAAGAAATTTTCTTTTGACTCAAAAAAATTATTTTAACTCTAGCATGAAGAACATGCTTTACAAAATATAATAGATATATTAATGATAAATACATATATTATGAAGACCAAAGCTAGTTACGATTTAAATAATCTATAAGAAAGCCTTGTCTTACATAATTTGCTATTTTTTTATAATCTTTTGATCTTCCTCTACGTGGATCTACCACTTCCAAGTTTGTCTTTGATGGAGAAATAACCATGATCATCTCCTTGAACAAATCTTCGTATCTTTCAAGGAAAATATTACAATTTGTAAGTCCACTTAATCTTCTTTCATATAATTGATCTTTATTTAAAGTAAGAACTATAATCATCCACGATAAAAAATTTCATAAAACCTATGGTTATTCCACAAGCATCTTCTTTAAATTCACACCACAATTATAAAGCTTTTCATGCCGCATGAAAATTCCCCATAAATATTTTGGAGCATATTCTTAGGCATATTTTTTCTTGTAGGAGAATCATCCGAGTACATAATATTCTCATTTAATATTGTTGAAGTCTCGAAATCAAGTACAAACAACAATAGAACCAGTTTTGGAGGTAAATTCTCAACATGCAGAAAAGAACATACTACATCATAAAAAACAACAAGAACACCCTCATTACATATGAGAATAAGTATTGGAAAAAATTCTAATGGCGTGTATATTATTCTTATTATTTATTAGTCCCTACCTCTCTAGGGTTTGTATCACTTGCTTTGTGGTCGAAGTGTGTTGACTTCCCATTATTTTCCAAGGTTTTTCAATTTTAACCAAAGTTTCAGGAAAATGTTGAATATTCGTATTCTTCTATAAAATAAAAAATAGTTTTCTAATCTTTGGAAATATTATTTATAATTTTCCATTGGCTAAGCAAGCCTTGATGTGACATAATTACCTCGGTGGAGGGAGATTTATTTTTGGTATTTTTCAGTGTCTGGGAAATAATTTTAAATGAAAATGGCTAATTTTGTGAGTGGCCATTTCGTCGATGAGTTCTATGACACTGACATTGATAAAGTTCTCTAAGAAGGACCTTTACTTAAAGTAGGGGGGGCAGGGCGGGGTTCATTTCTTTGGTTAGTGATTTGATACCGATATCAAGACAAGTATTACTAGTGCATTTATCTCTTATTTCACTTATTTTTTTTCCATTTTAAACTTTTACAGATTTAGTTGTGCGGGAGAATATTTGCATAGAGTTGCGAATTAATATGGAATGAATGGTTTTCAGAGGAGGAGATATGTGCAAGAGAATGTGGGTGCAAAGGGAGATTTATTTAGTAGATAAAAAATTAATTTAACTTTAAACACAAACTTAGTATCTAATATTAAATGAAGTCTCTTTTTAATGCATGTGAGAAAGGAGTTTTCTACAGGACAACAGGTGTGTGGAGAAAGGAAAAAACACTTTGATTCATGATTTTCTGGATTGCCATATACATTTTCCCTTAAGGGTGGATCAATGCATGATATATGGTTTTCAAAGCTAGAAACAACAGTTTAAAAAATAGAAGCATAGAATCTTGGCATTCAAAGTTTCTAAATACTATGTGCATTTGTGATTCAAATTTGTTGATTAAATACTTAATATTAATATGCAATATTAAATTAAGTGTCTTTTTAATGCCTTTGAAGAAGTAGTGTTGTGTGGGAGAATGAGTGTGCAAAGAAAGGAACACAAACTTTCTTTCACAATGTTTCGGTCCTCCTTCTGCACACCTCTCTCCCACACGAGAATACCTATTAGTCAATTAATAATAAGAAATAATGGTGCATTTAAAACTTAAATAGAAATTAGTATCCAATATTAAATGAAGTGTATTTTTGACACACATGAGAAAAGAGTGATGTGTGGGAGAACAAGTGTGCATAGTAAGGAACATAAACTTTAGTTCATAATATTTTGCATCTCCGACTATAATTTCTATGAAGGGTGGATCAACATGGGAATTTTTTTTATTAGTCCTTGCTACTTATTATTATGAAATATTAAATCAAGTGTATTTTTAATTTGTTTGAAGAAGTATTTTCGTGTGGGAGAATGGGTGTGCAGAGCAAGGAGCAAAAACTTTCTTCTACAATGTTTCAATACTCCTTTCACACAACAATCTCCCACATGACAATAAATTTGAATAAATTAATAATGAGAAATTAGGGTGTCGATGGAACCTTATTCCGAAGACATGAAATTATTGAAAATTTAAGCAGAAACATAGTATCTAATATTAAATGAAAGGAATGATGTGTGGGAAAACAAGTGTCACAGAGTAAGGAATATAAACTTTAATTCATAAGTTTTTGAATTTTTGGCTACATTTCTTCTTATGGATGGATCAACGTGGGAATTTTTTATTAGTATCTGCCACACTAAGGACTATAACACTTGCTTCACAATAAAAGTGTATTGACTCTTTATTATTTCGCTGAGTTTTTGCAATTTTAACCAAAGTTTCTGGAAAATTCTAAATATTTATATTTTTTGATATTGGGATGATTCAATGATTCAATGTGTTGTTTTAAAAACTATGTTCAATGAATTTTATAATTTAAAAACTATAAACATATAATGTTGGTATTCAAGGTTCCCGAATACTTATTATACAATATTAAATACAATTGTGAACTAAATATTTATTGTGAAATATTTAATGAAGTGTCTTTTTAACGCATGTGAAGAAGAAATGTTGTGCGAGAGAATGGGTGTTTGGAGCAAGGAACATAAAATTTCTTCTGCAATGTTCTAGTCCTTCGCATAATTTTTCATCCGCAAATTTCTTCCACACAACTCCCTTCTACACGACAATCCATAATATTCATGGATTTCAAATACTATGTGCATTTTTGATCTTAAATTTGTGAATTTTAAATACTTATTATCGAATATTAAATGAAGTGTAATTTTAATGTGTGTGAAGAACATGTGTTGTGTAGGATAATGGGTTTGTGGATAAAGGAATGCAAACCTTTTCCCTACAATGTTCCATATCTCCGTATGCATTTATGTAGATCTCTAGCCTGCACAATGATACATATTAATGAATTAATTGGGTTTTTTTAATTTTAGTTAGTGTTTATGTTCAAGCTATATTAATATTGAATTTCATAGCAAGGGGATGTTGTTATAGGTTAATATGATAAAACTGGAAACATTACCTTTTTTAACAAATCTGTAAACATTTTATATGAATCATTTGGCTCGTGGAGCTAGTTTACAACTACAAGGATTATTAATAGTTTCCCAGAACCACCATCATTTCATAACATTTCAGAGTAAATTAAACTTAATATTGATACAATCGAAACAATAAGCATGGAGATTACCTGCACATGTGTGTATTTGGTGAACTAAATGTTGAAAAGGTTGATATTTACTCGTAACGGTGTTTACTATTAATTATATATACTAGTTAAATTTAATCACGATTTATTGGAAATGTTTTTTCAACATTTTGTGAACGTTCTATGGTAGGACAAGAATTGTATTTGGAAATGAACAAGAAAATTGGTGATATTAACCTACTAGCATGAAATTTACAAGTTATGAGGACATATATATATATATATATATATCCATGCTAGCACGAACTTGGTCAATGAGGATATACATTGGGATGATAAAAATATTGATGACAACTTTATGTCTGATACAAATATTTCATAAGATGTTTCACATGCTAAATAGCAGCAGATGGTGATTATGTAGGGAAACAAGAAATATATGGTTAAACAACATTGATAATGCCATTTATTAAGCAATAATTTCTAAATACAAAGGGTAAATTACTAGTATATTGAGGAAATAAGCTATTTGCAGTGATACAATTAACTCATTTTCTCATATCGATAGGAGCTTTCATTGATCGATTTCATATTTGGAATAATAGAGTGTTGACTGTTTTATTTTCGAAAAATGCATTTATAATTTGGGAGTATTGTTGGAGCTTTTGTTACCTTACATAGACTATTATCTACAAATATGGTGTTGCATATAATTGTTGGGTGTGGAGCTTGATTATCTTCTTTATGTATCTCCATGTTGGATCCCTGTCCTTAACAGGGCGACAACGTTGTCCTTCGTTTAATTGCCTCCAGGGGGTACAGGGGGGACAACATAGATTTTATGATCCCCCCCCCCCGCGTGGGGTTTAAGGGGCAACACCCTCGAAGCTAAAAACAAATGTAAAATTTCCTTGTAAAATATTGTAATTTCGTAGTCAATATGGGTCATTCATTAGGCACATGATCTGACGGTAGAAGTTATGTTTAATTTAAGGTTTCTTTCCCTAGAAGGAAACCCCCTCTATTTTATGAGGGTATTGTATTGCAGCTGTGTATTGTGTGTATACTCTCAACAAGAAATAGCAAAGGGGGCTATGTGAGAGAGTAGAGGATATTACAACGGATCTGTTGTAGGTTGTTTCTCTTCATTTTGTTGGATAATATAAAGGAAGGACTGGATGTTTCCATGGACGTAGCCCAAGTTGGGTGAAACACATATATCTGCGTCTCTCTTGTTTTATATGTTATTTCTATGTTTGTGTTTCTGAATATTTTATGTGCTTCATTGCTCTGTAATATATATTTTTCTAACAATAATCACATCCTTGAATTTCAATTGTGTCTAATTGGCATGTCTAAATTTCATATGAAAAGTACAAAATTATGAACATAAGGCATTTGGGATATAGTATTAAATCACTATTGATGATAAATTAAGGTTCAGGAAGTGGCGTGTCATGGCTATGATGTTAGTTGTTATCAATAGATAATATAGGTTGGAAATGTCATTTAGGCTCATTTAGAAATCAAGATGTTATCTTGTGTGATATTTGTAAGACATATCAAATGTGAAAGATAGACGATATTTGCAAGACATATCATGGTTGGTGGCATTAGTTGGGAAATATTTTTGTGTATTGTGATAGCTTTTTTCCCAATATTCCATATTATGATCAGAGCTAATTCTTGTCTATGTTGAATTTTCAATGATTTGGGTTATTGGATGCATTGTATATGATGGGTAACTAATTAGTTAATATGTAGTGTTGTGTAGGAGGGAATTGTGTAGAATAAATGTGTGGGAGAATGTATGCGAAGATACATAATATTCTAAAAGAAATTTTTTGTTCCTTGCTCCGTGCAGCCAGCTTGGACATGTGACAATTAGCTTTGCACCATAGTCTTCAAAACCAGGTGTTGGGTCATTCGTAATTCAAATTTGCTTTAATTTTTTTTGCACTCTGACATCAAATAAAATGAATCACTGTCGACATATTGGTGGGGACTAACTCAACCATGAATTTGATTCATGGTAGAGGTAGTTGATCACATCTGTGATTTTCCTTGCATAATTTTGTATTTATAGTTATTATTAATAGTATCTAAGCTAATTTTCATGATTAAAAGTAATTCATATTTATTTTATATCATAAATTTATGTATCTATGAATTGGTTCGACTATTTTTTCATTCTGATATCAAATAAATTGAATCGACATCGAGATAGTGTTGGGACCAATTGAACCATCAAGTCGATTAATGGTAAATTTAGTTGAGCATGTCTTCGCATAACATTTATTTGCGATTGTCCTCGCACAATTTTCCATTACAATTATTCTTAAAAGTTTCTAAGCTAATTTTCATGATCACAAGTAATTAATATTTATTTTATATTAATTTTCTGCCTCTTATGAATTGGTTCAACTTTTTTTGTAGTCTGATATCAAATAAAACAAATCTACATCAACATAGTGGTGGGGACTAGCTCAGCCATCAAGTTGATTCATGGTAGAGGTAGTTGAGCACGTCTCCACTTAATATTTATTTGCGATTATCCCTACACAATTTTTCATTTATATATATTATTAATAGTCTCTATGCTACTTGTCATGATCACAAGTAATTCATATTTATTTTATATCGTAAAATTTATATCTCTTACAACACACATATCAATGATATCAAAGAAGGAGAAAAGTGCAAAGTAAATGGACAAGATGGTTTTGGAATTTCGAGTTTTATTTCCATTACTTCCCTTAAACGTTGGCTTTGGTATCTTCAGTTACTATTTATTGAGATTTTCATGTGTGACAATTTTCACACAAGAAATAGTAATAGATGGTGATTTTGAAGAGAAATGAGAATTGTAAAGTTAAACAATAACGAGAACATTATTGATTGACAACGTATTTTTTGGTACAAAGAAGAAATGTTCAGCAGAGGAGAGAAAGAGGCTATTTTCCCTTATACGATTAACTTGCTTGTATCAACGAGAGATTTCCCTAGTCAATTGCATATGATTGATATGTGAACTTTTCAATAGAACAGAAACGAGGTAACAATATTTGGACTAGCGGATTGGCGAATGGTACATGTGTTCCAGGAGTCTTTGATTTCATAGAAATTGTTTATTTGTGTGAAAATAATTTCAATTCAAGAACATGAACAATTATGCTAGTAGCGAAGAATATTATTATGAATCCAAAGGTATTCAGATGGATACTCAAGCTACTGGAACTAAATAAGTGTTTAAAATTGTTCAAAGCACATATTTTCTTGAATTCAGAAGCATGCAAGGTTAACATTATTTGAGAATTCATTTCCCCAACTTTTCAGGTTCCTTCTAGTATTTATCCACTAGATATTTCTTTATTTTCATAACTTTTTAGGAACTTATGTGTTGAACCCTTAGTTAAACTAAGAGGGGGGGGTGAATTAGTTTAATACATTCATGGATTTTTAAAACTTTCCTTTAAACTTATTTACACCTTCATTTCAGGATCAACTTAATATATAATGAAACAACAATCTTAATCTGTGAGCAACAAGTATTAAGAAAATTAAGTAAAAAACATCAGCACATAATCATCATGCACATGACAATAGATATAAGTGGAAGCCCATAAGGGATAAAACCACATCTTATTATTATTGTGATGCAAAGGAAATCTCCAACTCCCTCTCACCACTAATTGTTTGTAGGCTCCAACCTACAAGAGGCTACTACCTCAAATTCTGCAAGCTAAAACTTGGAAGGAAGCTCGAACTCCAATCTATTTTCTGTAGGCTACAACCCACAGGAGGCTCTTACCTCAACCAACTCCAACTGGACATATATCAAGCTACAACTTGAAATCGAAGCACCAACTCCCATGTATTTTTTGTAGACTACAACCCACGAGAGGCTCCTACCTCAACCAACTACAACTGGACATCTATCAAGCTACAACTTGATATGGAAGCACCAACTCCCTTACACTACAATAAAATCATATAATGATTTACCTGGATATCAACTCTGTTTTCCTCCATCTTCAATGCTATCCTTCCAGCCTTCAAATCTACTTTATATCATCTTTGGATCTTCACAACTTCTCTATCTGCTCTTTCTTATTCTTCCACTCTCTAACCTCTTTATGCATATCACAATAACATCATTTATAGAGATCAATTCATAGTTGTTTGCATTCCATATGGGAATATGAAATGAACATGTATGACTCTTTGCCTTCCACCTTCTCATTTCCTCGCTCAGCATTTCAGGATGTTACAACTCTATATACTCATTTCAATATTTAACTGGAGTTTTTATTTGCATACGGAGACTTTCCTTTGCATCACAAACAATATACAATAAATAATACATTTACAATTACAATCACTTATTTTACTCAGCCCTTTCAGTTTCTTAGCTTTGTTGTGCATTTGTCCTCTTCTCCTTGTTTTCCTTTTGTATTTTCTATTTCTGTCATTATATTCCAACTTTGTTGCATAACTTCCCCTTTTAGCCCGATTCTTCTTCTGCGTTCAGCCCTTTCGTTTGCTTTACTGCCGCAACACTATTCTGCTTGAGCTCCTGGTCCTTTATTTTGTGTTTAGATCATTTATTTGTGACTTTTGGGGTATGGCCCACATAAAACTCCCTTTTAACACAAGGATTATTACAAATCTAAGTTTTATCAACATAAATACATTTATCAATCAAACAACGAATATATAACATACATACATTTAGAAATCAACCGTGCGCACATAATATACACAGACCATATATAAGTCCAAAATAATGCATAAATCCCAAACCAACGCAAATATGTAGGATTTTCCTACCAGAGGGCCCTACTATACCATGAACCAATCACATCTCATCGTAACTACTTACCCACAGGTTTCCCACTCTACTGATAGCGATAAGCCATAAACCATGTGATCTGCGATATGCGCTCATGCGCGGTGCTGACATGTGGTTCTTCCTTCATCGCATTGCGTCATTTGATCCTTACTACATCGCAACCAAAACATCATACCTTGTGATTTCTTGAAGTTAAACCCTATTTCTTGCGGGATGCGATGTTGCGCAAGGTCGACACGTGTCCCTCCATTTTGCATCGCAAAAATTTAACTTAACTTGCGATCGCCTTCCTGCTATCCCTTAAGCGCTACAATGTGCGGTATGTGGGTAAGTTCCACATCATCATGCCATGTCCCCTTGCCACATTATCATAAATTCCTGCGATCTGTGGGGTTGGGGCCACATCATCTACCATGCCGGCTTGCCATGTCACTTCCATGCCATCACCACATCACTGCCATGTCATCTTCCCATCACTACCACATCATCTTTATGTCACTGCCACATCATATTTATGTCACTTCCACGTCATATTTACATCATCACCACGTCATTTCCCACACTTTTCAGTTCAAAAATTACAATACTTAGTGGTTACCTCTATTTCGTGCGATCTATGATATTGCGCCATGCCAACACGTGTCCTTTCTCCACTTCGCATCGCACACAACTTAACTTTCCTTGTGACGGCCTTAATGCTAAGATATTACATGTTTCGATTTGCGAAATCACTCCTAAAGCGATTTGATCTCTATCGTCCATCTCTCGCCTTCACTTTTGTGATATAATCCTGACTGTCCATTCGCCTCCCTTGGAATTCTTAAAACAATTCCCTGCCTTAGTATATTTTTCATTTGTTTACATAACTCTGGTTTCTCCACGTTGTTCCTCCTGAGCTTGTTCCTGAGCTCGTCCTTGTTATTTAGTTTTATTTCAAGTTTTCACACTCGTCATACACATTTTCATACTAATTAATGTCCTATTTGTCTCTCGGCTCTCGCCTCTCTCTCTTGGCTTAATCATATTTGTTTAATTGGCCTCATCCTCTCAGATCTTGCCCCTTCATGCTTCTGCTATGTGTAAGATATCTGGTCCTCATTGTGTCTAGCAAATCCGATTACCTTCTGCTGTGTGTTGAAGCAATTCGCTTCCTCTCTGCTGTCTCTACTTCATTCGCTACCTCTGATGCATTCACTACCTCTGCTATATCTGCTTATTTTCTGCCTCTATTGCCTTGCTGCCTTTGGTGCCTTCTTAGCTACATTCGCTGCCTCTCTACATTCGTTGCCTCTCTGCTTTTGTTGATTCTTTGTTGTTCCTCTACCTCTCTTTTATGATTTATTACTACATTGTTTCCTAATCTTCTCCTTTTCCTTATTGTTGGTTCTTCTCTACTACTTTGCCTTAATGATAGTTCAGGCGCTGCCCCTTTTTGCTCCTTTGCCATCAATGAAAATATTTCCAACAGTCTCCCCCTTTGGAATTGATGGAAATACTCCAATACTTCCTCCAGGACTTCCTTCCCCTTTCATTCTAAGAAGTGTCTTGTATTTCTCTGCTTGATTTTCAGAAGAGCCTTTCTTCTTCTGCTTGCTTTTCCTCCCCCTTTGACATCAATGGAAAAGGATTGCACATTTCCCAGTGTAGTTTCTATATTTTCATTTCCTCTCTCTGAGTTGAGTTTAGGCCTTCTTCTTCTAAATTTATACCATGCTGCTCCATACTGGTGTACAAGAGTTGTTGGGAGAATACATTGAGAATCATTGAACTTGTTTGTAAGTTGATGCTATCCCAAAGCACAGACTCCTTGCCCTTGTATAAAGCTATAAGTGATGATAAGGACACTTCATAGAACAAAATTATATAATCAGACTTATATAATCAAGGATGCATCATTGGAAAAATATTAAAATATTGAGAATGCTCCATACGACATTTAAAGTCTGCTCCAAATATACTTCAGTCCATATTATGATCTTCATCTGAAATACATATCTGTAGTACACATCTTTTCAAATAGTATGATGCCAATATATCTTTTATAGATGAGGCTCACCATTACTTCCTATTGGTGGTGATATGTGTTGGACTGCTGACAAGGATATTACACTAACAACTAAAAGGCCCTTGATACTGATGTGAACAATGAATCAAACCAGAGCTTACAACTTATTGTAAGATTAGACAATATCTTTCAATCTAAGAGACAAAAAGACTTTACTACTTGTAAAAAGTACTTTCAAACTAACCCTTGAGGCTAGATACATTCAAATTATTGGTCAGTCTCACTTATCAACTATGCAATTTTATTTAATACATAAGGGGGTATGTATGTCAATAATCAACCTCTCTTCAATTGTGAAATACCAACAATTCCTTTCTGTTGAAGTAGGATTTATATGAATCAATAACATACTCTTTAGCTTCAAATGTATGATTAACACAACTAGTCCTTCATACTTCAGATAATTTAACTGTTCTATCATGATGATCTTCAATAAAATCATCTTCAAGTTGTTTAATGAAATCTCACCAAACATACTTCACATAGTTTTATTAATGGTCTTAAGAAAGAGTCCTTGAAGATATATCTGTACTGACTTGAGGAAGGCATGTAGTTATATCTAGAAATAGATGCTACTTCAATGCTCAATATAATACTTCAAGTGTAAACAAGATAATGATCCTTTAGCACTTTTATTGACAATTTCATGATTTAATAATGAAGATAATGCTGGGAATACTACCTTGATGTACTTATGCCATAATACTCTGATCGTGAGGACCTGTACCATACCACTGCTCTACTGATGACACTTGGTATTCTGCTAATAGGCAGGCTTGTTGTTCCAAATATCAACTGATACTAATTTGATAAACCATGCAGTAATTTCACTTTATCTTGCACATGAACCAATAGTTAAGACAACCTTCATAGTTTCTACTATTGAGCTCTCCACTGTTCTTAACAACAATAATCAATATACTGAATATGATCTTGGCATCATTAACCTTTTTCTTATTCTGTCATTTTTTTTTTTAAAGAATGTCAGTGCATATTCCTTTCTAGGACTGCTCAAAAATCATTGTTTCTCTATATACACTTCAATTGTTCTAAACATAATGATCTTCGGGAAGACATCTTCAATTTCTTTACTTTGAATCTACGAGGGCAGACCACTCATAGTTTTATCACTAATTTAACTTCTTTCCTCCAAGGGCACCTTATATAGATGAATGATGTAATGATATAGTGATGATAAGCATTTCTCTTACTCATCCTTCTTAAATTTGTTTCATTGTTAACTCTTGTAGTGTGATCATCCTCTATGGATATTTCTAGTTCTATAGCTCAAAGCATAATTTTTGTGATTTTACCCATTCATCACTTAGTGTGTTGATTTCTTCTTAGCTTACATGTTCATGGTTGATGCTCCCTCTACCACAATGGCTGCTTGCTACCTTCTCTCCTTCCATCAACTTGTTGGCTATTGAACGCTTCAGGTATCCTTATTCATCTACAGTTCTCTGTCAAAGGAATTGTCCTTTCCCTTCCTGAACTTTTAGTTGTTCTTATTCCAAGGAGCTCTTCTTGGACTAATTTTATGGGGACTATTTATGAACCGCTCTCCCCTAGCATGTTGCTTCTTATCTATTGCTAGTTGGATATTTGCATTGCTTCCTAGAGAAGCTCCCCTTGAGACTATGATGAATTCATTATGTTATGAAGTAACAGGCTCCCCCTTTCTCTTTTCCTTCCATACTTTATTGGGGTTCTTCATAATGTGTGCACTTCTTTTTTATTCACATTTTTGTATGATTTGATTGGATTCCATCATCTGTCTAGAGTTCTTTAATATATATGGCAGTTTACATTCTTTTGCTTTGTGACCAAGCTTGAGGCATACATAACATCTTATTTTACCAAGGTACTTTTGAGTTGATGTATAATTTTATGCTCCCTTTTGAACATAATTTACATTCAATAAGTTTATGTCCAAAACCATTGCATGCATAACAGTAGCCATGGAAATAATTTGTGTACCTGGTGATAGATTGTCTTCTCCATTTGTTTGCTTGAGGTAGTATTTTCATTCGATGCATCTTTAGTTGGTTGGACTGGATTTGCTTTGTCTTACAGTATTCCACAGTATGTCCAGGTTTGTGGCAGTCAAAACAAGTGATACTTCTCACAAGAGGAAGGAACCCCCTTTGACATATTCAGAATTTGTTCAATTCATCCTTAGGAGCGTATGAGCCTTTAGCAGTTGAATGTTTCATCCTCTCATTCTATGTCCTTTCATGTTGCTACTTGTTTCTGTTTGTTTCTTTAGAAATCATGTTCTTATTGGATTCTACTTCTGTAGGAATTTTTTGAGCTGCTTCATTATCCTTTACAACTTTCACAAAAATGATATTATTGTTATCTTCTACCTTGGACTTACTGGTTTCTTCTTCATAGCCTAACCCAGCCTTTATGAGAGGATACCTTTGAGCATTTATATTTTGGTCCAACTGTCTAGAACTTTTTATTTGTGGAATATTCATAATTAGTTCAATTTGGCCCTTCTCTGATTTCATCCACAGGCTTACCGCCTCTTCTTCCAATCTCCCACATTCCAAACTTTTCTCTCTTATTTTTTGCAACATAATGTCTTCTACTTTCCTTGCTTCTTCAAGTTGTGCCTTCAGGCCAACAATTTCTTCCTTATCTTCATATTCTCCCTCATCACATATTTGCACCAATGTCTTAGGGTTTTTGTTTTCATTCTTCAATCTTTCTATTTTAGTCAAGGCTATGTCAAGTTGGGTTTTTTCCTCAACTTTAATTTCTTCATGGTCCTCACATCCATTCACCCTAGAAAGTATCTCATTTGATTGACCTTTTTCCTTTTGAAAGGAATTTTTCTTCTTATTCTAGTTTATCTTCTCCTTCTTGATAATGCATCCACAAGTGTCTCCTTCACGCATAAGATGCAATCTATTCCAAATTCCTTTTGCAGAGGTTAAATCCATTATTAAATCAAGATCCTTGTTATGAATACTGTTATATATCACACATTTTTCCTTGGCATTCGACTATTGTTCTTGCAAAGAGGGAGAGTTTGTGCAGTAACCATCACATACAAGCTTCCATACCTCAAGTTCATAAGCCATTAAATCTCTCCATTCAGGAAAGTTTTCTGTATTCAACGCGGGTACATTTTGATAGTCCATGACTCAACCATATCTCCTTTAAGCTATTAGGCTTACACCAAAGGAAACCGCTCTGATATCAATTGTTGAACCCTTAGTTAAACTGAGAGGGGGGGTGAATCAGTTTAATACATTCATGGACTTTTAAAAATTTCCTTTAAACTTATTTACACCTTCATTTCATGATCAACTTGTTAGAAAATAAAATATTACAGAGCAATGAAACACATAAAATATGCGTAAAACACAAGCACACAAAACACATAAAACCAGAGAGACACAGATATACGCGGTTCACCAATTTTGGGCTATGTCCACCTTGAACAGCCAGTCCTTCCTTTCTATTATCCAGCAAAATGAAGAGACACAACCTACAACAGATCTACTATAATATCCTTTGTTCTCTCTCACAGTCTCCCTATCTATTTCTTGCTTCGAGAATACACATACAATACACAGCCGCAATAAAATACCCTCATACAAGCGATGGGTTGCCTTCTAGGGCCAAAAACCCTAAACTAAAGATAGCTTCTACCGTCAGATCATCCGCCTAATGAACAACCCAGATTGACTAGAAATTACTATTCTTTTACAAGGCAATTTTACTTCATAGATGTTTGCATTCCATATGGGAATATGAAATGAACAGGTATGACTCTTTGACTTCCACCTTCTCATTTACTCACTCAACATTTTAGGATGTTACAACTCTATATACTCATTTTAGTATTTAATTGGAGTTTTTCTTTACCTACAGAGACTTGCCTTTGCATCACAAACAATATAAAACAAATAATACATTTACAGTTACAATCACTTATTTTACTCAACCCTTTTAGTTTCTTAGCTTTGATGTGTGTTTGTATTATTCTGCTTGTTGTCCTTCTGTCTTTTTTTTTTTTCTGTCATTATATTCCAACTTTGCTGCATAACTGCCCCTTTTATCCCGACTCTTCTTCTGCGTTCAACCCTTTCGTTTTCTTTACTGCTGCAACATTGTTGTGCCCGAGCTCCTGGTCCTTTTTTTTGCGTTCAGATCATTTCTTTGTGACCTATGGGGTATGGCCCACATAAAACTCCCTTTTAACACAGTGGAGTATTACAAATCTGAGTTTTATCAACACACATACTTTTATCGATCAAACAACTCATATGTAACATACATACGTTTAGAAATCAACCGCGTGTATTAAATTACATACTTTTAGAAATAAAAAAATGCACACATAATATACACATACCATATATAAGTCCAAATTAATGCATAAACCCCAAACCAATGCAAATACTTGGGATTTTACTACCGGAGTGTGCCACTATACCTTGAGCCAATCACATGTCATAACAACTACTTTCCCACAGGTTTCCAACTCTACTAATATCGATAAACCATAAAACATGAGATCTATGATATGCGCTCATGCGCGGTGCTAACACGTGGTTCTTCCTTTATCGCATCTCATCGTTTGATCCTTACCACATTGGAACCAAAACAACATACCTTGTGATATATTGAGGTTAAACCCTATTTCTTGCGGGATGCAATGTTGTGCAAGGTCAACATGTGTCCCTCCATTTCACATCACAAAACTTTAGCTTAACTTGTAGTCGCCTTCCTACTACCCCTTAAGTGTTGTGATGTGTGGTATGCGGGTGAGGTCCATGTCATCATGCCATGTCACCTTGCCACATCATAAATTCCTACGATACGGCCAGGATTCAAGACACATCATCTTCCATGTCAGTTTGCCATGTCACTACCACATATTGCCACGTCAATGCCACATCATCCTCATGTCACTACCATGTCATATTTACATCATCTCCACGTCAACTCGTGCACTTCACAGTTCGCAAATTACAACAATTTAACTTAGTGGTTACCTCTATTTCATGCGATCTACGATATTTCATCGTGCCAACACGTGTCCCTTCTCCACTTCGCATCACACAAAACTTAACTTTCCCTGCGACGAACTTAATGCTAAACTCTTAAATGTTGTGATTTGCGAAATCGCTCCTGAAGCGATTCGATCTCTGCCATCGATCTCTCGCCTTCACTTTTGCGATCTAATCATGACCATCCATTCACCTCCCTTGGAATTCTTCAAAGAATTCTCAGCCTTAGTATATTTTTTGTTTTTTTACACTGTCCCACTCTGTAACTCCGGTTTCTCCATGTTGTTCCTCCTGAGCATGTTCCTGAGCTCATCTTTGTTATTGAATCTCATCCCGAGTTGTCACACTCGACATACACCTTTTCCTACTGATTAAAGCCCTCTCTGTCTCTCTCTCTTGGCTTAATCATATTTGTTTAATTTTCCTCTTCCTCTTGGCTCTCGTCTCTTCCTGATTCTGCTATGTGTAAGATCTATGGTCCTCGCTATGTCTAGCAAATATGATTTCCTTCTGCTGTGGGCTAAAGAAATTCGATTCCTCTCTATTGTCTCTACTTCATTCGCTGTCTCTACTGCATTCGCTGCCTCTGCTGTCTTTGCTTCTTTGCTGCCTCTGTTGCCTTGCTACCTTTGGTGCTTTCTTATCTACATTGGTTTCCTCTGCTACATTTGATTCCTCTATACATTTACTGCCTATCTACTTTTGTTGATTCTCTGTTGCCTTGCTACCTTTGGTGCCTTTGCTCATTGTCTAATTCTGCTCCTTGCCTCTCTACTACTCCTCTGCCTCTCATTTATGATTTATTACTGCTTTGTTTCCTGATCTTCTCCTTTGCCTTATTGCTAGTTCTTCTATACTCCTTTGCCTTAATGATAGTTCAGGTGCTACTCCTTTGTGCTCCTTTGCCATCAATGAAAATATTTCCAACATTATGTTGGCTTTCTGCCTTCTTGATGGGCCATTGAAACAACAATGAATGTCCAAAAATTAATTTTCTATTTTATTTATCACTCATACAAAAAAATTTGTATGTTCGAATCGAGTTGATGTCATTTCCAATGAGTTAGCCTTTTAGTTAGTTAAATTTTCCAAGAGAAATAGATTATTTTTAATGGTGTATCTGATAACATCCATCATGTCAAGCCATGTGTTTGATGACTTTCCTTGTAATCATAAATTCAATTTTAATTAAGAACCAACACAGTTCTAGTATCCCATACTGTGGAAAGACACAAGTTATTTAAATTTGTGTTTAATTCAAGATGTATTTGTAAAGAAATTTAATTACATGATAATTGGACAAGAGCCTTATCAAATATCTACACAGACTCAAGTTTTCCTATTTGGAAAAAGGGTGCATCATAGAAATAGAAAGAAATATGATAATTCAAATTTATGGTTTGAAGATAAGTAAACCATTTTTGTTGCCCAAATTTGTTCTAGACATGTATTTTATTGTTGAAGTATATAGGAAATACCATTGATGGTTAAGATTCATTTGAAAGGAAAAAAATACATAATAAAAAAAACACATAATATATATATATATATATATATATATATATATTATGTATTTTTTTTCCTTTCAAATGTATCTTAACCATCAATGGTATTTCCTATATACTTCAAATATATATATATATATATATATATATATATATATATATATATATATATATATATATCTTTGTCATTTATTATTGGAGAAGTCACTCGGAAGAATGCAAATTACACTACAGATCATGCACAATATTTAGATGCTTTTAACTTAAGTAATGTTGAAATCATTAAATCCTTTGATCCATAAGATCTATCTAGCACATACCTAGAGTCTGTCAGGTATGGGAGCTAGTTTCAAAGAGCTGGATAAAAAAGCGAGGAAAGTCACAGTGCACCAAAAAAATAAAGGAGTTGATAATAGATACTAAAGACATTTCTTAAGAAGAAAATATTGATATGGGAGAAATATACAAGAAAAGAGTCACAAATCCTGTAGAAAATCTCTAACACAACTCTGATAACATGTATAAATTACACCAATGGATTCAATCCGATCATGCAATGTACTAAAACAAGATATTGAATCCTTCTACAATATTTGCACGATCGTTCAATCACATGAAAGTAAGAGAAATAAGTAAATCAATCATGCAACACAAGATTTTCCTGGGGAAATAAACTGCACAAAACCCCTCCATCATTATTGTATAGTCAACCAAGAAATCATGAAACAATACAATGCATGTGTGCTCACAAGAACCTCATACACTCTACCAATTGTCTCACACTATCTAGGAAAAATTGGACCAATACATAGCCAATTTCCTACCCACCTTTATCTTGCCTTGCTCACGCAATCCCTAGGAAAAATAATTCATATTAAATATGAATTCCAACCTTCCTTGACTGCACAATCCATCATGGGCTTCCTGTGGCTTTATAACTGCACCTGGGAAGTTCGCTAATAATACAACTGATAGTTTACTTGCCTTTAACCTTTGTCTCAACTGGGTCGTCATCAGAATTGACATGCATGAAACTATTAATAGTGAATCATCAGTTAATTGGTAGATCACTACTTGTGAATTAAATCTATTTTAATTCACTTGATCTTCCACTAGCTCACTAATTAGTTGGAACTAGTTAAATTGATTTTAACTTAATTAATTTGAGTTAACTAATTGCACTCACACGACACTAGTGCTACAAGTACAATTGGACCCTGTAAATAATAAAATCACTCTACATGCCTATCCTTTGACCCTCAACTCAAAATTCTTGAGCTAACTAAGTCTATCACACTTAGTTAACTATTACAAGTTGTTATGAGATAATATTACAATTTATTTTCCTATTTATTTAAAAATTGGACGTCCACATTAGCACTAATATGTCACTGAATTCCTCACTCATGTGTGACATGGAATCCCACACTAGCATGTGGTGCATTTTCTTGTTGAATTTCAACAAATGCTACGCAAAAAACTCGATATTGGACACCCAGTACTAGTCCAAGTTCATCTACTAGTTAAAGAAAGAGAAAAAATATAGCATGTGATAGAATGGCTCATAGTGGGCTATGAGGTGGAAAATATGACAAAGAGACTCTTTGGATATTCACTCCAAAAATATTGCACACGGATGAATCAACCAAATCCAAGAGTTTGTGAAAAATAGGGAGCATTGAAGAGGCTATGGACATGTAAGTTGAAAACACTATACTACCTGATTGGGTTAATACCTGTTTGGTTGAAAATTAGAAAATTATGGATCAAATTGTTGATGAAGTCACTATTTTTTATGACTATCCTGTCACATTGGAAAATTAAAATTATGATAGGGGCAGTAAAATATTGAGAACTGACAGAGTAAAGGTTCGAACAAAAAGGCTATTGATTGGGAAAAAATGGTTATTGATTTGATTGGGTTTGGAGTGACACGGCTCATGAAATTGCATCAAGCTACTAATGATGTGCATGTAGATTCTATGAGACAACAAGAAGCAGAAAATTTAAGAGTCTATTGTTTAAGTTCTTAGTAGAATTTATTTTGACGCATTGTGTAATGATCATTGTATGAGGTTCGTAAATGCGAAGAATCTCTTGTTGCGCACATGAATATTTCATTATGCGAAGTGCAGAATAATATCATATATAATATCATTTATCATTGACCTTAGTTCCATTTAATCCAACTACTTAATATGAATTTCATTGTGGGGAATGCAAAGATGCAGATTGCATAAATGAATCCATGTCGATGTAAAGAATTTGTGGGTAGTATTTGTAGAGAGCCAAATAGGTCTAGGATTGAATAACTTTAGAATCTATGGATTCCAAGTATAGTTATATGTATTTAGTGTGAGACAAATTACATGAAAATTGTTGCACCAATTTACAAATGAACTCAATAATATGAAAATTGAGGCACACAATTACAAATTACCAACATTTACGAAGGTAAAATCTTTCAGATTGCGTAAAAATCATAATTTTGGTTATAATGCATAAGGGATATGTCCAGGATGTTGATCATGTGATTGATTGGTCTATATTGTATGTGTAACTAGAAGGATAATTCCATATAGAACCTCAGTGCATTTTGCAATGAAAACAACTCAATGAATGCTTGAAACATGATTTGAATTATAGTATTCAATTGGATTGAAGGAAGAAAGGGAGTGCAAGGGAACAATTGGATCAACAACTAAAATTGGATTTATTTCTAGTTAGTAGGTTACATATGTTGATTTTTGGCTGCATGGTATATCCATGTGATTCCTTGGTTATGTGATACCACTGGCATGGATATTTTCCTAGATTGACATTGGTTTAAACCTTTCCTTTCCATTTCCTAGATAGCCATGGTGTTGTGGGTTTCCCACTTATTTTTCTGACTAGTGCTTAGGTACCCTATGGTTGTGGGTGGAACAAACACTTTGGAATCCCTGGAGGAGCTTCGTTTGAGTTACTAGTTCCTAAAGCCGTAGATTGGGAAAAACACTTTATAGCCCTTGGTGGGTTGGGTTAATAGTTCCTGGAGCCATAGTTGAAACAGACGCTCTAGAGCCCTACAAATGTGGTTGAGGTTTGAGGTGGGTTTCCCTTTAGAAGCCTTGTTTTGTTTTTTTTGTTTTGTTTAAACCATTATATCCCAAATTCATGCATGGAATATGACAAGGGGGTGATTGGATGAAAGAGGAATTTGGTTTAGCTCAATCTATGGTCATGTGGTACATGGAAGTCCCTGACTTGGTTGGTATTTTCATATATTATATATGATATTTTCCTTATGAGATCGATGAGAATTTGTGGTGATTATGATGGTGATTTTATCGTTGATTTTTTATGGTTTCCATTATATTTATATGTTGGTTATATGTCAGTTATATGATGTATTCTATTTATGGCTATTGGCATGTTTTAATAAGTTATTGAATGGTTGATGAATTCATGGGATAACAAGTGTTATTGCAGCTAGCTAGAGTAGGATTGGAGACTTCTTGGTGATTCTTAGATGAAATTCAAAAGCTTATGATCATATATGGATTCATGACCTATATCTCACACATTTACCATATGTTTGATGAAATTTCCGATGTGTACCAGGAAGTCTAGGGAAATATATTACTTCAAGTTAGAACATTTAGCATTGTCGTCATGTTAATTATGATTCTGGAAAGTTACAGGGATATTTGGGAAGCGGTCTGGAAGATAGCCTAGAAATGTGGCTTAAATATCAGAACTGTTGGCAAAAAACTAGAGTTTTTAGTTCATAACTGTATGGAGACTAGCTTATGAGTGCGGTTGGAGGCTCACAACCATATGCAAGTTGTGTTGTGTATGCAGTTGGAGATTAATATTATGAAAAAGTAGCTCCAACTTAGGATTTGGTCATTTTAGGTTGTGTACTGAATTTTGGGTGATCTAGTGTTCCTGAGGGATGTCTGTAAGTTTTTATTGTGTTAGCCTCACTTCCATAACTGAACTTGGATTTTGGGTCATCTCATAGTGACACACGTCTCATGTTTACCCTGGAAAGCTTCTGAATTTAGGTGAATGTGGGAGGAGGGGTTACAGGGAGGTATCAGAGTGAGTTTGTTTCTCTTTGGGTGATGTCTGATACCATAGGGTGGTATCATATCTTCTAGGTTCAAACACTTTGATTTCATTGACTAGATGTGATTGTTATGCATGCATGTCAATTGTATGCATGCATTTTAGTGGATATGGTTGTCGTGTATGTAGTCGGTGTTACATATTTTTTATCATGCATGATGTGATATGTTGATACATTGATGCCGTTATTTGTATATACATGTATATCATGCTAATATGGACTCATTTTTGTAGACAATATAGCCTCCCCTAAACTTCACTAAGGTATTGTTTTGATTGTGTCTATATTTGGTTTATATAACATGGCATGTTTACAGGAAGAAGAAGATCAAATATGATGAGTAGAATGGTGGACTAAAATTCACATGACTCTCCTTACCAAACAGCTAAGCAACAAGGAGATGAGTATTCTCTTGATTCAGTAGACACGCTGAGAAGTAGGAAGGAGAATATTAGAAGTTACAAGGAAATAAATAATAAGCTAATTGAGTCATGGGAAGGAATTTCTAGAGCTCAAGAAAAGAAAGAAGAGGTTAATGCATTGATCCTTTAGAGATTATCAGATTTTTACAGAGAGGGAAAACCAAGAATCAGTCATGGATAGGAGGAAATGACTAATGGGGCATATGACAGTAGGTGTCAATCAGGATATAGGTTGGATAGGTATGACAAAGTTAGAGGTAGTAGGTGGTTGGATACACTTGAAAGGAGAGGTAGTGCTTATGGGTTCTATTCTAGTTATTATTCAAAGATACATCATGGTCATCATTTCCATCATCCTTATAGGAGGAGTGAGAAGCAGTACTTTCCAAATGAGTTCAAGAAATAAAAACCTCCTACATTTGATGGAAAGATGAAGAAATTGGAATATGTAGAAGCATGACTAATTGGGATGAATAAGTTATTAGAATTGCATGATTACATAGAGAATATGAAATATAGGATAAATATTTTTAATCTCAAGGGAATAAGAGATATGGTGGGAAGATGTGAAGTGTGTCATAGCAATCAAGACATGGGAGTTGAGTTTTCATGAGCTTAAAATAATCTTCAGAAAGAAGTAGTTGTCCAAGAGATATTACAATGGAAAGTCTAAGGAGTTCTATGAGATTAAGATGGGTTCTATGAAATATGAAAAGCATACGACCAACTTTTTTGAGTTCTTGAGGTAAGTGCCATATCTTAAGGATGAGAAAAAAAAGGTCGAAATTTTCATCAGTGGATTTCATTTATCATTTAAAGATTGGATTGGGTATGATGAGCCTCGATCATTGGAGGAATTCATTGGGAATTTCAAGCATTTTTATGAGAAGTCTAAGCGTATGAATGAGCCTAAGTCATATTGGAAACATAATGATAATAATAAATAAAAGTGGGCCAAGAAATAAGGAAGACCTCAGGATGCAGGTGATAAAGAGAATGCGACACCTTATAAGAAGTTCAATTTACTTAACAGAGGACATGGGTATCAGCCTGAGTAGAATAAGGGCGATGACAAGAAGTCTTTGTAGCGTTGTACTTGTGGTGGAGATCATCGTATGAGAGATTTCCTGTCGTACTAGTGTGTAAAAACTCATATTTACAGTTTCAAGGAGGAACAAACAGTTGGATATATTGGGAAGATTATTCCTGAAATTTATGCATTAGAGGATAGGAAGCAGGTTGATCATCATGCACCATTATTGAGATGGAAGGTAAGATTTATGCTCAAGTTGTTACGTTTTTTATTGATCGTGGATCTAATTATAGTTATATCAGTCCTAACCTGGTGGATAAGTGTTTCTTGAATAAATAATTTCATGAAAAATATTGGTTGGTGTAGTTAGCTACATGGACCAAGAGAAGAGTTCATCATTGTGTGAGATTTTGTGCATTTGAGCTAAATGGTATGCCTACATCAAGAAATCTAAATGTGCTTCCTTTGGGATAATACAATATGATTTTGGGCATGTATTGGTTTTTCATTCACAAGATTAAGGTTGATTTTTGTGACAAGGCTATTGAGTGCCTAGATGATGATGGGAAAAGGAGAATATTTTAGGGAAAGAAGAAGCCTATATCAATGAGAAAAATTACAATTATTCAAGAAAATCGCAATTGTCAGAAATTATGTGTATTGTTTACGATTCATATTTATAAGGAAAAAGGGAAGGATGTTGAGGATGATGAAGTCCTAGAGAGATACCCCATTTTGCAATAGTTTTAGGATTTTTTCCTGCAAATATGTCAGTGTTGCCTCCTCATAGGGAAGTGTAATTTCCTATTGAGTTGATGTTGGGAGAAACAGAAACATCTAAGGAAACTATAATATTCCCATATGGGAAAAGCAAGAATATAGTGCAAAACCATGGAAATAGTAGTGTAAACATTACATGAAAGCAAGAGGCCAATATGGAGACCTTATAATCGATAAAAAAACAGAAAAATATGCATAAAAATGGGCCATAAAATGTACAATAAGATAACAAGCCTCCAATGGAAAAAACCCTCAAAAGAGGTGCTGCTACTATATATCAAAATGTCAGAACACTGCTACAAAGCAGTTTTAAAGGAACTTCTACAACAAATGAATATACAAAATATCATGGGTTGATAGTTGCCTCAAAAGATAGATCCGATACAGATCTGAGCACTATACAACCTTCAATGAAGAACCACTCAATGGTTTTCAGCAAAACACCATGTACAAGATGGGAATCTAAGCCCTAGGGTTGAAAATTCAGTGCAATATGTAGATCTGGAAAGTGTGGCTGATATGATATAACAAATAGTGCAACCTCCTCCAATGGATCTCCTAAATGAAATGATGATCCCTTTACTAGAAAATATCCTCTCCAAATGGTGTGTCATAACCACCCTGCAACTCCTCCCTCAAAATAATGCAGATACGGAAAGAAAGTGTGCTATAGGGGCCAATAAATATGTGGCTTGATGCCAAGAACTGAAAATATGCACAAGGGCCTTCCTTACTATCTTCCCAATGGAAAGGAAGCCTTCTCCACTGAAAATATGCACAAGGGCCTTCCTTACTATCTTCCCAATGGAAAGGAAGCCTTCTCCACTGAAAATAAGTAATGAGGTGACCCAAATATGGTCTCCATTGTTGCAACCTGCAAAAAAACTCAACCCTAAACATAATATGCACTATAGATGTAAGTTGAAGCTTTGGCCAAATTCCTGATAGTGCAAGTGAAGTACAAGACTCCTCCAAGAGCTTCTCAATGGAAGAGGTTGGATTCCCGATCAGGAACACCCAGTGCTAAACAACACAACAATCTCAGCTAAACATCTAGAGAAAACTATATGTCTAAACAGACCATATATTCAGAAATATAAAATACATAAACATAATGAATATGGATGACATCCTCTTCCTTTTATAAGAAATGAGCTTCAAAACCCTAAGCCCCATTCATTTGTGACACTACTTCCATGCAAGGTGTCTCCATCTAAAACGGTGTTGTCCCTCATTGAATGCCACTACTCCATGAAAACGTTGTTGAATTGGTCAAAGTTGACCTAGTCCACATGCTCTAGCCCCTGTTCACACCTTAGGGTGATTTATTAAGTTGAAAAGATGATCCACTTTTACATGAGAAGTGGTTTTATTCCTAATAAAGAGATTTATGGGTCTCCCTACCCACTTATTCACCAAACAAGAAAGCAAAATTAGATTTTAATATTCCAATTAGTTGCATGCTAATTTAGGAATATTACAATCCTCCCCTCCCAAATTTTTCTTGTCCTCAAGCAACTGCAAAGATATGTCTACAAAATATAGGGAACCTTCATCCCCATGTGAAGCTCCATCCTCCAAGCTATCATCCATATAAAATGAATCACCCTCCAGAATGGTAATTCATAGAAACAATTCTCCCATGTGAGAGGCTCCTCCCAAAGACATAATTCAATCATATGGCTCCCTTCATAAGGAAACAAGTGATATAATGTAGTAGCCATACAAGGTCCCATGCTCCCCTTGAAGCATGAAGAAATGTGGGAAGTTTCATTCCCAACAGACACATCCAACCAATGTTTAATCTCTCCAATCATGTCCCAAACAATAATAAGAACATAATCAACATATGGGATCACAATCCAAGTCATGCTAGTTGTCATATGTAGTAATGGAGGAAGACAATGATCCCTCAAGTGTAACTAGCACAGTTTTACTCCTAACTGCATTAGAATATGGCATTATGAGTGGTTTCCCAACCATTTGTTTGCTGCCCAAATCTCTTCACAAGCTTGGAGAAGGTGTATGGTGTATGGTGCAAATTAAGCATACCCTACATAAGATGTCATCTCCCCAAAATATCCTAGGGATTGGCCATTATCAATTATGCTAATGGCCTCAAGTAGACCATGAAGTCTAGAAGGAAGAGTGCCCCCTCTTGTAGTAATACCCTGCGCATGTATGATAAGGAAATGCAAATACATAGTAAATGAATCATGATGTACATAAATACAATATTTACCATGTACTTGGTTCAAGCTAGTAACGTGGCTCATAGATGGGCCTCCTCTCACTCCCAATGAGGAAGCAAGTGGTTTTGATAACTCTACCAAAGATTCATGTCTCTCCTCATCCTCCAAATAATCCATGCATCTCCGCATATGATGGTGCATCTCCTCTTTGAAGCCTTCCTAAATGAATCCCTCCGGGATAGTATGGTATGCTCTTATAAAACCAATGGGTTTGGAGAGAAACCCTTCATATTTTTCATCTATTATAGTCTCCTTGAGCTTAGAGGCACTAGCCAAGAAGACTCTACTCTGAAAATAGATGGCCCCATCTACTACTGCATATCTTTCATTAGATAGCTAGTCATCAAGCACTCAGCATGAAAAGAGATCCTTGGAGTATTCCACTAATAGCTATCATGTGAAGAACCTATCATGTTGTTGATCTGTTCTTTGACATCTCCTATGCCAAAGACATACACCGGGATGTTGCAATATTGCCTTTGTTGCTCCTCTCTCAGTGAAATATCTAAAATGAGAGTGGGTAATGATGATATTGGGAGAATATCTTCCTTCTCCTTCAGTCTACCCAAGACTCCCAACATTGTACAAAGACCTCCCATTGTTCCCACTCCTCTTGGATCTATGAGTGGTGCAACATGTTGAGAGAACTCTTTGATCCTCTTCCAATCAGGGGGTCTCCCTGGTTGAATGCCTCCATGTAATGGAACATCAAGGCCTAGAGCAGGTTGTTTATGTGAGTGGACTTATTTTTCCCCGCCCTCACTGCGCAATTCATCCTCCTGCTTCTGTACATAAACCTCCTAAAAAGGATGGGGGTATATGTTCCCAATCATTTGGTGATGTCCCTCCTTCTCATTTCCTCCTACCTTCTGCAAGATCTCATAATATAGGGTGTATTTTCCAATTGTAATCAATCTATGTACACCAAAAATCTCATTGGTGTCAAAAGTCTCAATAAAAAAAGAATGATCTATCATAGTGTGTGTCCCCAAAATGGTATTCAATGTTGGAACACACTTCCTCCATTGTTTTTTCTTATTTCCTATCAACATAGACCCATGCTGCTCATGATCTTCATATGTAAGGTCCTTTGGAACTTCTTTCAAAGATACAAGAGCTCCTCTAGTTGAAGCAATTACTTCATCTCCATTCCCAAATAGAAGTAGATCTCCTCTCGTTGTCACAATACTGGAGGATCTTTCCATCTCTTCCTCTTCCTTCTCCTCATCAATGGATAATACCTCATCATTGTTGTCTTGATCTCCTTTTGAAAGATGAATCCTCATGTCTTCTTCTTGAGAAGAAAGGTCTTGCTGAAGTGGGGCCTTTTCTCTTGGAAAATCATGTTGCAGATCTTTAACCTCCTCAACGATGCTTTGAAATGGAGCTGGTTTCATGAATCCTTCCAAATCATGCAAAGGTTCTGATTTCTTGGGCTTGGTTTGTTCTCCCAAGGAAATTTCATATTGTTTCAAATCAAATGTTTTCACTAACCTCCTAATGAAATTTGCATAAGTATATATATTTGCATTATTCAATGAAGAAGATTCAAATAACCACCAGGCATAAGCCTTACCTTCAATATGTAGTGCTGCTACTCTAATGGCTTCCTCTTATGAAACTTGATGTAGCTGGAAATATGTATCTAGATCCTTTACCCAAGCCTTGGTCGTGCTATTGGGTGACCCATGAAAAGTAGGTAGAAATAATCTACCCAAAGCGTGTTGCATGCACCCTCTTCTTTTATTGTAGTTACTGGGTCTTCTATCTTCTTTTATTTGACAAAACCCTTGGAAGCTTAGATTCTCCTTGAATCTTCTAGACTGAGATTCATATTCTTGGAGATAGTCACCAAGAGTCTCCTCCTTTGGTGTTTCTCCTCCTTCTTCTTCTCTTGCCAAGAATGTAGGCATGGTACCACATTGTAGATATGATTGTGTGGCTAAATGCTCACACCCATAATATGAAGAACTGGAGCTTTCTTCATGAGCCAATATTCTTTAGGGACCTTCATGTCTTTCCCTCCTCATTCCCTTGATTTCTCTTTTAAGCTCATGCATAGTTTAGAGAAGAAGTTCTGAAACTTCTTTCCCTCCATTTCTCCAAATAATGGAGACTTTCCTTTGTCTCTTCTGTAAGCCTTCTCTTTTCTGTGAGAAGCTTCTTCTTCATCTGATAACATCGACGCAATTTCTTCACAGGCTGAGCCAATATTATGCTCTGATACCACTGTAATATTCCCAAACGGGAAAAGAAGGAATATAGTGCAAAAACATGGAAATAACAGTGTAAAAATTACATGAAATCAAGAGGCCAATATGGAGACCTTCTAATCATTAAAACAACAACAAAATATACATAAGAAATGGGCCATAAAATGTATAATAATATAGAACAAGCCTCCAATAGACAAAGCCCTCAAAAGAGGTGTTGCTATTATATATCAAAAAGTCGGAACACTACCACAGCGTAGTTTTAAAGGCACTGCTACAGTAAATGAATATAAAAAATATCATGGGTTGATAGGTTCCTCGAAAGATAGATCCAATACAGATTTTAGCACTATACAACCTCCAATGAAGAACCCCTCAAGGGTTTTCAGCAAAACACCATGTACAAGATGGGAATCTAAGCCCTAGGGCTAAATATTCACTGCAATATGTAGATCTAGAAAGTGTGGCTGATCTAATATAATAAATAGTGCAACATCCTCCAATGGATCTCCTAGATGAAAGGTTGATCCCTTCACTAGAAAATCTCCTCTTCAAATGGTGTGCCAAAACCACCCTGCAACTCCTCCCTCAAAATAACGCAAATCTGGAAAGAAACTGCGTTGTAGGGGCCAATAAATATGTGGCTTGATGCCAAGATCTTAAAATATGCACAAGGGCCTTCCTTACTGTCCTCCCAATGGAAAGGAAGCCTTCTCCATTGAAAATAAGTAATGAGGTGACCCAAATATGGTCTCCACTACTTCAACCTGCAAAAAAATTCAACCCTCAATAGGATCTGCGTTGTAGATGTAAGTTGAAGCTTTGGCCAAATGCCTGATAGTGGAAGTGAAGTACAAGACTCCTCCAAGAGCTTATTAATGGAAGAGGTGAGATTCCCAATCAGGAACACCCAGTGCTAAACAACACAACAATCTCAGCTAAACAGCTAGAGAAAGCTATATGTCTAAACAGACCATATATTCAGAAATATAAAATACATAAACATAATGAATATGGCTTCCATCCTCTTCCTTTTATAAGAAATGATCTTCCAGACCCTAAGCCCCATTCATTTATGACACTACTTCCATGCAAGGTGTATCCATCTAAAACAACGTTCTCCCTCATTGAATGCCACTACTCCATGACAACACTGTTGATTTGGTCAAAGTTGACCCAGTCCACATGCTCTAGCCCCTGTTCACACCTTAGGGTGCTTTATTAAGCTGAAAAGTTAATTCACTTTCACATGAGAAGTGGTTTTGTTCCTAATAAAGAGATTTATGGGTCTCCCTACACACTTATTCATCAAAAAAGAAAGAAAAATTAGATTTTAATATTCTAATTAGTTGCATGCTAATTTAGGAGTATTACAGAAACGTATAGGATGAGTACTCTAGAGTTGGTGGTATTGAAGTTGTAGCTTAAGGAAATATTTGATAAAGGGATACATAAGGCCAAGTGTGTCACCTTCGGGTGCACCAATCTTGTTTGTGAAGAAGGAGGATGGTACTCTTATATTGTGTATTTATTACATGTAGTTGAACACGATGATTATCAAGAATAGGTATCATTTTCCACAGATTGATGACTTGTTTGATCAGTTGAAGGGAGCAACAATTTTCTCAAATATTGAGCTAAGATCAGGATATCATCAGGTGTGCAATAAAGAAGAATATATATATCAGACTACATTTTGTATTAGGTATGGGAATTATGATTTTGTGGTGGCTCCTTTTCGTCTTACTAATGCTCCAACTATTTTCATTTGTTTGATGAACAATGTGTTGTGTCCTTATCTGGACAAGTTTTTGATATTGTTCATTGATGATATATTTATATATTATAAGAATGAGGAAGAGAATGTAGAGAATATTGAAACAATATTGATATTGTTGAGAGAGCATAAGTTGTATTCCAACCTTATAAAGTGTAGTTTATTTCAGACTCAGATTCATTTTCTTGGGCATTTTATTTCCAACGAAGGTATAAAAGTGGACCCAAAAAAATTAGAGATATCATGAAGTGTCCAGCTCCTATAAATGTAGATGAGGTTAGATGATTCATGGGACTAACAGGTTATTATAAGAGGTTCATAATGAACTTATCATGGATTTCCTATCTTATTACATATTTGAAGAGTAAAGGGAAGAAGTTTAAATGGGCTACAGAGTGTGCAACTAATTTTGAGTTGTTGAAGCATTTGATTACAAATGCTAAAGTCTTGAATATTACAGATCTTGATAAGGAGTTTGTGGTTTGTACAAATGCTTGCAAGAGAGGACCTAGTGGAGTCCTGATGCAGGAAGGATAGGTGGTATGCTATGAGTCAAGGAATTTGAATGAGCATGAGTTATAGTATCTGACTCACGATCTTGAGTTGAAAGTTATCATCCATGCCTTGAAGATGTGGTGGAATTATCTTCTTGGCAGGAGCTTTATTCTGATGGGTGATCATAGTGGACCTAGTTACTTGTCTGAGCAACCTAATAATAGTGGTCTAAATTTTAGATTAGATGCATTATAGGTAAGGTGAATAAGGTTAAAAATGCTCTCAGTAGGAGAGTGTAGGTGAATCATATTGCAACAATGAGTTATTATGAGACAAAATTGGAAGGGAAAATCTTGCAGGAAAGGAAACATGATAACATGTACCAGCAGTTGAGGCACAATTTGTAGTAGTAGGGTGAAGTGGATAAGGAATAAGAGTATCATCTCATGGCAAATGGCTTGATCAAATTTTGGAACATGATTTATGTGTTGGATAACAATGAGCTTAAGAAACTTATCTTGAGGGAGTTTTATTTGAAGTCGTATTTAGGTCACTTGGGATATTAGAAGAAATTGACAATAGTTAAGATGTTATATCATTGGACGAAATTGAGGAAAGAGGTGGCTAAGTTTCTTTCTGGATGTTTGGACTGTTAGTAGGTTATTTATTACAACTGATTACAATTCCAGAATTTAAATGGGAGTTCATTGCCATGGACTTCATTACAGGTTTTCCGAGGACATCAAGCAACATGATTCCATCATGGTTGTGGTTGATAGGTTAAGTAAGGTAACTCACTTCATTGTAGTGAAGTATAATATATGATTTTTGCCTCTATCCTCCCTTCAATTCCATAGAAAATCCATAATTACCCTTCTAATATTGTTAAGAACCGTCTTCGGAATGGTATAGATATGAGCCCAGAAAACCATAACATTATGTATTACCACCTGTACCAAGATGAATCTACCACCGCTTGTCAACCACTTTGATGTCCAACCCCTGATTTTATTTTCAACCTTCTCAACCATCTAGTCCCAATCCTTAATCTTATAATTATTGGGCTTCATCTGAAAACCCAAGTATTTGAACCCCATGCTCAAGGGAGTAGTACTGAAATTGAACATGTCAACTATGTCTGTAGAAAATACTCTCCCATCCTCCTCATGGTATATAAAATATTTCCCAATGTTAGCCAACATACCCAAGGAATTTCCAAATCTAAGAAAAATCTCATGAAAAACCCGCCAGACCGATCTAATGAGCATCTCGAAAAGAAAAACATCATCAACAAATAAATTGTGGCTTATCTCCCTACAATGTGACAACTTAATACCCCTGATTCTATGTGATCTCACTGCACTACTAATTTTTAAACTCAAAGATTCCATGACCAATATGAATATGAGTGGGGAAAGTGCACAAACTTGTCTCAAACCATTCCCAGGCTTGAAAAATCTCGAAGCCATACTAGTAATGGTTACCGCAATGGATGTATTTGACACACAATCCATTATCCAGTTTACTGAAGCCCTGTCAAGACTGATCTTATATCGAACCATCCTCAATAACCCCAAATCGACCCGGTCATATGCCTTACTGAGATCAATCTTCATAACCATGGCCTGCAACTTCTTTGTGTGGATAGAGTGTATGACTTTCTGAGTAGATGCAACCACATCATGAATGCTCCCATTATTTAAAAAATCTTATTGTTCTCGAGAAATGTGACTGGATAGAACTCTCTTAAGCCGAATCGCGATAGTCTTCGAGATGATCTTATACAATGTATTGCAAAGTGATATCGGCCTGAAATTATTGAAAGTAATAGCACCAACTTTATTTGGAATAAGAACCAGGAAATTAGAGTTAAGAGCCCCTCCCACCTTTCCAGTTTTTCAAGCCTCCTCAGCCATCTCTGTAATGTAGTCAATAAAGAGATCAGCAAAGTGGATGAAGAAGTCTGGGTCCAACCATCTGGCCCCAGACTCTTGTCCACCAAAAAAGAATTCAGTACAACTGTTATCTCCTATTTGCTGATCGGTTTATAGAAGTCAGAGCGATCCTTGTCATAAAACATCTAAGGGAAATCCTCAACAGCCCAAAACTGCTCCTCGTGGAGTCCCGACTCACTTGCATTAAACAGGTCTTTAAAATGTCTAACAACCGCTTTCCAAATTTCTTCTGAGGAAATGAAAGAAGAGTCATCCTCATCAATCAGCCAGATTGAATTGTAGTCTCTTCTCCCTTTTGCAAAAGCATGGAAAACTTCGTGTTTTTTTCTCCATCATTTAGCCAGACAGCCCTGCTCTTAAGCCTCCACGTGTGCTCTTCAATAAGAAGGATTTTCTTTTTTTCCTGCTCCACTTCCTTAAGTCTTGTCCAGATGCCTTCCCTTGGATTTGCAGATTCCAGCTCATTTATAAGGAGAGCAGTCTCCAAATGCCATATATCAGACTGTCAATAAAAACTTCTTCCCCCGTTCCCATCTCTTCACTTCTTTCTTTAGCCCCCTAAGTGTGTCCATTAGATAATCCGTCACTGTTTTACCCACCTCCCTTCATTTTTTACTCATAAACTCCACCACCATAGAGTTAAAAATGGGGTCCTTTAACCACACACGGTTGAACTTAAAAGGACACCCACCCTTTTTTAATTCGAAATCCCAAGCAAGAATAATGGGTCTATGATATGATATCATAACATCCCCGATGGATGTCAACCAATCTCTCATCCTAGCCATTAAATGGGATTTCACCATAAATTATCAATCTTCTTGCATATCGACGCAGTACCTTATCTGCCATTAAACCAAGTAGGGCCGTGATTTTTCATCTTTAAATTGACTAGATGGACAGAATTGAAAATCTTCAAAAGAGTGTCTGCCAATGGATCCTTTCTACCTTGTACACCCCAATTCTCCGAATCATGCAAAGTAAAATTGAAGTCCCACAAAATTATCAAATTCTCCAACAGAAAGATACCACTGCTAACCATCCTTCTCCAAAAAACAACCCTATTCTGATAGGGAGCATATAAATTGACAATGTGTACCCTCTAGTTAAATCCCCGGAAATGTCCTGAGAGGATAATCCCTCCATAAAACCCAAAAGCTTTAAAATATGCAACTGTAGGATCCCACATCACGAGTTCCCTGCCAGAAAGACCCGTAACATATCGAGTTTCCATGTGCCACACTAGGAACATAGCGCGGAAAAAAGAAATAGCCCTATCAGTAGTATTCATCATCTCTTGTACAAAGATTAAAATGGGATAATTCTTCAGAAAAAATTCACACATAGACAGAAATTTCGCTTTCCCCCCCCAAACCCCTGATATTTAACGAAACCAACTTAATCATGACGCAAACTTGGACGGTTCAAGTGCTCTAAGAGCCTGGTCTAGTGCCAAAGTGACGGGAATATCTCTAAAATTCCCATCAGCCAGAGCCCCACTCTATGAATTCGAGGATATATACTTCTTCTTAATCCTCGGTCGACCCTTGCCTCTCCTTATCGTAAAATTCGATTTAGAGGAGGGGCTAATAATCAAAGGAGGGGACGGCTTCTTCCCTCTATCCACAGTAAGAGGGACAAGGTTAACATCAGGGTCCAAAAGTAATGGATCAAGGTCACTGCCAATAGAATTTTTGGGAGTCAAAGATGGGCACACCATGGAAGGTGCCCTGTGTACATCATCCTCTGACAACGGCACAATCAACAACATAGTGGAAGAAGGGGACAAGGGAGAGGATGGTAACAGGGTCGGTAGTTCTGAATTGGAATAAGGGGTATACTTATCATGGTCAGTCAGAGAATCAACATGGGGAATGAAAACAAAATCTTTAGCAGGAAAACCCCCAACCACCTACCGAGAAACCCCACCAGTCAGTGAACAATCCTCAACAATAGGCACAGAGATAGTTCCATGACGACCTGACTTGCACAGAATCGTCTCCCCACAACAAGCTTCAACCAGACTCTAGTTAATTGGTTGAAGTGATGTACCTGTGAATGAAGGTCCCGAAGGAGCATTCAATACAGGAAAAACCCCCAGCCACTGACAAAGAACCCCCTCCAATCAGAGTACATTCCTCAAATTTATACTCAGAGACAGTTCCATTATGACTCGTCTCACACTTATTCATCACCCCACCACAATTGTCGACCTTAAACTGGTTTAAAGGAAAATGAGACTTACCCGTGAAAGGAGGTCCCGAAGGAGGTGGTGCAGGCCACATGGATTTCCAACGATCCACCCGCCAATTCCGATGGACACCATGATCGTCCGTAATATGATCCTCTTTCCACCACGAGCAAGTCCACATTAGATGCCCAGTGTCATGGCATAGGTGGCACCGGAACAGAGTGTTCCAATAGTCCAATCATTGTCGAAGGGTCTTCCCTTCCCACTTGAGATCGACATCTGCTGGTAATCCACTTGTGAAGGACACCTCCATGAGGATCCACACAACACGTTTGTCAAAGATCCTGGTACACTTCGGATCCACAAATCTGCAAACTCCTATACTGTTCCCAATAGTCTACAAAACCTCCTACGACTAGAATTGAATGGGAAGTCCCATAAGCTTCACCCATAAAATATGCGATTTTGGTGCATTTTCAATATCCACCGTCCACTTGAACAAAGGAATAAAAGAATGAAAATTAATCCACGTCTGGAGGAGAATCTCCTGGACGTCTTCATCCTTAAAAAAATGATAGCAATACCAGCCATTTGGTAGCTAGCTAATATGAGGCTCGTATCCTATGATCAATCGCCAAGCCCCCATGAGCCAATTCTATAAATCCATAGTGTTGTGAGTAGCAAACTCCCACTCACCCACCAATGCCCTCGAGAGCAGACTCTCAGCTCTCTCCCACATCACATCACTCCCAAAACTGAGGAGACGATACTTAACGGCGGGCTTAAAAGGCTTAGTCGATCAATGGTGATCCGAATGGAAAATGGAATCAACTCATGGTATTCATCTACCCATGTTATCCATCTACCCATGGTATTTTAAATGGCATCGACCCATGGTATTCATCCACCCATGATATTTATTCACCCATGGTATTATAAGTGACCCATGGTATTCATCCACACATGGGATTTACCCATGGTATTGTAAGTGGTATCTACCCATGGTATCCACCTATGGTATTGTATCTCAAAAAAGGATATAAATAAAAAGCCTCACTTTGTAAAAGGACAGATTATTCGCCACAATGTAGCTTCTATAGTTATTCTCTGTTTTAATAAAAAAAGTTTCTTTATGGTTTTATTTTCTTTGTGTTCTCTCTTTTTTCTAGCATTCTAATTTTGCAGATCTTGTTAGATCAATTTCAACTTTTTAGATCTCCCCAAGATCTAAAAATTTGAAATAGATCTGACAAGATCTGAAAAATTAGAATGCTAGAAAAAAGAGAGAACACAAAGAAAATAAAACCACAAAGAAACTTTTTTTATTAAAACAGAGAATAACTGTAGAAGCTACATTGTGGCGAATAATCTGTCCTTTTACAAAGTGAGGCTTGTTATTTATAGCCTTTTTTGAGATACAATACCATAGTTGGATACCATGGGCCAATACCATGGGTAGATACCACTTACAATACCATGGGCAAATCCCATGTGTGGATGAATACCATTGGTGGATACATACCATGGGTCACTTATAATACCATGGGTGAATAAATATCATGGGTGGATGAATACCATGAGTCGATGCCATTTACAATACCATGGGTAAATTCCATGGGTAGATGGATAACATGGGTAGATGAATACCATGAGTTGATGCCATTTTCCATTCGGATCATATGGCAACCCAAATTACTCCAGAGAATAGCCGTTGTCTCCCCCCCCCCTACTAGGCTAAGACACATTCTCCCTCATAGGCCTAGGAACATATGGATCACACCCCGGAGATAAGACCGTCCTCGAATCGGAAATGGGGCTAGAACCAGCCAAAACCGTCTCTGGTGCAATGAACCACAGAATATCAGTAATGGAAGGAGAAACAAGAGGGTCACGATTACCGGAAATTTTTGCATTAAGTGCTTCGGCTTCCACCAGCTCGAGCGCATGCAGAAATGCGTCATCGAGGAGCATCAACTCGAGATCAACGTAAGAGACAACTGTGGCCATGAGATGGCCTCAAGTACCGTAATACCAAAACAGAATAAATGATCACCACCCACCTTTGTCAATGGCCATAAATGGAAATTCAAGTGGCACGTCAAACTCCAAATTTGAGTGGTACCCAATGAAAGAAACATAATCCACTCATCCCAAGAAAAGGCGTTATGTCAGATCACATACCTCCTCAATTTATAGTTAAGGTACTAGGAGGAATGTCACACTGACGAAAGTAAATCAAACCAACCCGTGGTCTACGTAAAGAGTCTTCCCCAAAACCTAATAGAAATGCCCCCCCCCCCCCCCACATCGGAAAAATTTCGAAATATCATTCTGGCAAAAAAAACGGCCTGGCTTCCGGAAAAGCTAGGGGAAAAATGGTCATTCCTTCACATGCAACCGATAACTGAATCCCTCCTCAGGGCTCTACATAGCAACAACAGAAGCATTTTCTGATATTCCACCACCTCACACACAGTTGGACCCTCATGCTCCTAAAAGTTCTGTGTATAGTCCAAGAATGACACCAACCATCTAGTATTGGGGCAGAGGATGTTTTCTGGTTGATTTTATCGGGAAATAAAGAAATCAAAGTCGTCCTTAACCACCAAAACATGAAGAAACTAGTCCCACAGACTTTCCAGCCCAAAATTCTTGTATATACCTTAAGGAATTATTTTCAACTCATTGCAGAATCACTTGAGACTGGACTGCCAAAGCTTAAAAACATACTACTGTGAAACAGATATAGGGATAAAATCCTCCACTCACACCCTTAGAGTCCCAAAGTAAAGAGAATTCAGATGATCCGAATCTTGGGAGGGAGACCCCCAAGATCTAAAAAGTTGAAATAGATCTGACAAGATCTGCAAAATTAGAATGCTAGAAAAAAGAGAGAACACAAAGAAAATAAAACCATAAAGAAACTTTTTTTATTAAAACAGAGAATAATTGTAGAAGCTACATTGTGGCAAATAATCTGTCCTTTTACAAAGTGAGGCTTGTTATTTATAGCCTTTTTTGAGATACAATACCATAGGTGGATACCATGGGCCAATACCATGGGTAAATCCCATGTGTGGATGAATACCATGGGTGGATACATAACATGGGTCACTTATAATACCATGGGTGAATAAATATCATGGGTGGATGAATACCATGGGTCGATTCCATTTACAATACCATGGGTAAATTCCATGGGTAGATGAAGACTATGAGTTGATGCCATTTTCCATTCGAATCATTCCTCCCTCCTTAAGAAGCAATGGTCCCCATTGTGTGAATTTCCCTCCTGAGAAGCCTTTGTTGAATATGAAGAGCCACTAAAGAGAAGGGTTTTGTGTAGTTAACCCATAACCGTGATGAACGAAGATCTGAGGATAGAGATACCTTGTAATGCTTGTGACCAACTGTGATATTGACAGTGTGCGGCCTAGAAAATGGACTTCGATGAAGTGTGGGTTTGTGGATGAACCAAAACCATGAAAAATAAAGATCGGAGGATAGAGATACCCTGTAATGCTTGTGACCAACTGTGTGACTAACAATGTGCGGCCTAGCAAATGGACTTCGATGAAAATGATTTTGTACAGTTGACCCATAACTGTGATGCTGATTGTTGATGAAGTAGCAGGTGCCTACATAGCTTGGAGTGGGAGGACACGTCTCCAAATAACCCAAGCCAAACGCTGCTATGATAAAACTGATGAATGTGAAGTAGGTGCCTACTAAAGCGGGGTGGGAGGGCACGTCTCCAAAGGGAATCCGTTTCGAATGCTGCTCCAGATTTAAAATGAGCATAACTCGATCAATATAACTCAAAATATTTACTATAACATGTTTTTGGAAATGGAATTATCATTCTACATCTTCTCATGTGTTTTAGACCACTATCTGGAGACTCTAGACCGGCAGATTCGTGCTAGAAATGTTTTTTCGTCACAAAATTTCGGAAAAAATAGTTGATTTTAAATCAACAATAACTCCCACATCCGGACTTCGATTTAACCAATTTTTTTTTGAAATTGGGTGATTTTTCAAGAGGAGCTCAAATATATATCCATTATTCTGAAATTTTTCACTGAAAATTTCAAAAATTACAGGAGAGCCGCCGTCCATGAATTTTCATCAGAAAAATTGCTTCAACATTGCTGATTTTGAATCAGCGATATCTCCCTCATCCGAACTCCAATTTGGCCAATTTTTTTTTTTTTAATTTGAGTATTTTTTCGCAAGGAATCCAGATATAGTCTTTTTTTTGTAAAATTTTCACCAAAAGTTTTAGATATGATTTGAAAACTCGCCGCCCAAGAAATTCATGGATTTTGCTGAAGATTGCTGCCAAAAATTGACACTGAAATATGCTTCAAACCCTCATTCCCATGGATTCATAACCTGAATATAATACCACTGATCTAGATCTTGGGGGGAGGCCCCAAAGATCTAAAAATCTAAAATGGATCTGACAAGATCTGCAAAATTAGAATACTAGAAAAAAGAGAGAACACAAAGAAAATAAAACCACAAAGAAACTTTTTTTATTAAAACAGGGAATAACTGTAGAAGCTACATTGTGGCGAATAATCTGTCCTTTTACAAAGTGAGGCTTTTTATTTATAGCATTTTTTGAGATACAATACCATAGGTGGATACCATGGGCCAATACCATGGGTAGATACCACTTACAATACCATGGGTAAATCCCATGTGTGGATGAATACCACGGGTGGATACATACCATGGGTCACTTATAATACCATGGGTGAATAAATATCATGGGTGGATGAATACCATGGGTCGATGCCATTTACAATACCATGGGTAAATTCCATGGGTAGATGGATAACATGGGTAGATGAATACCATGAGTTGATACCATTTTCCATTTGGATCATCAGATACCTGAAAATTTCGAGCCATTCTGGTAGAAACCTGACCATTTTGAAAGAGCCACAACCATTTTTCTGCCCATCCCTCCAAAGCCGAGCCACATCATTATCAACAATCAACCAAAGGGGAATGGAATTTTCACACCCAACCTCCGCGTTACGAGAAATGCAAGAAATCCATCCCCTTAGATGAGATGATGCACTACAGCAAAATGCGTGTTGACCCAACATTCAAATAGGTAGTCTTTGATGATACATGATGGGAATGGCCTTTACTTCTGAATCCAAATGAAACGTCACGATAAATATTATTCAGTGGACATTATTTGCTCCTCTAGTGTTGACTATTGACTTGACTCGCTGCATCAACTAATAATGTCCACTACTAACTTGACTCTTTACACCAATAAATAATGCCGACTGTTGAATTGACTCGCTTCAACAATCTCCACATTGGGAGAAATGCACGTAGAAAATGCCATGCAAGGAGAACTTCTTTACCAACACGCGGAGGAAGGAGGAGGACTCCCTTACCAGTCCACAATGAGGAATGAACCGATCACGGGAGTCAGCAGTCTTGATTTCATAAAATTTGGGTAATTGGAAATATCTAAAATATCTTGTAAATTTTATGGAAATAGAGTAAGCTTAATGGTCACAAACATGTTTTTTTTCAAGAAATTACAGGTTCAAAACTAAAAATTAGAGTATGTATACTTTTGATTTAGTAATCCATAAAATTATTAGAGCACAAATATGGATCTAGTTGAATAATAATTGCACAAATTTGCTCAATTGAAAAAGAAAACAAATTAGAATTGAGAATTAAATTGATATATCAATATTTGGTTCAGAATCAATATATAAATCAACTAAGTTAAGCTTAGTTGTACATGCAATAACTATGGATAGTTAAAGCTAACTGAAGTAAGTGTTCTTTATGTTCTGCTAATATGCAAATGCACTACATGCAAGCACTATAGTTAACTAACTAAAGCCAAGTGCACACCACATGTAAGCACTTGAGTTAACTAGCTAAAGACAACTGCACATTGCATGAAATCTCTAGAGTTGAACTAAAGCTAATCTATGTTAACTATGTGCATGTACAACACTCAATTTAACTAGCTAAAGACAAGTGCACATTGCATGCAATCTCTAGAGTTGAACACCCCCCCTTAAGCATGCTAATCTAGGTGCATGTACACCAACACCCCCCCTTAAGCATAACTTGGGTGAGTGTGATGCAAAATGAATGAGTCCCCGTAACATAGCCATTTTAGGTACCCATATACAATGCATGAAAAGGAGGAAAGATGGAAAACCCAGTGGAAAAAACCCACCCCTCAAAATATAATGCAAAAAGTAGAGAAAATACAACTGTTAGGCAGTCATGTCCTTCACCCTGAGATGATCTCGCAGAAATCGAAACTTCTGCATAGTGAAATTATTGGTGAAGATATCAACAATCTGCTTGGAACTAGGACATTACTAAAGATCAATGATCCCATCATGGATCTGGAGAAATAAGATTCATTTTTGGAAGTAGAGGTATCAACTCCCATGTTTGGATCAAGGATTGAATTTCCTTACAGATAATTTCATGCCAATATGGATTCCCTGCAACTTCATCATGCATTTTACAATCAGATTCATGTACCCTATATGCATGCATGGGAATGGTTGTCTCTAGGGATGCATGCATGTGCATGTGTGGCTTTAGAGATGCCTTTTTTGATGCATGCATGAGTATACATGGTTTTATAAATTCCTCCTTAGATGCATGCATGGGCATGCATGGCTCTACTACTGAGAGTGAATATGGGGCATCATTAAATTGAGACCACGTCAGATCTACATCAAAAACATCATCAATAGTAGAGGAATCAAAGTCCTCTTCTATGATTTTGAAAGTAGTGTCTTCATCACTAGGAGAGGAAGATATTTCCTCATGTACAATGTCTTCATTATTGGACAAGATAAAATTCTCATCTGCAACAGGTTCATTAACATTAGAAGAAGAAGAGTCTTCTTGTTCAACACTATCTTGAGAATATTTCTCCACATTATTGGAGTCGTCACCAATTTCATGACTGCTATAATAAGTCGGTCTCTTTGCCTCCAAATGGTGTTCTTCTAGATCATTGCCATCACCATATAATCCTTTGAATGTTGTCTAGATTTCATGTGGTGATTAAATATTTCTGATCTCATAAAGAATATCATGAGACGCAGATAAACATAATATTCAATAAGCCATGTCACATCTATTAAGCCAATCTGACTTCTCATCCTTTGACATTGGTTCTGTCTCAGTTCCCATGACTATTTGGTGCAAACCTTTGCTCCTAAGATGAAGCAAAATCATTGGCTTCCATTCATTTTAATTGTATGGACTAATAATCGTTGAAGATGAGAACTCCATTGCAGAAATTCTCCAATATTTTGATCAGCAAATCAAATCTTTGAACTATTTCCAATTCTATGCTCTTCAAACCTGCAAAAAATTGTTCATGCAACTTCTCCAAACCCTTGTAGCTCTGATACCATGTAAAATTATTATAGCACAAATATGGATCTAGTTGAATAATAATTGCAAAGACTTGCTAAGTTGAAAAATAAAAACAATCAGAATTGAGAATTAAATTGATGCATCAATATTAGGTTGAGAATCAATATATAAAGCAACTAAGTTAAGCTTAGTTGTACATGCAATAACTATGGATAGTTAAAGCTAACTGAAGCTAAGTGTGCTTTATGTTCTGCTAATGTGCACATGCACCACATGCAAGCACTATAGTTAACTAACTAAAGCCAAGTGCACACTACATGTAAGCACTTGAGTTAACTAGATAAAGACAAGTGCACATTGCATGCAATCTCTAGAGTTGAGCTAAAGCTAATCTAGGTTAAATATGTTCATATACAACACTTGAGTTAACTAGCTAAATACAAGTACACATTGCATATAATCTCTAGAGTTGAACTAAAGATAATCTAGTTTTTCCTCTATTGTTTACTATTGACTTGGCTCGCTGTATCAACTAATAATTTCCACTGCTGACTTCACTCTTTGCACCAATAAATAATGCCGACTGCTAACTCGACTTGCTTCAACAATCTTCACGTTGGGAGAAACGCGCGTAGAAAAATGCCATGGAAGGAGAACTGCTTTACCAAGACACGGAGAAAGGAGGAGGACTCCCTTACCAGTCCACAACAAAGAATGAACCGATCACCGGAGTCAAGCCAACAGTCTTGATTTCATAAAATTTGGGTAATTGGAAATATATGAAATATCTTGTAAATTTTATGGAAATAGAGTAAGGTTAATGGTCAAGAACATGTTTTTTTTTCAAGAGGTTACAAGTTCAAAACTAAAAATTAGAGTATGTATACTTTCGTTTTAGTAATCGAATCTTTGCATGGAGATAAATTCTTTTTTATTCTCATACACTAATTTAATCACTAACTTAACAATGACCTTAAAATTAAATAATAATAATTATTAATAATTTCATTATTCTTCACTTTATAGAATTTCAATACATTCAAAAAAAAAATGTATCAGTGTCACTATAGTGGAGATCACCGAAACTTGAAGGGAAAAATATAGTAGTTATTTCAATTTTAGTCCCACAAACTATATTTATATTTATTTAGTAGTCTGTTAAAATGTTATTTAAATTTTTATTTTTTATAAAAATTTCCCACAAATGTACTAAATATCCCTTGGTCAAGCGAGTCGAGTAAGTCGACAGTTTTTCTTTCATTTATTTATTTATTATGACCATACATTAAAATACTGAAATCATTGATTGGCTATTATTGCCATTATTAGTTTTTGTCCAAAGAGCCAGTAGGGACTATTGTAATAGATATGGGTTGGAATCTAACTGAGACTAATAATTTTTTAACCAAAGTTTCTTAGTCTATTAAACATTTTTATATTAAATTTTGCATTAGCCAATGAACGGTTTGACAAGTTTGAGATCTTATTTAGCCTTTTCTCCAGGCAGAGAGACCATACAAACTTCTTTGTATTAAATAAAATACGATTAAGCCCATTTTTCCATCATTGAGTAATGTGAGTATTACTTCTGGTATTATTCTAAAACATAAAATGTTGTCATAAATGAGGCTCTTACGTGTAACTCAATATCTCATACGTGTAGCCGAGTGTCTCTAACAATCGCAGTGTCTCATGGCATGTTAGCCATCCTCCATGGTTATCATGGTTACTAATATAGTGGTTAGTAATACAATGCAACCTCCACTAACAAACTCTATCTCGACTTGGCACAACTCTAAAGGCTTGGAATAATTATGAACAAGTCGGAAAAACTCTATCTCGACTTGGCACAACTCTGAATACTTGGAATAACTCTAAACAAGTCGTAAAAAATCTATCTCGGCTTATCACAACTCTAAAGGCTTGGCACAACTTTGAACAAGTTGGTAAGGTTGGGTGTTGAGGACCACCCAGGAAGGTTGGGAGTTGAGGACCAGTAACAATAATTGGGGACCAATAACAGCAATAACGAGTATCACTGTACTTATCTATCTTCATTCTAATATTTTGTAATGACCAGAGGACCAATAACACTATATCAACTAAGCACGGCTCCGAACAGGGTGGGAAGGTTGCGACTTGAGAGTTTACATACTTTACATGCTTTTGCAAGGAGTATGAGAAGTAACAACAATCATTTTTGGAGTATTGGTGTTGTTGTTAGGTTGGTAATTAAAATGAATCAATCATATAATTTCATGAAATGCATACTCACAAAAATATACATCAAGTATTACCAGTGATATATTATAACAAAACAATATGTATTACCTGTGATATATTATACAGAACAATATCTGCAGTGATATATTATAACAGAACAATATCTGGAGCAGCAGATGCTTCATCTTTGACACTTCACAACTACCTAGACTTCGACTTGGGCTTCTTGCCAGATTCTAGGTACGATTTAACTTCCTACTTACACTAGAATCGATAACGCATAGCTTGTTCGACATAATACTACAAAAAATAACCATTTTATTGGTGTAAATTAAAATGAGACATTTTTTATCCATTATGAGCTAGGTTTGCTTACAAAGGCATCACAACCCTAAAATATTCCTTATCTTTTGAACCTGCTATTGTGCCAGATTCTAGGTATCTTATCTTTGTATTCCATCCTTTAGGAAACCAATCGAGGGACTCAGCGTCAACAGTTTTATTTTTACTTCTCACCTGCTTCCTAATGGAAGCCACTTCGTCCCCTTGTGATGGAATAGACGTACTGGCATGCAATTCTGCATGGGATGGACTTTTCTCAAGCTCTATAGAAGGTTTGTTGTCCATTTCAAAGACCTGAAACAGGGAACAGTGACAGATGCTTTTCAGTTGTTTTAGACATCTCAAAAGATGGATACTCCAAAGATAAATTTGAGGGAAATAGAGTACAAGAGTCAAAAAATGAGTCAAAAAAATCTTTGAAATCTGCACACAAAAATAATAAAATGATTTAGCCTGTGATACAAGAAAAAAATGTTTGAGCTATTTAAATGAACATATTTTCAGCCAAAATATGAACTCATTTCTAACGTAGTGTGACCAGAATTCAAGATTTCACAAAATAATAAATTTATACATTTCTTTGTAAAATTACTTTTTTTCACTCGTTCAAATATTTTTGTATACTGAACATACTATATTTAGAATTTCTTTCAGACATCAGAAATCTAGAATAGATTCTTAGTGACATTTTATCAATATCAAGTTCTTTATACTTTTAGACTTTTATTTTTTAATATAGAGTCTTGAATCTCTCGAATGAACTCTATATTCTTGCCTCACTTTCCACAAATTCATGATTTTAAAAAATACATACTCCGAGCATATTTCAAAATTTTATCTAAATGCATTTCTATGGATATTTAAATGATCCCAATCAGCCACATTTTCATTATTTTATTCTCAATGCATAGCTCGAGCATACTTTAAATTTCTTGGTATTAACACACTCTTGCCCAACAAAAACTAAGCGTACTTTAAACTTTTGGTACTAACAAAATTATGCTGAATAAAACGCCTAAGGAAAATATTGCCTTTGTTAAATTTCATGCTAGGGAGAAAAATCTTGTACCAAAATTTTCCAACAACATTTCCAAAGTGAAATTTCGGTACAATATTTAGCCAAAACTTCAAGAAAAATTTAGAAATAAAGAAAATGGAAAACTGCAACAAAGCAGTCACCCAAATTTGATTCTTACATTGTCGTTTCACCAAATCTACCGTCTGAACGAAACAATGTTCCCTATGGTGTAGAAAATACACTCCCAATATTGTAGCACCTCGACTCGTTTGATGTGATGAAGCATCGTAAATATCCAGAAGGTTTCATGCTACCTCAACTCATTTGATGTGATGAAGCATTGCCACTGTCCAGAAGGTTTCGTCTTCAATTCTGGAAGACTTGTCTCTCCCACGCCCTACCTCTCCACTTTTAACACCTATTTGAATTTTTTTCTCTATGTGGAACGGAGCAAGCAATCAACCCCTCCTGTCTCAGAGTTAAATATACAATGTGATTTAAATAGACATCGTCATTTAATATTAAAAAATAATAATATATATTGCAACTTCGATTACTGTGAAAGTGATGTATGCCATTACCTCCCAATTCTTGTGTGAAAGTGATGCCTGCCATTACCTCCCAATTCTTGTGGCCAGGTTTATCCCCAAAACCTATTAGTATTAGGTGCAGTGGTCAGGCTTATACCCAAAACCTGTTAGTATTAGGTGAAATGAACTGTTCAATTCATATTTTTCTTTCAACTCCATGTATTTTTCCATCAACCCATTCATAGTTCCATTGCTTCAATCAAACATTGATATGTCAAGAAAAAATGGTGAAAAAAATACTCATTTCTCCATGTAAGAATATTTATACTGCAAGACCATGATACCAACAGTAGAAATACCTCATACAAACCTAAGTACCAGACGAAAATAATCCAATACATAACTTTTAATCTTCTAATAGGTCTAAGCTTGGAATCTTTCATCTTTTGTTCCAAGACGAACATTTATAAAAGAAAACCGAATTTTCAAACGACCTGTAAGGCTCTTGTCTATTTTTGATATTTTGCTACAATACTTCACCTTTGTCCGTGATGCTCCACCTAGCTACCAAAATCCAGTGGCGAAGATGAAGTATGAAACTCAGAGACTTCTTTCATCTTTACATCATGCTCTCTAAGTAAGCAAGAAATGGAAATTGATTTAATTCCCCATTTATATCTATGGTTGGAATAACCCTCATCACTTTATTGTTTCAATGCCATTTTCTGTCACTGGGTCACAATATTCTACCTAAAATTAAAATCCCTTCTACACAAAAGTATTATAATAAAAATTGCTGGAAAAAGTACAATAAGAAACGAGGATAGGAAAGCGTTTGCATATATTTTCTCCGACTTTCAAAAGTGTGCCCTCGATTTCCAAATGAGTAGCTGGAATGATTAAAGCTCATACTCGAGCCCTTTAGGAAAATGCAGACATCTAAAGGGATGCATGACAATAGGGTGACTCTAATGGTGATATGTGGCACAGAGAAATAAGTCAGATCTGCATTTGCCAATGTAATGTTACTTTAATTACTAAAATATTGGATGGGGCTCATGTGCCTATATAGCTATTGCCCTTTAGTTCCCTCATTTGTTAAGGTTCATGTATCTCTATGTTACACAATAGTTTATCACCATTATCATTTTCCCGTCCCTAATCCTGAAATTCCCCGTGACAAATCCTGTGCAATGTTTCCACCATCAAGAAATATGTTAACATATCCCTGTGAAGATCCAAAGAAGACTTCCTTGGAAGATTACTTAAGGAACTTGGTCAAATTCCTAGTTTCCTGGGTCAGAGCCCTTCCTGGTACCATGACCACGCTTATTTCCTTTTCTCAGTTCTGGCTTAGCACTGTCAGTGCCCTAATTTCTTGGAAAACCGCACTAATATCCTTTCTGGCAGTGCTTCCTCAAATGAAGTAGAAGCTTCGACCTCTAGAAGCTCAAAGGCGTCAAGTTGGTTGTTGAAAAATGGTGATAAGGTCGAGCTCTTTGATTTTAGAGTTTTGATCTCATCCATGGGGGATCATCCCTTAAAAAGTGGGCCTTCCTCCTCCTTTCACGGGCTCCCAACCTCTTCTCCCTTCCTATAAATTCACATCCCTCATTCCCCAGTGGATTTTCCAACTCGTTAAATGTTTACGAAAAAGGAACCCCCCTAGAGTCAACTTTCAACTATTTTCTGACTCTCGAAAAATGAAAAGATTTCCGAGTACTTGTCATTTTGAACTCGTTAAAGTGAATGAGTCGACGTGATATTATTATACGTTTATCCCTTTTTCGGGTTGATATTTACTATTTATGAAAAAGGAATACCTTGACTGAACATGCTCAAGAGGTTCTCTCAGATATTGTTTTCTACCTTTTTAGATTCGAGAGACGAATTAAGAAAAGGGATAAGATAGTGTTTCCTTTTTGTTTATTTTCAAACTCATTAAAAATGAAAATTTACCGAGTTTCTCTTTCGTTGGACTCATTAAAGATTAAACGACGAAAGCCTTGTCACCATGACGAGACCAAGTTCCTCCTTCCTAGGGCTCGTTAAAATTACTACGAGGGATTCATTTGAAGAATGAACTTACATGCTCATTATATGCTATCCTCTTCACGATGGCTATAAAAAATAAAGAGGTACTCGTTAGCAATAACAGGGAAAAATTGAAAGTGAACATCCCATGTGTATTTTAGGCAGCTTGTTGCTCTTGAAAATGACACTCATTTGTAGTTCGTGTTGGGTTGGGGACATCCTACATTCATCACTTTACCTCCGTGGATTTAGGAAATCCATTTGCCTCTCATTTTATTATCAATTTTTTCAACATGCCCTCTGATCCTATTTGATTCAAATGTTACCACACTCCAGAGTCGTGTCACCAATATGTTTAATAGAATTCATTTTTGTCAAACATCATCCGCTTATCTAACCTCCTCTGTTACAATCTCGAATGACTCCTATTATCTTAAGATATATGTTGTTTCGTGTTGATGATGTGGGAATCATCATGGCCCTCCTTTGATGAATCACTTCCTGTTGACTTCAGCTCATTATCTGGGAAAGTGATTTAGAAACTTTTTTTCAGTACCTTGGAGCCTTCATTCCTCAACGGAAAGTTCTTCGTGTTCGACGATAGGTTCACATCATTGGCCTTTGATTGAATGATTCTACAAGTGTTTTACTTCAACACATTCATTCACACTTGTAGATTGTGTTGTTGTACCTTGAGTTCCATCGTCATTATTGGTGGTCTCTCTCGTGCCTCTTAATGGTTCTCATCATTGACCAGTAATCAGGTGGTTTCTACCATGTTCGACACCAACACATTTATTCGCATGGTTATATTCGTACATTGGGTTGATTAAGATCGTGCTGAAGACCCTAGGTCATATCTGATTTCTAGTCCAAGATGCGAGAAGTTATTGATTACATGATCCTATCTATATGGATGGTTGTGTCCATACCTTGGATCCATTTCTATGATCTCTTTTAGACAGATGGTTGCGACCATACCGTGGGTTCATGTGTTATTTGATGCCTAGTGCAACATTATGTGGTTAGGAATATTTAGACCAGAGACGTCATATATTGTAAAATGTTTGATCTGGCAGATTTTCCGGAAGTGTTCTACATTCTTTTCCTTGGTTCATAAAGCATTTCAGCCATCACTCCCTATTCTGCCTTCATGCTTTAGGGGCATCTGTAACACAGTAATTTTTTACCATGCTCATTTTCCCGTCCCTGACCCTGAAATGCCCCATGACAGATCTTGCGCAATGTTTCCACCATCAAGAATGTTAACATATCCCCTTGAAGATCCAAGGAAGACTTCCTTGGAAGATTACTGAAGGAAATTGGTCAAATCCCTAGTTTCCTGGGTCAGCACCCTTCCTGGTGCCATGACCACACTGATTTCCTTTTTTCATTTCTGGCCTAGCACTATCAGTGCACTAATTTCTTGGAAAACCGCGTTGATCCCTTTTCTAACAGTGCTTCCCAAAATGGAGGAGAAGCTTTGACCTCGAAAATCTCAAAGGCGGCGAGTTGGTTGTTGAATTGTGGTGATAAGGTCGAGCTCTTTGATTTTAGAGTCTTGATCACATCCATGGGGGATCATCCCTTAGAAAGTGGGACTTCCTCCTCCTTTTATGGACTCCCAACCTCTTCTCCCTTCCTATAAATTCACATCCCTCATTCCCCCAAGTTTAGAGCTTAGTTTATCATTGTCACACTCGTATGAACTCTCATCCCTTTGCATGCTAGCATCGTGATAAATCCTAAGTGCTCAGGAGAAGGAATGTTTTTTGAGCTTCAGTGAAGGACTCATATTTTCACCAAAGGACGCCTCCAACATCAAGGCCTGGGTTGTAATCTCTCCTTTTGTAATTTATCAATAATAACATCTAATGTTTTCTTTCTATATTTGTCTAGATGTTTATGCAAATATTCTAGTACTCCTTGATTTTCTAGATAGCTAGTGTTTACGTTTATTATGTATTGTATCGCGTTTTTTGTTGTCTCTTGATCATCCGTAGGTATTCGTGTGTCATCAGTATCAGGAAGCGGGCCTACAAGGATCATGGTTGAGGTCACCATCAATGGATTCAAGTGTAACATTTGAAAAAAGGTATTTATGTCTATTTCCTCATTGCATTGTAAACATTAGTTAAGAGAGATTTGCATTAGAAAGAATCTCGTGTTGCTAGACCCACTCTAGGGCTAGAGAGAATGCATATGTCCGCATAGGGGATTTATCTTGACAACACTCTACTTTGTGTGACGTGCTTGAGAATAAGTTTTCAACTACTGTCACCCCCACTATGGTTTTACCATGCATGACATGAGTCGCAGCTGGGTTGGAAAGATGGGGGGCATACATATAGGCTGGCTAGTTAGCTTTCTTTCTGGCAGGTTCAGTATATTTGTGCTATATTACACCTAAGGCCCAAGATGCATAAAATATGGAGCTCAGCTCAATTGTTATGGTTGGTGGTAATAATCAAGATTTTCTCCCAACATGTTTTTCCCTCTCTATTGGTGGCTTATGTAAACAATGCCAAGGCTCAATGAACAAGCTCATTTTAAACATTTATATAAGGTTGAATTTTTGAAGAAAACTATTCGCGCAATTGAACTCAAACAATTATGGAACCAAGAATAATCCTAAACAATAATCTTGCTGCAATAAAAAATAATTATTCAATTAATTTTAATAAATAATATTTCAATTATTTTTAATTCTGAAAATACTCCTTTACTCTTTTAAAATGATTATTATGATTTTTCCTAATTCAATAATATTTTAATTATCATAGTTATCATCCTCATCTACATAATATTTCTTTTCTCTTAATGATATCCTGATTCCCTATACCAAAAAGTAACAAATGCACACAAATAAATATATAAATATATATTTGTTTTTATTAAATTCCAAATATGATAAATTTTTAATTATCATCCTCATTTACATATCTCTTAACGATATTTCGTTTCCCTATACCAAAAAGGTAACAGATGCATTAAAAAAAAATTTCTTTGTTTTATTAAATTCGAGATATAATAAATTTTTAATTATCTTAATTATCATCATTATTTACCAAACAAAAAAAGGAATACATGGACCGAAAGAAAAAAATTTCTCGTTCCATTAAACTCCTAACATGGTAAAATCGCAACATTGTAGCAAATTATTTGTTAAAATGATGGTAAATGATGCGCATAAGTTTAGGGGTTTCGTGGGTTGAAAGGCCTGACCAAGCTGCCCAGCTTAATGCATTTTTTCTCAAACAAATAAAATAATTATAACAGTACAGGGAAGCTCGGAATCTTTTCAATATAGAATACTGATACTGAATACCAATATAGATTTCATTAGCATGGACTTGCTACTTCGCAACTTTTCTTGTTAATATCAATGTATCCATTTTCATAGACTTTTTTTTATGTGAAAACATTGAAACATAAGGACGTGCATTCAATGGTATAAGGGGGTACATTCAATAAGTTTCTATCAGTTGAGCATGTCATAAGCTCGTAACATTTGGATTTGATAATTTTTTGGTCATTTTAAAATGTATTTTTGAAAATATATAAACGAATTGAGTTGGAATGTTCTAAAGTTCTAATATTTTTAAGAATATTTTAAAATAATTTCAATTATTTTAAACTAATTTCAATTAATTTTATTTAAGATTTAATTAAGTATTATTTCAAATTATATATTTTATCTATTAAATTTTTATAATTTAATTATTATGTCATTGTTTGTGCACTCACATTTATGATCACTAGTGGAGTCGTAATAGTTCGTCAGTATTGTGGAAATTTTTGCACTTTTAGATAGATAATATTATGTTTTTATTGTAAATTTTTGGGTGATGTCAACCCGCCACTATATCCTTGGCTACGGGTTTCGAGGGTGGACGCCATCCTCACAAACACAATAATAGATGAGACTTAAATACTCAGGCGTCCAGTACTCCACCAACAATTTTGCGTACATACCCTGGCGGATCCAATTTGGTTGGGACTTAAATTCTCAGGATGCACATTGTTCCTTTCATCAGTTAACACTTATTTGGAATCACACTACTTAATTTGAGCTCTGGTGCCATAAACTTGGATTAAAGACTGTTGACAGACAATTTATTAAGGCATTATCACTGAACGCATTCCTAATCATTCAAAGCCTCAACAACTTTTAGTGGAGTGTCTTTGTCTCTTGTGTGCACTCTACAAATTGAACTAGTCCTCTGCGCTTTCGGGGTCTCTTGTGCGTTACACAAAGGGCACTTTTAAGACAAGAAATTTCTTGTCTTAAAAGGTCAATTTTTATTTTAGATATTTTACATTTAAATTTTAATATCAATTGAATTGTCTTAAATATAAAGTTTAAGACAAAAATAATTTGAGACAAAAATATTTTAATACAAAACTTTATATTTAAGACAAAAACACTTTGAGACAAAAATATTTTAAAGAAAAACTTTATTTTTAAGACAAAAACAGTTTATGAAAAAAACATTTTAAGCCAAAACTTTATCTTTAAGAAAAAAACACTTTGAGACAAAAATATTTTAAGAAAAAACTTTATATTTAAGACAAAAACAGTTTATGAAAAAAAAAATTTAAGACAAAACTTTATCTTTAAGAAAAAAACAATTTAAGACAAAAAAAAATTTAAGATAAACTTTATATTTAAGACAAAAACAGTTTGAGACAAAAATATTTTAAGACAAAACATTTTATTTAAGACAATGACCACTTAAGACAATGATAATTAAGATGAAACTCATTTAAGACAATTAACAATTAAGACAAAACCATATCAATTTAAGACAATATTATCTAACACCTGCAAAATTGACTCTGATAGTGCACCCTAAGTCCGCTAGCTTGCGAGCTAATACTGTCTCACGTTTATACTGAGGTTTCTATTTCACTTACCATTCACACTATTTTATATAAAGACAATGATTTGTTGGAATCTTCGTATTATGGGGGTAGTCAACTCTGAAGGATGCAATAACTTTTCCTAGCAAGAGTTCCCAGACATCGATTCCTCTTTTTCCCCTTTGATCTCTACTGATATGATTGGAGATAACTTGTCTGCCATTGCATTCAGAACTTCTACACGGAGGGGGATTTTATGACAATATTTTAAGACAAAAGAAATATTTTGTCTTAAAATTTTCGATACGAGGCGCCAGTAAAAAAGGTAAAAGTAAAGTATTAGGGGTTTTCCTTTACGTTGTTGATGGATTCTTCAAGAAACAAAGTGATGGAGGCCGACAACAACTAATGGGATTTAGGGCAATGGAGGTCGACAACAACTGATGGGATTTAGAGCGATGGAGGCCAACAACAAAGGTGTGCTTGGTGAGAGGAGCAATTAAGGCACTTTTGCTGAACGTGGATAGGTAGTAACATATTCAAAATAATTTTCGAGGTTTCCATAGATTGTGTTTTAATCTGTTTTTTTCAACTGTTTCATTTATTTTGATTGCTACTATCTGCTGGTTGTTGTTATCAACACATTGTTGTGTTGTAACTCCAGATTTTCATCGACAACATGGATTAGATTCACTCAAAGGATGGTGGAGGAAAATTACAGAATATTCATTGGCAGACAATATGTCTACCTCAAAATCACTACGCCAACTTTTGCGAGAAGCAGATGCTGTGGATAAAAGATTGGATTATGGAAGCATTAGTTACAAAATTCACAAGGGCGGTGATTTTGGATACAAGTGTCGACATAGATGGGTTAAATGTAGCCTTCACTGGTGCAGTTGCTGATGTTGTTGGGTGAAATAAATCTAAGCATAATTATTTGAGCTAGATTCAATTTTTATCTTGATTCTAGGGGATATCAAGGATATCTACTAAGTTTTTTGTTTCAAGGTACACTAATAACAATTTGTTTTCCACTCTAGTTGTTGGTCTACTATGTGGTCTATCTAAGACGGACTAGTTGGTTGTTTATATGGTATATCTTCCGAACCTTTTCTCCTTTGGATATTCCTACTTAATGTGTAATGATGAGATAATGAAGTTCATCAAAGAGAAACAAAAGAAGAGTCCACACAACATCATACACTATTGGCACAAATATGGTAGGCACAGTCTCAACTTGGAATTTTAATAGGTTTGTGAAAAAATGATAATATAGGTCATCAATTGCTCAAACCAAGGAAGGTGAATAAATATGTTATGACAAGGGATTATAAATTCTTCTACATCCCCTCTGTTCACATTCAATAATACTCTAATATCAGGCTTATTTTAATCACATGCTGGTGGAAGAGACCAAAGAAGAAAAAAAAATCACACACACACACACACACACACACACATATATATATATATATATATAACAGAATAAAGGGGTGCGTTGCAAATGGTATAAGAGCCCAAGTTCCAACACTGGACTTGATGGCCTCTATCATGAAAGGAATGTATCGTTGCCCATAAATTTATTCTAAATGCATTTTGTGTCATGATTTAAAGTATATTAGGACTTTCCTGGGGGTACCACATTCAATATCAATATAATAGATATGCATGTAATGAATCTACCCCTTTATGTCAATCTTCATAAAGATTCTACCCAAGATGTTTTCTATGAAGGATAATCAGAAATAGCTATAGGAGTATATGAAAAGATGATTGAAACTAAGCACACATTGAAATTATTTAAAGAGATATACACAAGTCATATGCCGAGCACTAAACTATCCAATTTCTTGGTAAAGGGACTGTTTTTTTCCCTTCATGCTTTTAGTAGACAACGTAGAGTTGGCACTAATGTTTTATGAAGAGCATGACTAGGAAAGGACTTAGCCCATTATTTTTTTCTATGGGGAGGTTCTTCATAGTTGCTATATAGGTATATAAAGAGATCTATATACATTTTGGGAGTATATATAAACTCAATTACTTTGTGCATTTCCAAGCATGAATAGGTATAACAGCCATTACAGGTAATCATTTCTAACATGACAGAAACTTGTTCTTGAGGGGATTCACAAGGTTTCATACCTTTAGTAGTAAAACATCCAACATAATTTCTACTCGGTGATGGAATACATTCAGATTTATGTTGACAACTCTTGTAATTCTATTCCATTGACAAATTATTTTACACATTCTTGTGATAAGAATGTAAGAGCTTCTAATATCAGGGCTACTCATGAACAGTTAAAACCATAATAATAATAATAATAATAAAATTGCAGGTCATCCTTCCTCTATATTCTTATCCCTAGTTCATCAATTGTATATCATAGTTCTACGCCTTGTTGGCCTAGTATAAGTTATGTAGAAATATCAGTTCTCCCTATCCAACTGCATTGATATTACTGTAAATTAATTAATATGACAACATCACAATTATATTTAGATGGCAAAAACTAGTGTGGCATTTATTTTATTTGATTGTTGAGTTATATGTTGGGGTGTCAACATGTTTATGACTTAGGTTCAAACCTGGGTAGGCATAGTGCCCTGTAAATTAAGTTGACATTGAGTTTGAAAACATTTTATCCTTGGATTATGATTCAAGTATAGGAGGTGTATGTACATGGAGCTAACATACTATTATATAATTATTTGAAAAGATGGCATGTCATTTCATCAGTTACCTTATCTTCGTAACCTAATGGAGATAATTTACCCTTCCATGGCTATTTGTGGAATTAACTAGAAACTACTACCTTATCAAATATGATATGTCTGTACGTAGTAGGCTTTATTAGCACTAAGTTACATTCACTAAAGTTTGTGTGAGAAGAGTTATCTTTGACAATTCATTTTTATTTTGGCTAGTTTGCATATTCAATCTCCAACTCGAATATGATTTTGTATCCCATGTTATTATTTAATGCTAAGATAGTGAACTCAAATGAGTTAGCTCTCCAAATAACTCATTTTTTTGTGGATCATATTACTCTAGGTACAAAATATTCTTGATGACTCAAGTTTGGCAGCTAGAATTATGAGGTAAATTAGTCTTTCAACACTAATGCTTGAGCATTAAAAAGGTGTCAACTATAATGTAAATTGTTATGATGGATAAAGAAATCATGCATCCTATCAGGTATGGGTAGCATGGAATATCATACAATGGGATTCCTATGCATATGATAGAGAAATGTAATCAGGTTCCACAAAGTAACTCATTAATTACCAGATAAGTAGTACAGTTTCCTTTAGTTATAGGAAAATCTTAAACAAGAAAGTTGATATGTGGTGACCCATAGCCTTACTATTTTTTTATGATTTTCTTGTCAATTCTAAAGAGGGAACTCAGAAGTATAGAAAGAGATGCCAAGTAAACCAAACATAAACCAAACATCGAATTTGTTTAGCCCCAAGGGGGTCTAGTCTACACACGGGGAGGTACCCCAAAACATACACCTACATTTCTGATAGGGTGAGGAGAATACTTTGTTCATTTTGTCTTGGTTTGAGTTGTTATTGTGAGCCATAAATGGTATGATTTTTGGGAAGCCCTAGTGACCTCACTTACGATTGGGTAGGTAATGGAAAAAATAGATTTTCAAAAAATATTTATTCCTGGAAGAGATTATGGTTGGGTAGGTAATGGATGAAATATATTGTCAAAAATCACACAGACACACAGACACAGATATATATATATATATATATATATATATATATATATATATATATATATATATATATATATATATATATATATATATATAACAGAATAAGGGGGTGTGTTACAAGGGTATATTCTATCACCCCCTTATTCTGTTATATATATATATATATAACAGAATAAGGGGGTGTGTTACAAGGGTATATTCTATCATCCAATGCACTTGTTGATTTTCCAATAAAAAAGTGTATTATAAATATAAACACTATTTTCAAAAAACGTTTGTACCATTCCACTAGTATAGAGTACAAAATGGACAGATAATTTGGCTTCGGCGACCTCTTTTGTTGTTATTTCTTGTTCAAATTGTTCTCACTAGCATCCTAGTTGAGGCTCTTCCCTGTATTTTCATGATTTCTCTGCATGTTCTTTAATCCCTAGTGTGCCCATGGACCATTACAAGTTGTCTCAGTTGATCATATTCTATTTTTCTCATCGATACTTGTCCCTTCCTAGTAAATGGGACTAATTAACTTGGAGATGCATACTTGGATGTTATCCCTGGCATCTTTGTTTCTTGGAATTGGCATGAACCACCTTCTCCTAAATTATTCTTATATTTGCAATGGGATAAATTAATTCTATTCCTAGGCATCAAAACCTAGTTGTAGTTGTTATTATGGTGTCTTCTAAGGGAGGATTTGCTGGTTGGTGATAGAGCTCTCCAAGTTGCTATGGCCATCAGCTTCTCATTTCTCTCTCATTATATTGCCTCAAAACTTCCATTGATTTTTGTTGAAGGGTAGTCCTTCTTCCATAACAAGTTCTAGAGTGAGAGGGGGCTGCTCCACTATCCACTGTTGTTTCTCCAAAATATAATAATCGTTAAAATGTTCAAGCTTGGTAATTTCTTTTGTCATATTGGAAAAATATTGTGAATGCTTAAACCTCATTTGAAGCATCTACGGAAACTATGATCCTTCTTCAAATGTCTTCCATTTTGGTTTATGCAAGCGATGGAAAATGTAGTTGGGAATCCAATAAAGGGATCTTGTAAAGAGTTTTTGAAGGACCCGAGAAGAAGAAGGCAATGGACACAAGCAATCAAATGATACTCATGAGATCCACCCACCTACCAATATTTCTTGTATGCCTTCCTTTTTTTGTTTTTATGTTGAGGTGTAGGGAAGAAATAAGATATTAAGCCACCAATTAATTAATCAATGATGTTTCAATCCTCAACATGGCTAAAGCTTTCCTTTTATTCAAGAGAGAGCATTGAAGTGCCACATTAGTTCTGTGCAAATCCTTTACCCAAATCGTTTCCGTTAATTCTAGTATGTCGCATTATTGCAATACAAAGTTTTTACCAATACACGAGAAAGGAAAAAATGTTATCCATGTTGTCAATTCACCATTAAGTTTGATAAAACAAATGAACTTAATTCCATTGTATGGTCATACATTAAAACAAATACAAATATTTTTTAACTTCAAATTGACTAAAATATATGTTAATTCATTGTCAAGATTGATTTTGACATAAAAGCACATCCTAATACTGATGTTTGAACTTGTATAAAATTATGCATGGATGATTAAATTGGCCATTACTTGGGAAGTTGGGATTCAGTGAAAGCCATTTTTAAAATTTGTTATATATGGTGTCTAAGCTTTAGAGAGAGATCAAGCAGTCTTATCTGAATCTCCTCAAAGGAGCTTTCCAATTCCATGACCATGGTGTTTTAAAATGAAGGGATGAGTGTGTAATTGTAAGTTGTGCACTATATACATTATTGGATCAACACATCATCTCCTCTTTTCTTTTTTCTTTTTTTTAGTTGTGCAACATGCTATTTATGTACAAAAAACCTAGCCTGCCAGTCTTAATTAATAATCTTAAATAATGTGTCATAACATATATTAACCAAACTTCATTGCTTATAGTTGTGAATATAGGATTAGGATTATTAGTAATGTAGCATGTAGCATTATATACCTTTTACCTATTGTATTGCAAGGCTGGGATATCTTTTTTGTCATTGGAATTTATTGGGTGCTTCCTACAACACTTTGGACTCTTGGAGTTGTTCATGTGTCAGCTTATTCTGTTTGCACATGAATTCTATGGTGAGATGTGCTTTTCATCCCCTAGAATAGTTGGTCTTGTGGAAAAAAGTCATTTAAAAAAATGACCAACCTATTAATAGATTAATTTCTGCCAAAGCTCCATTTTGTTCTTTACAGGTTGTTTTGGCTTTTTCTTCTTGCATTGGATGCCTTTTTGGGACATAAATTCAAGGTGAGCTGCCTCTATAGTGAAATTTCAATTTTGTTATTTAACAGCATGCAACATTGCCTTAATCTATTAGGTAGTTTCATTTTTATTGAATCTAAATTCATTCTCATGTCTAACGTCTATTTGGAATTAGTGATTTACAGGTTTTATTCACCTTTAGCACTAAAAGGTTCTTACTTTTTTGAAGTTATATTCCACCCAAATTTTGCAACATTGGTGGCAACCAAGGATTATGAAAGTCCATTTTGAAGGAGTGATTTTTTTAAGACAACTTAAGGAATTTTTTTATTATAGAGGATACTATTGTATTATATCTAAAAGAAAATTGTCATGTGGCAAATATAGAAGGAAATTCATATGATTTCTTAATTTCAAACTCAAAATTATATGAATTACATAGTGAATGATTAATTTAAATCCAAATTCAAATTATACGAATTGTATAGTGAATGATTAATTTACTCCTTAAGGTTGGTAGTCCTTTTCATATACCTTTTTAAATTGTATATTTGGTCTAATTTAACAATTTCTTTTGTTTGATCCTAGCACATTTAGGGGTTAGAATAAGGAAATTTTTAATCAGTGGATCTAATGGCTCGTTATATTCACAATCCAACTTAATTGAACATTTACCAAAGTCATTTTTTCAAAAATAATTGGATATGGAAAGACATGGATTGATGGTCATAATTGTGTTCATGTTATAAAACATCTTGGAATGATAATGGGAATTTTCCTTGTAGAGATAATACTATATTACAAATATGAAGTAAATTCTAATTGTGATGGTTTTGTTTTGAATCAGTTAGTATTACCATCATTCACTTGGAATCTTAATATGATGAAAACTAATTATCTGTTATTGTACCTCACTATGTTCTTGTTTGTGTTTTGGAATCATTTTGTTGATTAATTACTAAAATGTGGTTGAATTAACTGACCATATTAGTTTTGGCATACATTTTACTGAATTATGGGTGATTGGAATATGATTGATTTCAGTTCATTTCATGTTGACTGTCAGTTATTTTCTACAAATAAATATTATGCAGCATGGTTTCCATTTCATTCGAACATGTTAACATGTTGCTTTGAATTTTTATAGGGCTTTCCCTACAAACACTTGTTGGGGTCAAAGCATTGGCATAATCTAACATTGAACATAAGGTAAATATTTTCTTTGTTTGCTTATTGGTGATTTGAATTTTGAGGATTTAAAAATGTTATACAAATTGAGTTAAATATTGTTCCATTAAAATTTAGAACACTGTTAATTCTGCAATGCCTTATACAATTTCAATACTCCAGGGGGGAAATTTTGTCTTTGCCGAAGCCAAAGCTAAACCTGTGCCCAATGGAAAGAAAATAAGTCATGAAAAATTAAAATATTGTTATGGATTCAGAAAAGAAATTTACAGTTCATGGCAAAAAATCTGGTGATAGTCAAGTGGTATGCTTATGTACTACAACCACTATATAAAGTGCAATAGTTAGGCCAGGGAGCTATTCTTCGAAAATTGGGGCTAGACATGAACAAAACCCTTCTTGTGCAGATCTTGCTGATATTAGCCTACAATTTACATCATTATGTACCATGTAGCTATCAACATTACTGGATTTGGATGCAACAGTAGTACCAACATCAGTCTTGTTTCAACAACTTTTCATAGATTCAAAAGAAGTAGAATTGTGTGCATAGATTATTTTGTATGAGTCTCTTATGTGAGTTATATTTGTTGTGTTTATTATATCCCAGAACCAATAGTTCTTCTTAATTTGGATCTTCCTTTTAACTAGAAATGCATGATGTATTTTGGATTCAAGGGTCATTTCTAGATGATGCATTGATGATAACAACTTTTTCTAATATAGGATGAGGTGTGTGACGATGTTCTACGCAGAATTTGTTTTCTATGTAGGATGATAATTGTTTACGAGTGTGTGACGATGTTATATTCTGAGTTTGTTTTTTATGTTGGATGATAATTGCTTACATAATATTTTCTTTTTATTTATTTTTTTTCTCTCCAATATCTCTAAGATGGATAGTCTGATTGTGTGCTAATATTGTGTTTTTGCATCTCAAAATGTTTCTTCTGCATCAAATGGAGGTAGGAGTATGTGGGAGAATTCATGGCATATTTCTGCAGATCATATTCATGGAAAAGGCTTCTATAATACCTCAGACATACCTATTCATACCCCTTGCTCAAGCACAAAAACAACGATACTAGAAAAACTGTTGAAGTCATGAAGATTACAACTCCTTTTGCATCAGTTAATGCCACTGTTAGTAAAAAGGATGCCATTTTCTCCAGTGATGTTGATTTCTTGAAGGGAGCTAGGGACATTCCTTTTCAATCATTGTAACTACCAGGGAAGCTGCAAAAAATACGGTTGAAGTTTCCTCTGTTGCTACAAAGAGGGAAAATAATTTGGATGCAGTTCTGAGGGTAGTTGAAATAGTTGCACAAGCTGTATTGCAAGCAGTAGTTGCTGTGACCATGGGTGATCCTGTTCCATTACCACTGAATGTTTTATTGGAAGCTGGTCCAGAGGCTTACTGGAAGCTAATGAACCAAGAAGCAAGAATTAAAAAATATGAAAATGTTCACAGTGAAACTCTAGCTCAACAAATTGTTATTAAAAATGACAATATTATTAAATATTACAAGTTGAAGGATAAGAGATATTTGTTCAAGAATGAAACCTTAAGGAATACAGAAGAAGGCATGAATGGTCCTTCAATATAATTACCAAATCAGGTGGAGAAGTATGTCAAACATATTCCAGATCATTCTCAATATGATATCTCGACTGAAAAGGATGTGGAAGCTCTTAAGGATAGTAAATTTCTTTCTACAGTTGAACTCGATGTACCTGTTTTTGTTACAGAGACATTCGCTAGGGATGAAATAGAAACTCTTGAAACTAAACCCGGTTCTAAATTAAATCACAAGGAAGCATTTGCTTCAAAGGCTAACGACAACAAGGAGAGATCACTTGTGGAGGTTGGTGATCTAGCAAGGATCATTTCACTTCTCTGATCTTTGTGTTAGCAATGGAATATCCTTGAGAATTTCCTCTATGATTTCTAAGAGAAAACACTTTTGGACATTAAACTTTTGTTAACAAACTAATTGGCTTGTTTGGTTTTCAAAATCATGTTGAATCATTGAAAAATTTGTAGGTCGTCTTTGATGAAGAGGGTCTTCGAGATTTGTTATTCCTATTCTTGATGGGTTATTTGTATCATCATGGGTGGGAGATTTTGTCCTCTGGGTTGGAGAATGGTTCAGAATAAGATTATGGAGCTCAACCTCTAAGTTGTCAACATCTTTGTACCAATGTCAACTGCACGTTTGGATGATTGAAAATGGTTTGTGTATCTAATTTCTTTAGCAACCTGGCTTATACACACCGTTGACATTAGCACAAGGATTAACATGTGCACTTTGTAGTTGATATCAAACAAATTTCATGCCCACTAAAATTTAAATTAATCTTTATAAATTCAAGGTTCCTCTCCATAAATATCCATCTCAATCCATTCTAACCTACTGCAAGCCTTAAGTAGTGAATGAAGCCCAATATTATTGATATAATCAAACTTGTAGTGCTAAAATTAAATTCATATCAGTGTAACTGCAAGAATGATTTGGTGGGGAGTAGTGATGGAAGTTGCAACCTCTACAGTGTGGTTAATGTAAAAAAATGGAAAAAATTGTGAAGGAAAGTTGGGAGATAAATCAGAGCTACCCATTGGTAGCATGAGATTTCCATTCATTGGAGAAACTCTGGAATATATTTTTCCATTCAAGACCTCTGATGGTGGTCCCTTAATAAAATAATTTCAAGGTATCAAATTTAGTTCTCCATAGTCCTGCATTGTTGCACGCATATTAGTTTGTTTGTTTTTCAATTTATTTATTCATGTTGTTGTGCATCTGAGATATAATGAAAATATTTCTTGGGTATTGAATTAATGAACAGGTATGAAAACATATTCAAAATCCACATATTTGGGAAGCTTGCCATCATAACAACTAGCATAGAAACAAACCATTTTATTTTCCAAAGTGAAGGTTGGTTGTTCAAGAGTGTTTATTTGTATATTCATATGTATCTTCATGGGTAGGAGCTTCTCTCCTATGGGTTGGGGAATGGTTCATAAATAAAATGTTTCTTGTCAAACATATCTACTTAGTATCAAAGAAAATAAGTTCTACCATTTCTTTAGGCATTCGTGAGATTAGACATTATATATTGGGTTTTTTAAAAACATGTTATTGGAAGGTTAAACTGCATAACTCCCTTTTAATAGGTATATATGCATTTCTTTGTTTGAATTTGAGCATCATAAGCATGTTGTGGTCTTTTGCATTGCTTTTAGGCTTTAGAACATTTACATTTTAGAAACATGTTTTATTGTATAATCAAGTATTAGGTCTGGAAAATTTCGTATCTCTAACACTAATGAAATACTCTTTTCCTCTAATTTATAGTCAAATTTCAAGAGAGTATGCATTCATGGTTTTAAGACTCATAATATTATTTTCTTATACTTATTTAATACTGCAGAAAATATATCTGATCTAATTTCTGAAGTTTTTCCATAAATTTAAATATAATGGATTATTAGCTTTTGATTCAATGATATATGAATTGGTCAAATACAATAAATTTGTGGATACATGTAATACTAATTGAAGAATTGAATTATGATTGTGGATAAGGTTGTGGGTTTTTTATTTCTTTGTTAGGAAGTGCTTTTAAAGCTTGTACGTGGCTTATTCTTTATAAACTAGAACACAAGGGCCTTAAAAGAGGTTGAAATTATTTGTATTCCACATGTATGGGAATATGCCTTTGGTTTTATTTAATGATTTTTCCTTCAGGTTGTTTCTTATGCCTTATATATCCCTGAAGTTGAGTAAATATTGAAGCATTCCATATGAATGCTGAAATTGAGTGGAAGATGGAAATGTTTCTTACATATCTACAAATTGGTATCTATTTGCAGATTACCATTATTTCCATAAATAAAACTCCATGTTTATTGATAAACATGCAATGTCTTTATGACATGCTATAGTTTAAATAAATATTATTTTGATTTGTATGGAAGGTACATATTACTTTTCTCCCATTGTCATATGCAGTTTGAGAGTGGAGTCGACGAAGAACTCTGCATTGTCTATGTTCCCATGAATCATCTATATATTGGTGACATTTTCCTTGTTAACTCTAAAGATATTATTTGACAAAACTTAGCTATTCATGAAGGCATATGTTGGTAGATATGCATGTTTCTTTCATTACTGTTATTATTTATGGTGTATATGTTTCCATGATATATTTCATTCTTTTTGAGATTTTGTTTCATAGATCTAGGGCTGATACTTTACCCTCTTCTTTTCACTTTCCAAAAAATGTTCTTGCCATTCTGTTTTATGTTACAGTTTGAAATAAAATTAGCTATCCATCCTTACTTCCTTGGAGACGTGTGTTGTGACTTTATATCCCAAATTCATTGGAGACCTACACATTGACTTCATATATTGTACATCTGTAGCAGTGTAAAGTAATAATAGGAGGAAGGAGAAAATTATTAATGTGGAATGAAATCCCAACATAGGGATACTGCATTGTAGTAGTAAGACCTGAAATTATTATGAGCATCACATATATAAAAACCACAAACAAAATAGGGCCCACAAGGCATGACACCAAAACCACTCAGTGATGTTAATGGAAGAGTGAAGGAGGATGCTATAACAATGGGGACCTGCACTTCAAAGGAATGTAATCCCAACATGGGAATGTGCCACTTTGGTAATGAGACTTGCAACTATTACATATGCCATATATATAGTCATTATTTTTATTTTTTCCAAATAAAATCTCATGGGGAAATCCAAGGGATGCTTCACCACATTTGTGGATGATATCCCTTGTAAAAATATTGACAAAGACTTGTGTGTTTAACCTAGGGGGATCTGGTTTTGAGCTTTAGAAGAAAATGAGCAACTGTTTGAATTGGCCCATTTTAGGAATTTTGAGCATTTTCAAGGGAGTGGAGGCATATTTTTTTCTCTTTCTTTGTCTTTGTCGAATCATGTAATTGCTTATGATTTGGATTCATTAGGAACTTGTGTTTGGGTCATGCTCTTGATTTAGGACCATGTGATACATTTTTTTTTTTTGTATTCCACCATCCTTTTCTTTGAGCAAGGATAGTTGTGGAATTGGATGGCATCTTATTTGTTGAAAACTTAATGCATATTTAGGGGGGACCTGACCATGTTTGAGTGCGAAGGAGAAAGGTGTGGAGGTGGTGTTTGGTATATGGACTTTATATATTGTACATCTCTAGTAGTCGTATCCCTTTGTCTATATTTTCTCTTTTTTCTATGACAAATAGTGTTGGTGTTGCCCAAGATGCTTGTTGCATGGTTATCCTTTGCAAGGTCGCTACTGGGGACAATGATATGTTGGTTTAGAATATTACGAGAGATGTTTTATGTGCTTCCTTTAATTCCATGCAAAATGTAAAGTCCTCAATATTGGATGGTTTCCTCATGAAATATCTAAGTTCACGTGGTACTTTGTTGGGGATCATATTTGTTGTTTAGATATAGAACTTTTTTTATTCGAGGTTCCTCGATTCTCTCAAGTCTCAATTATAGCTTGATGAAACCTATTCCTAAGAATGCAATGAGAGACTCTATTGGTGGTTGGAGGCTTATTACTTTACTTACCATTGCTTACAAAATTATGGTGAAGGCTTTGGCTTCAAGGAACTGGTAAGTTTTCAAGTATGTAGTGCAACCGAAGTGGACTAGGTTTGTCCAAGGGTCTCGTCATCCTGGGAGACAATGGAGTGGGCTAGAGAGATAGGGAAACAATTCCTTAAGTAGAATATTGTCGTTGAAAATCCTATGATCGAATTGGTTGTTATTTCATCTTTAAGATACATTTATGTGCTTAGGTTATGATTCAGGGTGTGTGGGTATAATGTGATTTTCACCAATCCCCTGGCCTTCCTTTTTGTCACAAATCCTTATCCCTACAGATATTGTTACATTAGTTGACTCAATAGGGCCATCATTTGGTGCCTTATCTATATTTATGGATTTTTGATGACTTGGGCTACATGTTGGAGGCAACTTTCATTATAAGGCATATCAACATTATTATGTGTTTAGATGGTTAAAAACGGTTAATAACTATTTTGAAGATGACTCTTACTTTCTTGGACACCTTTTGTGGTGTCTTTGGTGCCATTTTAATCCCTCACAAAATTTATTTATGGCTTTTTGGGTTTGATTTGTCTATGGAGTGGATTCCTACTACCTGTTTCATATATTTCATGGAGTGATTGTCAAATTTCATATTATTTTTTGGATTGGGTTATCACTTATGGACTCGTGAGATGAAGAAAAGTTATCTATTTTCTTGCATTTATTAGAACTTTTCATTTTATTCATGTTAGTTTCTTATATGTGACATCTCAAAGAATTGATTTGTACCCAGCCTAGGAATTGAGCATAAATAAAATTTGTTGTTACCAGGTTTTCAGGTATCAAATGGAAACTTATGAATCTTCTTGTTAGTTGCCTTGCTTTTCAACTTGCATAGGTTTTTTTCTTCAAAATTTAATTTTAATGTTTCTAAAGCAATGAGGTTTTGGAAGATCTATTTTAAGGTTAGATAACATCAATATTGGTATGAGCCTCATAAAATGTTGAGCTATTCTAATTGATGGGCCTAATAAAATGTTGAGTTATTCTACTTGCTGGACTATATTTGTGATCCAATATATGGTAGAAATAGAGAAGAAATAGCTTGAATTGTGTAAGGTTTTAGACTCCTTGAAGCCGTGGTAATGAATGCACATGAGATTTAAATGGAGGATATGGTGTCACATGGGAATAGATTCATTTAAAGGCTAAATGAACTTCAAGATTGAAAACAACTAATAACTCCATGCTCTACTATTTGAGGTGAAAGTTTAGGTTGCCATATTTGGGGTTGGTATTTTTGGACCTATATGATTGTAGGTAGAGAATATGTTTGGGTGTTAATGGAGGACTTAAAAGTGTTCTTCCAAATACCAAACTCCATTTAAATGGCTTTGATTTATTTTTAAGACAAGAAAACACTTTTCAGAAGAAATGGATGCACTAAAAAATGTAGGTTAAAGTAATTTTTTTTCTTATAATAAAAAATTATTGTCATTTCATAGGAAATTAATGAATTCTTGCACAATTAGGCTACTAATGGTATTGTAGTCCTTTTTTAATTTTTAATATACTTTAGATTTCAAAACCATGCTTTGGCATACCTTGTGCCTTAATACAAATATTTATTGAATCTTTATGTACCTGCAATCAAAATTAATATTTCCACCTAGAACTGAACTATCATAAAAGCTTGCTACAAAATTTTAATTCACCATCTTCATCTTGTTAAGTATGGTACTTTTGTAGCCAAGGTTTTGCAAATATGTAGTAAGAAACGCAAATGCCCCAGTGTTAAAAGGCATTAAGGAGTTGCATTGTTCGGGAAAACTGAAACATACATGTGTTTTATGTTGCAAAGTTTTGATTTCATCTCACAGTTTCAATTTTATATATTATAATAGCATGTCATAATTTGAATACTATAACTTGTGGTCTCCGGGTAGTATAAACTAATTCAAAACCCTTTGAGGGAGGTGATGAACGTGGATTGAAATTAGTTCAAGGTATCTTAAGGCTCTTAATGTTGCAATAAACAAAAATACAATACTAACAAAGAGGGCAAGTGTGATTGTAGGATAAGGATTTTATCTGGCTTTTGATGTCGAGTATCTGAGTGATTCCTAGTGTTTGTTCATGAATATTCAAACCCAATCTTGTTCTTACTCCCACTAATGTACACATGACTGAGTGTGAGTTTATTGAAGTTGAGAACCATTTTTATACAACTTTGTACCTAACATCTAAGGCAAGCACTTCTCTGATCAATGGAAAATAAATATCATAATAGTTTTTATTTTTATTTTTGTTGTGATTTTGGTTTGACTTGAAAAATATATGGTATTTATCTCTATCTATATGTTCATTTTGATAGGTTCGTTGAACAAGGAAAATTTCTTCACAATTATACCATCCATTCTGGAATTTTTTTTGAGATTGTGCCAATGTTTTGATCATCCTTTTCTTGTCATGAAGTAATTTCTACTTTATAATGTCCTTTGAAAAATGATTTTTATTGATAAACATTTTGTTGAGCCCTAAATCAAGAGTTTTTTTAATTGTCTTATGAGCAGTTATATGTTGGAATTTGTTCTAATTTCTACGCTATCAATAGCTGGGGTGATACACAATAGTATTATGATATGAATAAGCTGGTAAGGAATTTTCCTGTAGGAAGCCAAGTTCGTGTTAATTGAGATTCTTGTTTTGTACTTTCAAAAGCTTACATTGAAGAAGTGGTCAAATAAATTCATAATAGTGAATGAGGAGAGTGCCCAATTTGTCTTGAATTATTTAACGATGTAGTAATGACTATTTCTGTACATCATATGTGTCATCAGTGCCTACTAGCATGATGGTGTAGCTCTTTGGGTGGTGGTTGTACTGCTTGTGTTAATTCAAAGTACTTTTCTTTTTATGGATAAATTGATTTTCTTCTAGATTATTGTGTGTTATTAGCTTGTGCAGATCATGCTATAGGGCCATCACAATGAGTTAAATACAGTGATTTATTTTTTATTAAGTAAAAAATAGGGGTTGCATGATTATATATTTTACAAATATTATGCCATTGTGTCCAACATTTTTTTTTCAATCATTATCTATATATGAAATTTCAAGGACTACATAACTCATAATTCTTTAAGGGGTGCTAGCTCAATAGAAGAGCACCTACCTTATATGCAGGAGGTTGGTGGTTTGATCCACTATGCCCTAACATGAATTGATTAATTAAATAGTTTTTATATTTATTTTTTCAATGGTGAGATATTTTTTTGGATTTATTGTTTTATATTGTCTATAGAGAGATAATAGCTATAACTAAAGATATATTGCCTCTATAAAGACAATATGTGTTTAATCCCATCTATTGTCTCTAGAGAGACCAAAATGAAATTGTCTCCTAAGAGACAATAATGCTTATGTTATATATTGTCTTTATAGAGACAAAAACGAAATTGTCTCATAAGAGACAATAATTCTTGTGTTATATATTGTCTTTATAGAGACAATATTTTAAGACAATAATTTTGAGACACCCGCTTAAAGAAAATATTTAAGACAATACACAAGTTTTTTTTCTTGTCTCAAGTAAAGACATTTTATCCAAAAAATTTCTCAAATATTGTCTTAAAACCCCCCTATGTGTTGTAGTGAAAGACTCTGCATGATTTTCTTAGTGTTGTGGTCCTCACCGAAGCTGGAATTCCTATCTCTGTACATGCGACCAATAGAAGAATTTTTATAGGGTGTTAATATAGAGTTCGAGAGAAGTGGATTTCTAGACTCTAGCAACGTAAATTTGGTTTGTTTCTCATTTCTCTAGAACCATGAAAATTCAAGTTAAATTTGAAAAATGTTAGGTTGTGGTTTTGTAATATTTTAAAAGAATCGTTAACGGTGATCAAGTTAATTTTTCAATGAGCATGCTCTCTATGTGTTAAATTTGGATATTAATATTGATACACATTTTAATAGGAATCTGAAACTCACATTTGATGTGGTTTTTTGAGATATTCCTACGAGCAAACTCTAGTTGAATACATGGTTTTATTTCTCAACAAAAAAGTATACATTTGTAGGTAAATATAAAAATAGAGCCAAAGTTTCGGTGTTAAATCGAGGTAGGCATGTAATTAATTCAAATGGGAGAAAACACAAATAATCTCAATGCAATATTGTGGGGTCGAGTTTCGATCCTTTGACCTAGTGGGAATTTATCATAATTAATCCAACTTTCATTCTCAATGCAATCTTGTATAGACATTATATGAGGAGTTTGATTAGGATCAATACTTCCAGTTGGTGTGGTGGATGTAGATCAGTAGAAACTTACCACAAATAAGTCAGAATTTCACCCATATTTCCATTTTCACAAGTCCTATGAGCAAGGTGTCAATCTTGACTCCATATCATTGAATTTTAAATAGCCGAGGGGTTAGAATTATATTGGCATAAAATTCTATCTGGCGAAGAGAATAATGTCACCTCAATTGGGTCTGAGGCATAAACACAAGCATGTGTTAATTATTAAAAAAAAAAAAACCAATTTTTCACACTAGATTTCAATGACTTTTAAATGCATTCTTTCATGCAAAGTGAAAACTATTAATCAAATTTAGAAGAATCAAACAAAGAAATAGAGTACATTCAACTATTTATGGATTCAGGAATCACGAGAAGCATATAAGCATTCTTGGATGTAAAAATATAAAAATATTATAGCCGAATTACAATTGGCATGTATACTTATAAATGTCCCCACACGAAGAAAACAAGTTAAAATATGAATTTATATGAAATTGCAAGGTAAAAACTGACAACAGTTAATAGAAAATTATTCAAAATGCAATATTGTAGAGAATTTTTCTTAATAATCAATATAAAAACTCCATGTTTTTATGTAATGTTTAAGACAAAAAAATTTAGCATTTTAACTTTCTAAAAGTTGAGAAGTCGTAAATCAGCCCATCTTTCTATTTCCACAAGACCTGTGAGCAAGGTATTGACCCTAACTCCATATCATGGAATTTTAAATATTTAGGGGATCAGATTTCTATTGGCATAAACATCTAGCTAGTGAAGAAAATAATCCGGAGCTTAGTGGAGCCCGACTCATAGAAAAAAGCATGTGTTGCACTGGATTGCAATGACTTTTAAATCCATTATTTCACTTAAAGTGAAAACTATTAGTCAAATTTACAGGAATCAGACAAAGAAATAGAGTATATTCAACTATTTATGGATTAAGGAATCACAAGAAGCAAAGAAGCATACTATTAGTAAAATTTAGAGGAATCAGACAAAGAAATAGGGGATATTAAACTATTTATGGATTGAGGAATCACAATAAGAAAAGAAGCATGCTTGCATGTGAAAATATATTAATATTTATAGCGAAATTAGAACTCACATGTCTGCTTATAAATGTCACCACACACAGAACACAAGTTAAAATATGAAGTTATATGAAATTGCAAAGTAGAAATTGACCACAACTAATAGAAATTTATTTAAAATGAAATCTTGTAGGGAATTTTTTTTAGTAATCAATATAAAAAGTCTATGTTTCCCTATAACATTTATGATGAAATGTTTCAACATTTTAACTTTCTAACATCTGCAAAGTCGGAAGTCGGCCCATCTTTCCATTTCCACAAGACCCGTGGGCAAGGTCCCGAACCCGACTTCATATTTTGGTATTTTAAAAAGTTGGGGGTTTGAAGTTCTATTGGTATAAATATCTAGCTAACGGAGAAAATAACCCTGACTTTAATCAGGCTCTACCCATAAACACAAACATGTGTTAATTATTAAAAATAAATAAATATACAATTGTTCACACTGGATTACTTTTAAATTCATTATTTCATGCAAAGTGAAAACTATTAGTGAAATTTAGAGGAACCGGGCAAGGAAATAAAGTATATTCAACTATTTATGGATTGAGGAATCAGGAGAAACAAAGAAGCATGTTTGGATGTGAAAATATAAGAAATATTTATAGTGGAATTACAATTGGCATGTCTACTTATAAATGTCCGCACACGCAGAAAACAAGTTATAATTTGAATATATTTGAAATTGCAAGGTAGAAACTGGCCACAACTAATAGAAATTTATTCAAAATGCAATATTGTAGAGAATTTTGTTTAATAATTAATATAAAAACTCCATTTTTTTTTCTGTAAGGTTTATAATGAAAATTTCAGCATTTTAACCTTCTAAAATTTACAAGTCAGAGGTCAACCCATCTTTCCATTTCCATAAGACATGTGAGCAAGGTACCAATCTAGACTCGATATCGTGGAATTTTAAACACAAGAAAGTGTTAATTATTAAAAAAAATAAAAACAATTGTTTACACTAGATTGCAATGTCTTTCAAATCCATTATTTCACGCAAAGTGAAAACTATTAGTCGGATTTAGAAGAATCACACAAAGAAATAGAGTATATTCAACTATTTATGGATTGAGGAATCAAGAGAAGAAAAGAAGCATGCTTGCATGTGAAAATATATAAATATTTATAGTGGCATTAGAACTGGCATGTCTGCTTATAAATGTCATCGCACGCAGAAAACAAGTTAAAATATGAAGTTGTATGAAATTGCGAGGTAGAAAGTCAGCACGAAATTCATTCAAAATGCAATGTTGTAGGGAATTTTGTTTAATAATCAATATAAAATCTCTATTTTTCCCTATAATGTTCACGATGAAATTTTTCAGTATTTTAACTTTATAAAATTTGTCAGGTCAAAATTCAGCCGATCTTTCCATTTCAACAAACCCCATGGGCAAGGCCCTGACCCCAACTTCATATCGTGATCTTTTAAATAGTTGGGGGGTCGGATTTCTATTGGCATAAACATCTAGCTAGCTAAGAAAATAACCCCGACCTCTTTCAAGATCAACCCATAGACACAAGCATGTGTTAATTATTAAAAAAAATAAAAAAATAAAATTTCACACTCGATTACTTTTAAATTCATTATTTCATTCAAAGTGAAAACTATTATTCCAAAATTCAATAATTTAATTTCTTTATGATGCCATGATAAAATTTGAAGGAGAGACAGAATATGACATAAACAAGAGGCTCTCCAGGTGATTATAAACCCATCTCCCTTTGTAATTTTGTTTACAAAGTCATCTCTAAGTTGATTTCTAATAGGCTTAAGCCATTAATGTCTAAGCTCATCTCTCCGAAACAATTTGGGTTCATGAAAGGGAGACAGATACAGGATGTTGTAGGGATTGCACAAGAATTTCTACATTCTATTAACACCAGTGCGCATAGATCATATATCCTTAAGGTCGACCCGAGAAAAGAATACAATTGTGTCGATTGAGAATTCATACTTCTGATATTGATTAAGATGGGCATAAGTCATTATAATTGTACTTAGATTTTGGCATGTGTGAACTCCACTAATATGGTTGTCATCATTAATGTCTTTCCCTCCAAATTATTTTCTGCTTATAGGGGTTTGAGACAGGGTTGTGGATTGTCCCTCCTCCTCTTCCTATTGGTTATTGATACATTAAGCAGGAAAGTGAGAGCTGCTAGGGATGCGCGGCTCATTAGGGGGGTTTGTGTCTCGAATATCCATTTGGTATCCCACCTTATGTTTTTGGATGATCTATTATTTGGAGGCCAATGCATGGTGGAGTAATGTAACTCCTTTCATTATATTCTGACAACATTTGGAGTTGCCACCGACCAAAATATGAATGGGGCTAAATCCATTCTCATTCATAAAGGAGGGTTGGGCTATATCTTAGAGGTTATAAAAGAACAATTTGGAGTGGGATCTAAGCAAGTATGCAAAGGTTTTACTTATTTTGGCTTCACCCTTAAACCATCTAGTTATAGGATATGTGACTGGAAATGGATTATAGAAAAATTTAATAATAAATTGGGTTGTTGGTCACACTAGTGGATGTCCTTAGGGGGTAGATTAATTATGCTTAAATCGATTTTACAAAATATTTATGTCTTTTGGATGCATATTTTCTTATTTCCTAAGGATATTATTAGAAGGATTCAAATTATTATGGCAAGGTTCCTTTGGTCTCGTGCATATCCATGGATGGATAAGCACAAGATACATATGTTTCAATGGTCCATAATAACTGGTCTTATGGATGAGGATGGTTGGGGGGTCATCGACCCACGTACATTCAACAAGGAACTCTTAATTAAAAACATGTGGAGGGTACAAGCATGTGTTCTACCATTATGAAAGACAAATATATTTTTGGATACTCTTTCACATCATGGGTTGGAACGGTGCTAAAAAGAGGATACAATCTTCATACATTTGGGGGAGTTTACACATTGTTTTAGCTTTACTTATGGGACAGGTCAGATGGAGTATGGGTGATGGTTCAAAAGTTCAGATTGGTCTTGATTCCATTGTTTGTTTCTATAGGAACCACACACTATATGTACATCTCCACAATCATTTACAGAGTATGCAGATAGTAAATATTAATCATGTTTTCTGTAATAGAGTGCAAAATCTGAATGGATAGGAATGGATGTCTGCGGAGGATCTAGGTTTAACTGGGGTACATGGCACTGAGTGGTTGGAATATGTTATGGATCTAAGGTAGGGATGATCATTTGTGTTGGGTTGGAACACTGAGAAAGGGATACCTAGTGTTTAAGGATATCTATAATAGTTTGCCACTGTCGGTAAAGGAACCTCATAATCATCCACACTTTAAGGTTTTATGGAACTTGAAGATGCCATGGAAAACAAAATGTTTTTTTTTATGGCTGGCCATCCATAATCACATATTGACTTGGAAAAATCTACTTAAGATGGGATTCATGGGCCCAGGCATGTGTATCCTTTGTAGAAAGGGGGAAGAGGAGATAAATCATTTATTCATTTCATGTCCTTGTGCTTTGGCAATATGGAAAAGACTGCAGGATCATTATAACATTGAGGAAAAACTACATGAGCCCACACTGATCACATGCATTAATATATTGTTGAAAGATAAAAAAATATAGGACACTTCCTCTTTATATTTTATGGACCATTTGGCAGAGGTGCAATGCCATGATATTTGAGAATAGGGGCATACATATAAATGAGGATATCATCAAATGCATGGAATTCTTCAGTGAAACTGGTATGGTTAAGCCCAATAAAGGATATAGAACATTTAGAGTTGTAGAGGTGTGGAAATAATTTCCAGTGGGGTTATTTGATGGATCAAGCTCAAGGAGGGCATGTGGATGTGGGGCCGTGATCTATTTAGAACCTACCAAATACCATCACTTTTGGTGGGAAGCAGGCAGGGGAACGAACAAAATATTTGAAATCATCACATTATGGGGTGTGTTGATTGTGGAAAAATGGCTTGGCATCAACAACATACAGATTTTTGGATATTCCAAAGGGATAATTGATTAGGTAAAGGTAAATAATTCATTCAATCCCCCCCTATATTAAGGAATTGGATGGTTCATATTAAAACCTTGGTAAGATTCTTTATAAGTGTTAAATTTGATTAATTATACATAGAAAGAGAAGAAAAATAGACTATTGATAGCTTTAAAAAATATGAATCAATAGGGAGATAGGTAAGATCTATTTTTCATCATTTAACCAAGGGGTATTGATCAATGCGGGTTCTATGAAATACACATGATGGAATGGAGGGACAACATGAGTAGAACACTAGGTGCATCGAATGGTAGCAGTAGATTCTATATACGAATATAGTTTTTTTGTATGGTTTTCAAAGTTTTGTTACTATGCATATTAGAAACAATTTGATAGCTACTTGATGTAATATAATGTCACAGTTCATAGTTTTTTCTAAATATTTGATATAATAGTTTTGACAGTAGGGTTCTGATAATAGTTTTTTTGTGAATTTATGTAATTATAATTACAAACAATGTTGGATATGACAAGATAATAAGATAAACATCATAATTTAATAATATGGGGATATTATTTTTGTTGAAGATATTTTGTCGATGAAAGGTTGTATGAGATGAAAGAAATCAAAACCAATTGATGTGTGTATTAATTTTATTGTCAATATATAAATAGAGTTTTTTTGTACTAAATAAAATGAAGAAGATGTTCAATGCTTATATTTGTTTAGAGTTGAAATCATGGAAGATATAGTGTGAAATGGTAACAAGTCACGATAAACGATAATATTGTTACTCTTGTTGCCACTGATTTTTCGTGATGGAAGCTTACAGGATCAATGCCTATATAGTGATCCCCTTTTTGTGTGTTATAATCTCTAACCAAACCTCTAAAGAAATCCTCCAACTGTAAAATCGTAAAATAGAACAAATACCAATGCCACTTATAAATTGTCTCTAGAGATAAAACATCTTAGTGGGAAAAGGAGAGGAAACCAAAGGCATCTTGAAGTCTTAGAATTCAATGGATAAAATTTTCATTTAAGTGAAGGTTCGAGGAAAATTACTTTTTGTTTCTCTCCCTAGAGATAAAACATCTCAGTGGGAAAAGGAGAGGAAACCAAAGGCATCTTGAAGTCTTAGAATTCAATGGATAAAATTTTCATTTAAGTGAAGGTTCGAGGACAATTACTTTTTCTTTCTCTCCCTAGAGATAAAACATCTCAGTGGGAAAGGGAGAGGAAACCAAAGGCATCTTGAAGGAAGAGTATATTGATATCTTGAACTGGACACTTCCAAAAAGGGTGTTCTTGAGTTGGACTGTGGGTAAGTGGAAACCCTTAGGCACACTGGTAAGTCTGCAAGAGTCTACAAGTTCTTGGATGGACTGTGGGGGTCTTGATGCCTAAGAACATGTCTTTCAAAGGTCATTGTCTATCAACTGTTATGAAAATTGAAAAGGCCCGAGGTATAATTTGACATGATTGTTATTCTCATTGGATGGGAGGAGTAGTATTTTTCTCAGTGACAACTCCAACCTTCACAGATAAGTAATATTTTCAAGAATTCTATGTCTTTCAGAAAAGAATTGTTCCTACAGGAATCTATGAAATTTTAGTAAAATTAATGCTTGCATGAAGAGGAATTTGTTTGAGGATCTCTATAAATTTAAGAGTATAGAAATAATTGAAAATTTAGAAGGCATGTTTACATTAAATAGTTTATATGAAAAGAAATGTATATAAAGTTTCTTTTTATGTTACCATATAAATTTCTATAAGATATTATCGAGAGAAAACATATTATGGAACAAGGTTAGATATTTACCCTTAAAAGATCTAAAGTAAGATCAATCTTGATTCCTACACATATTTATACTAGAATATCATCGTAAAGATGAATGAGAGGTCCTAGAAAGAAGCCACGTCCCTTCCATCCTCAGTGGTTCCAATAGTAAAACTTACGGGAACACAAATACAAGGAATAAAGAATTGTATTAATCCAAATAAAAAATAATTTCTACAATTAGTAATTCTTTTTTGAAGAAACTATTGGTGTTCCACCTTAAATAACCACCATAAGAGGAAGTATCAAACCCATGATTATCCTAAAGAACAAACAAAAGCATTGATACAACACTCATTGGGAGTGAATACAGTGAGTAAAAGGAAAATAAAACCAAAGAACGACACTTTCGAAAGAAGTCACACCATGAGAACTAGGGCATAATTGGTCGATGCATACGAACTTAAGTTACGCCATTAAGAAATAATGTTTATATGTTAAGACTAAACACAAGAAAATTTTTGGTATACAAGAGAAATTTGTCGCTCTAACACTATGATTTTGTATCAAAGGTCGCATGAAATTCAATAATAATAATGCCTCTATAAACCCTAAGTTAGGACCACCTAATCATACTATATACAATTTTATTAAAATATTTTAAAAATAATAATTTAAAATATTTTATGGGAATTAAATCTTTAGTATTTACTTAATTATTTAATAATTAAATTAAAATTACACAAACTATATTTCCGAAATTAAAATATCAAACATAAATATCAAAATTCACTTGTTTTAGACACATACTCGTAAATAAGTTCCCTAGTTACATTGGAGTGTGGGCAGCAAATATTTCACTTTTTTTATGATGGAAAATGAGGATCCACTTATTAATCAATGACAGGTGGGGTTGTTGCGTTAGGATCAAATGTAATTATAAATCACATGAGAAATAATATTTGTGAGATGTAATTTTTTTATAATGTAAATCTCTTTGATATTAAATGAAAATAAGAGTTTAAGAGTAAAACAAAAAATTGTAAATTTAAACTATTAAATAATTAAAAAAAACCTATTCTAATAAATTAAATCACACTTTCATAATTTAAATAATTTAAATAATGTTCAAAAGAATCCTGTACAAATGGTTATTGTTGGACTATCTTAGTAAAGATCATTTATTTCTTTATAATATTTATGATCAATTGGTTATGAAATTATATACTATCGCTTTCATTAAAAAAAAATTAATATAAATAAATTATATATATATAATTTTAGTTAAATATCAATATAACAATTTAATTTATAATAATTTGATTAAAAAAATTTAACTAATTTTGATTATAGAAATTTATTAAGTGCTTGAAATGTTGTAGATGTAATTTTTCTTTTTTTACCTATTGAATGATATTCCTTATCATAAGATGTAATTGTCACATGAGTTATTAGATTCTTAGTTAGTTGGATTCGAAAGAGTTAGTCCAACTAAAATACTTCCTAGTTTAGTGTTTGGTTGAAATATTTTCCCAACTAATTGATTGTGTTTAATATGATACAAAGATAGTTTTGAGTGTACTATATTTTTATTTGGTACGAGAGTCTAGGTTAACTCCCTTAGGGGAGGGTAAGGAATATCTCAGATATGTAAGATAATCTCTATAAATATATTAGAGTTTGTGAGAGTACTTGTTATATGAGTTATTTCAGGTGTGATTTTTTATGTCTAATAAGAATTTTGTGTAAGACTTTCCTTGGTGGTTGGAAACATCAATTGGATAGATTGTAATCATTATTTGGAAAAAATCAAATTTCAAATACAGAGCATGGTATAAGAAGTCAAAAAGATTGAACAAATAGGCCTAAGGATGCAGTCCAACGGTTAGGTGGGGAGGTTTGGTCCGCATAGGTCTTGTGGGCCAATCTCGAGCAGGACAATGTATGCCTGAGCATGTATGCATGGGAGCTGCTCTAGGCACAATTTCTTTAGTGAAGAAAACAAAGTTTTGTAAGTTTTCCCAGAGATAAACAGACAACTCCCCAACTAACAATATTTCTAAGCAACATAACAACATAACATTAATGCTAATGGCTATGACACTTCAATTCATTTCAAGCTCTTAAATTCAAATATTTTGTTTCCTTTTAATGTTGTTAATCCATGTGCATCATTAGCCAAATACTTAACAAACTTCATCTATCTGGTGAATTCATCATCTATTCCTAGTATTGGTGAATGTTATTGTAGTGTCGAATCTAGGATGAGGTTATCTCAGTGAATCTTTTTCTTTGGCGAAGTTTATTTAGATGATGGTACTTTCTATAATATTCTGCAACAGGATAATTTGAAGGAGGGATTGAGATTGGACATTAGGAAATTTCATTTTTTATCATCTTAGCTATGTGGATTCCCATGTTCACATGGGGAGATTCATTTTTTCTTGGAAAAAAATAGATACTTTGATGTAAATGAAAGGAAATTGGTTCTAATGTCATTGAGATTTTTTGGATTCTTTATTAATTTGTTTTGTTTGTTTGTAAATAAAGCACAGACCTGTGACCTTTGAACAAGGGGACATAGTAGAAGATCCTGTATTTTTTCGTCAACATGGTGCCTCAAGAACATTGCAACTAATTGTGTTTATAATTTTTTCAATGGGTTAATATTTGTGATCTTTTTGTTCAGGTTCATATTTTTGATCTTTGTCTTCTTGTAAGTTTGCGTAAACTAGATGATGAAGAACATATAAAATTAAGTGAAATTCATATTGTAACATTCATTAGAGTACATTCAATATCTAGGATTTTTCTAGATAACTAACTAGTACAACAGTTGGAACCCATGTATCTCTGTAGATGGAAGCACATCCATAGAATGATTAGTATTTTAGTGATTATAAATAGGAAATTTTATGGTTTGAACCAACTGTATTTTCAAGAGATCAAATAGAAGTAAAACTCAACATGGATGGATGCCTAGTTAGTTTGGAAATTGTGTATCTAGGGAAGCCTTTCCTCATTAGTTGTTGAAGACATGAGAGTGGTATGCTAGTGAGGTTATGAAACAACTTGTGGATGTTATTTTGTAGCCGAATTCAAGAAATATGCGATTCAATAGTTCAAGAGTAAAAATTGGGAATTTAACCTTGCCAACTACACCTTTGTGAAGGTTATGAGATAACTTGATGGAGTTCACGCTAAATGATTTTGAAAATGATTAGAGATGTAAGACCTTTCCAGACAAGAAGATCAAGGACAAGTAATCATTAAGGGAGTGTAATGGAGATTTAAATCTCACTTGTCTTGTGCATATTGAATCATATCCCTAATCATAAAATGTAATTGTTACATGAATTGTTTGATTGTTAGTTAGTTGGATTTGAGAGATTTAGTCCAACTTTAGCTTCTAGTTGTTTAGTGTTAGGTTGAAATATTTCCTCAACTAATTGATTGTGTGGTTAAGACAATATTTATATCTTAGACTAATACTTGATGTATTTATATGTGTGTTTAATATAATACCAAGACAGTTTTGAGTGTGCAATATTTTTAAATTGAAATACATTAGACATCATTTTCCACCTTTTGTTGTTGGATGATTGGATAAACCAACACTCCATGCGTGTTTCGCGACATGGACTATCCCCCTCTCGTGGATCCTTATCTCTGGTGATGTGATCATTGACTAACACCTGCAGGTTTTGGTTTAACGATAATCATGATTCCCAACAAGTGGTATTAGAGCGTAGGTCACAAGTTCGATACACACTCGGGTCGCGTTGTGGGGGAGATTGTTGGACATTGGATAAACCAACGCTCCTCATGTGTTTCATGACATGGACTAACCGCCTCTCTTGTATCCTTATCTATGGTGATGTGATCATTGACTAACACCTACGAGTTTTGGTTTAACGATAATCGTGATTCCCAACATTTATAATGTATAAATTAATATTTTATTATAGATTAACATATTATTAATGTTTTATTATGTGTAGTCCATGGGGTATTGGTTAAACGGTGATGAGGCAGGCTGCTATGGCACTCATCAAAAGTTCAATTCCTTTACTCAATCGAGGTGATGTATCTGGACATGTTGATGAAGATGTAAAAAGATGTAGTCCTACCAAACTTACCCAAAAAAAAATATGTTTTATCATGTCTAAATTAATGTGTTAATATAAAGTTAATAAACCTTATTAATAAATGTTTTCTTTTTTGTGAAGTAAAAATTTTGTGTTTCTTATAAATATAAGATTGCATTTCAATATTTGAGTTTTGATTTGATCGATCACTCAAAAGGATAAAATAGATGTAGAATTTTGGTCTCTTCAAAAGAGGAAATGGTAAAAGACTAACCCTGTCTTCTGAAACCAAAAATATAAAAGAGGTTTTTCTGCCTCTTAGCCCTATTATAGAATGATAATTAAAAAATTGGTGCATAAGAGTAAAACCAAGAAAAATAAAAGATAATTAGGAAGAGTTGTTTCAATTAGTGGCTTCTACTTGGATGGCCTCCTTGTTATTTCCTGCAAAGAAAATTGGTTCAAGAGGGATTCCCATGTGTTTTTCAATGTGACATAACCTTTAATCCATTATTGACAGTTTTCATTGCATGTGATCCAAAGAGAGAAGATTTTCCTCTGTTGATATAAGTGGATATTGGTGGTCACCCATCTATTCCACTAGTTCACAACATAATTTTAATATATTGGAAGTTTTCTATTTTTGAGTGTATTTAGGTCTCGATGTTCTAGAGTCATTTTAAGGCCCTAAGCGACATTTTTTGGGGAAAATAGTTGATGGTAATTTTTAATAGTCAAAATTTATACTCCTCTGATATACCTTTCTGATCGGCTATTGTGCATGCCAAATAGAGATCATATGCTAAAGTTATAACCCCAAAAATTTGACACCCCAACTTACACCATCGGGGCCCATAAGGCTTTGGCACTTCATCTCCTAGGGTTAGTTTTTTATATGTTTATGGTTTCTCATTGTCTCTTCATGATAAATTGGCCTCCGAACCTCATTGTAACATAATTTCGGAAGATGTGTAGTTGTCACATCTCTTCTTAGAGAGAAATTACCATTGTTCGAGCTAGTTTTCTTTATCTATGCGTATATAGTTTCAACAATTTTCATTTATTAATCGAATTCAAGTTTCATTGTATCTCTGTGTTTTGGGTTTAAGTTTGTATTTTAGTTGGTTCCATTCATAAATTTGGATCATCTCTTTTTTCATTTCTATTTATTAGCCTAGGAGAGATTTGAGGTGCCAATAAACATTCTTAGTGTACATGTATATTTTATATACTCCATGAGTATGACCTACCTTTAGAACCCAATCAACAACCTTTTCCAGCACTTCAGTGTCTATAAGGGTAAAAAACTTGTCCAACATCATGAGGGGCCTAAGTGTTTGTACTTCTATATGTTGTCATAAGTTAATTTTTTCTTTGGACAAAAATTCGACGCAAATTGCAGAATTTAGGTTGTAGTTTTTTTTTTTTTGAAATGTTGTTCCAAATAGATGCTTTTGCTAGATTCCTATAGCCTCCTTCTAGGCCATATGCATCACATATAGAGAAGGAGCCTCTTGGTTCATATCCCCATCGTAGTTTATCCCCTTCGGTGGAGATTAGACTAAGTCTTTGTTGGAGTTTTGGTCAGAGCTTTGTCGGTATTTCTATTGTAGGCTTTGGAACACATGCATCCAAGAATAGCCATTTTTCCTAATTTTGATTGGTGTTGGAAATTTTCAAATAGTCTTTGACTTTGTGTACATTATAGGCAGACATATTAAGACATATATTTTCTAAGTTCTCTTGATCTTAGAACTTGGGGAGCTATGCCATGAGCCTTCTCAAGACAAGAATAGTTTCCCATTTCTAATTTCCAAAAGTAATATGGTTTGATTAAGTACATTCATTTTTTTTTGCTAAATTACAAATAAATGATGCCAATTAAAGTAAAAGAGTTCATATAGGTTATTGAAAATGTAAAGACCAAAAATTTATTATTATAATTTTTAATTCAATTTAATATCTTCACAATAAAATTGCCTTCAAAAGGAAGGAAACTGCTGTAATGAAATTAATTAATAATATAACACCACACACCATTCGACTATATCATTTTGTTTTTTCCTCGGTAATTAACTATGGTAATGTTAAACCTTCTAATATATCAATAGAATCAACTCATTCGCATTCCTTATAACATATCATTAATATTTATGTTCTTATGTGAAATTGGTATCATCCACTAAGGGTGCAATGCAATGCCAGAGATAAAGTTATCGATGTGGGATTAACACCATTCGTATTAATAGTTCTTTTATATACATTTCATGCTCATAACATGTTATTTGGATAGTTCCATCCATAGGCCGGATAGCTCCTACTAAGACACATATCCCTCTCACCGTATCCATTTGGCAACTGTTAATATTGATCCATTTGTGATCTACGGTTGTAATGATGGCTAGGGTTCAAATGCTTCCTTATCTATCTATCAACGGTTAGGATTAACTCATAAATGATTGGTGGTTGTAAATGTGTTTAGGGTTTCTATTGGGTTCTAATGACCTTCCAACAAAAAAGGCTCGCATTGTTCATTTGTTTCTTTTCTTTTAATCAGGGATGGAATTTGACGGGCAAATTTGCCCGTCATGGAGTGTTTTCTAGGTAAATTTTTTTCCAAACCGTCAAAATTTGGTTTAAAATGATTAAAACAGGCACTAGAATATCAGAAACCGGAAGGGTGTTTGAGATTTGAAATTCCTACCTGGTTCTAATGACCTTCAAACGAAAAAGGCTCGCATTGTTCATTTGTTTCTTTGTGAATATCGACAAGGTGTCTCTGAATGGAGTGTTTTGACCCGAGTTTTCTGTAGTTCTTTTCACCTTCTTCAGGAGAGTTTAACATGTGTTAGCAGCACTGTTGATTCCACTTATGTAGCTCTCCATCTGTCATTCAGAGGAAGACTGGTATCACCATGATACCATCTAACCAGAGGAAAATGTTATAAAAAGTTGACTCTGGGTTTATTCCCGAGGTAATTTATTTTCTACTATTTTCGTACTGATATTTTTAATCGGCAAATCATTTATATTCAATTTACTCACCATTTTTCTTTGAATTACCAATCGCAAGAATTTCAAATGCTACATTAAGTGCTACATGCAGGATTGAAAACTGCTGTGAACGTTCACCACATGAAATGTCGACATTCCTCCTGCAACTTCTGTTTTTTTGTTTTTTGACAGGAATCTACAACTCTGTAGGGATTTTCATTCGGGTCTAGAGGATTTATTTGGTAGGGTGTTGCTTTCACAAGTTGCTACCTGTAGCGCCATTGTTTTTCTAGTGAACAAATTGTAGTTTGTATTCGAGTATGTTGACACTTATAATTTTTGGGATTAGCTCATACATATTGTAAATAGAAAAAATAAAAAAACTGGAACAAGAAGAGATATTGGTCGATGAAACCCAATAATACATATTGTAAATAGAAAAAATAAAAAAAACCCAGAAGAAGAGGAGAAATTGGGAGATCAAACCCAATAATTTATTGTATATATTTATAGTCTCTCTTAATACAACGTCAATAAATTCATTCAGAGTTACACCTGGCCTGATACCTATCAGAGCCACCTCTAAAAATAACCTAAATAACCTTTTCGTGTTGTAACTCCTCTCTCCCTTTGACAGAAATATGTCTTTATTGTAACTCCTCTCTCCCTTGACAGAAAATATGTCTTTGATTCCCTGCTCTGACACGTGGTACAAAATTATGGTGTGTTGAATCTCTGAGTGCATAGCCTATCTTAAAATTTGTAAGTTGGAGAATGGTGCGTTGAATGCATGAAAGGTTCAAACTCTGCACATTGAACTAGTCGTAACCCACTGTGAAAAGAAGGAGATTCTACTTGTTGTTGGTGGTGCTGAGTCATTTCTCTGTTTTTAATAACTTTTTTTGCCCGGTGAAAGGATACGCATGTTGTTGAAGGGCATCGTGTTTGATTTGTTCGCAGGTTGGCTGTTGCCATCGAAACCTGAACTGAAAGTGGATATTGAAAAGTGGATTTGTGATATTCGGTTGTTGGTGAACGCCAGTCAAACTATCCATGTTGTTGTGTATTAAAAAATGGTGTTGGAACATTGTTCATTGATGATTCCTGCACGTGATCGGATACCATATGGTGCCAAACCCTCTGCTAGTGGTTGTTCGTAGAAACTGGTATGTATTTCTTTTGATTGAAGCAGTGTGATGGTGTCAAATATACCTTGAAACCATACAAAAAATGTATTAACGTTGGTTGTATATGACATATAGTAAATCCTTTTTAAAGCCATCACTCATGTGCATTAAGCTCCCTTGAAGACGGTGGTAGCACTTGAAATTTTTTGGATGGTGGTATATAATGATTGTATAATGAGGTTTTTGGATGGTGATATATATAATGAGATTTTTGGATGGTGGTATATAATGGTTATATAATGATATTTTTGGATGGGGGTATATAATGGTTATATAATGAGATTTTTTTTGGATGGTGGTATTTAATGGTTATATAATGAGATTTTATTTGGATGGTGGTATTTTTGAGACATGAAATTAGTTGAGATTTTTTTGGTTATATATCATATGGTTCATATGTTGGAACTATCATAAAATATTTATTTGTGGAGGAATATATGTTATATTAAAGCATTAATATAGTGATTTTTTTCACCTAAATAGAAGTTATTAAGAAAGATTGTATTTGTTTTGGAAATCAAAAGTAGATAGATTTTTTTTTTTTTTTTTATGATGAATTTACTCACATCAATAGTGGGAGTATCCCGGGTGGGGATGTCCAATCACATGGACAAGTGGGTGGGGGGTATTTAAGGCTTGCCCAACCCCAAGCCACGTGCCCGCAGACTCACCATGCTCACACGAGTGAGTGGTAAAAAGCCTCGAGGTTTGAAAAATCAAGGCATGGTGATCATGTTAAGGAGAATGGAGGACGTCCTCCTGCTCATTTATGTTATGTGGGCGATGGTGAAGGTTGGAGCAGTGGCCTATGATGAAGATCACTTGCTCGATCTCAAGCCCTGGCATCTGGCAACTTGGATAGAGTCGAGGAGCAGACTCGTCGGGAAGTAGAGGCGAACGATGGGAAACGGGGAGGTATCCTAGCAGCGGCTTCAACATGCGCGAGGTGCATCAGGAGGAGGACAAGGGAGGCTACACGAAATTTTGGACGGTGGATGTGCTCTTGACTAGGCGAATTGGGCTCGCTGCGTGGGTGCTAGATCAAATTTCGCGGACGACATATCAGCAACCGCTTAGAACCGCAGCTCTTGGGTGGTTCTGCCTCGGACTAGCGGAGAAATCTAGCCTCCTAGCAGTGGTAATTTGTGGGTGGTGTAACCTCTACACCTCCCTAAGCGGTAGTCGAAAGATCAGGGGTGGTTGTGTGTCCTTCATCTACGCCGCCCGAGAAATGCAGGTCGAGGTATGAGCTAACCTTAGCCAAGGGTTAGGTGAAGGAATGTGGGAGTCCCTAACAGCTAATTTGGAAGCGACTTGGAGCATTCGAGCAGCTAAGAGTGAGGCAGAGTGGGAAGTCTGCTTGCTGAGAGAGCGTGGACAAACTCGTCGTGGTGGTTTTAGCTGAGGAATCAATCATAGAGCAATTCCAGAACACCCAGTTCACACTCGGAGTCAACAGAGAGCCCGCACTCAGCAACGACCATGGCTATCTCCCTAGCTCAATCCCCCGACAACGTTGAGGCACCGGTCACCCTTGATGCCATCTCCATTCGACTACAACAAATTCAACTCAACTTGGACACCTTGCGAGAGCAGAGGTACGAGGAATGGAATTAAATAGAGGCTTACATTCATGTTGCTCAAAGCCTGTAGACAGAGACCATTGAGGCCCTGGAGAGTCTGCGTCATATCCTAAGGTGCTCTCAAGACCACCTTCATGCCCTGGAGTCTCAAATGGATCACATCAGCTACCACCTGCACCACCAGGATCGTTTCTTTGTGGCTCCTCCACTAGGTCCCTTGCATCCACCTCCTGAGTCCTTGATGACAGCTTTTGATTTGTTTTTTGTAATTTTGCGGCAAATAACCATGTTCTTCGAATGACTTGGCCAACACCCCAGATCCATGGGTAATGTATGTCATTGAGGGTGACTGAATGTAATCAAGCCGTGGTGGCTCCTCTTGTAAACCTTTTTTTTTAAATGGTAATATAATACTAGTTTTTGATCGACAAAAAAAAATACTGGGAGTAGTTCTCATAGGAAAAAATAACTACCATGAGTGTTCCGAGAAGATAAAACCCACCCTCATTTTCAATGAACTTTGGAAAGGAATTTTTGAAGGAGAAGGAGACAATGCATTTGAAAAACCCACTTTAAATAAGGAGTTTGTCATTTGGGAAAATAAAAATATCAATGACTATGCATTGATTTACAACATCAATAAATGTAGAGGCGAGTCATCATATTTCTCCATTTTCAAATGTCTTTGAAGCCTTAAATAAGTTGAAGGAATTTTATTTCTCACACTATAAACTTGAAGTTGTTTAATTGATGATCAAATTGTTCAATCTTGAGTTGAAAAATGATGATCCTCTTTCCTTAGCATCACAAGTAAGATCCATTATGCATGACATAAAAGTCACTAGTGTTGATATATATGTTCCTCTCATAGTCTATGTCAAGGCACTATATCCCACTTATTCATATTATCTTGAGTCATTGCAAGCAGGTGGAAAACTTAAGGATATTTCCTTTGAGTCCATTGAGAAGAAATTTTCCAAAAGAGAGAAGGATTTTGGGAAGAAGACAACTCTTAAGTCTTCTGAATAAGTTGTGTCTCTTGCATAGAAAGAGGAGAATCATGCACAAGATTCTTCTAAAAGAAGAGGTATCCAAAGAGGAAGAGGAAGGAAGAGTTTTAGAGGCGAGGGGGCAGACATTTCCAAGGAGAAAAGTTTGATCTTCATTGCATACGATGCCATAGAGATGGACATGATGCATCCACATGTAAGCTACCTTGGGACAAAATCGAGTAGAAAAGAAATGAAGAAAAGGGTAAAAATATTGGTAAAGGGAAAGAAAAAGCACATGAATCCACTCATTATGTTGTGGCACATTGCAACATTAGAATAACTAAAGACTTATTCAATGTTTCACTTGCTTCATGGAAAGATGCTTCATTTCTTGATTCAGGAGCAACTTTCCACAGGACTTTCAGAAGAGATTTCTTTGAATAATTCATTGACAATGTTGACAGAGTACTATAATTTGTAGAAACGTCAAAAATCAAGTCATCAGGGCTTGGCACCATTAGGATCAAACTGCCTAGTCTTCCAAACTTTCTTCTACATGATGTTCTATACCTCCTGGATTTGATGAGAAAATTGTTCTCTTTGGTCCACATCCACTAGCAAGGACACTCCATTTATATATTTGATGGAAATTTTGAGGTCAGAAAAGCATAAGATCACTCACTTGTCATGACTGTGATAGAAGAAGAAAAAATTTTGAAGCTGCAAGGAACCTTTTCTCGTGCACAAAACGTTTCATACAATTCTCACTATGATGAAGGTACACTTCCATCACGTATTTTATGACATGCTAGATTTAGACATCTGAACTATGATAGCCTTCATTTGTTGAAGAAAAATGGTGTGACCGATTTACCTACTATTCCTAGGAAACTTAAGCAATGTGATGCTTGTATCTTAGGAAAGCACAAAAAACAGTATTTTCATGATTCTCATTCCAAAGCACATAGAAAAATTGAACTAATTCATTTTGATTTATGTGGCCCAATGCATTTTCCTTCTACAAATGGTAATAAATTTATGATGACATTTATTAATGAATACACCATAATGTGTTGGGTTTATTTATTGAAGAACAAATATGAAGCTTTTGAAACGTTCAAGAAATTTCATGCATGGATTCAAAATGATTAACAATCTCATATTGGATCTATTTGTACCGATAATGGAAAGAATATACATCAAATGAATTTGAAAAATATCTTCGCCAACATGGGATCAAACCTTATAATCCCCAACAGAACGAAGTAGCTAAAATAAAGAACAAGACAATCTTAAATATGGTACGTTCCATGATGTTTTTCAAGAATGTTAAGCTAATGTTTTAGGCCGATGTGATTATATGTGTTGTGTATATAAAGAATAGGTTTCCATATAATGCTATAAAAAAAAAGACTCCCTCTGAAATTTGGTATGGCCACATTCCTTCATTGAGGAATCTCAAGTTTTTTGGTTCCACCTATTATGCCTTGATATCTAAGAAACAAAGAAAGAAACTCGGTGGAAGGAGACACAAATGTATCTTCTTGGGGTACTCAAATACCTCCAAAGCATACCATCTATGTGATGAAGTGAATAAGAAGTTTATAATATCTAAAGGTGTAATCTTTCTCGAATCTTCAAAAACTAACAATGTTGTTGAGTGGAAACTTGATCGCTTCGATAGATTCACACATCCATATTATTTTCAAGAGTTTTATAATTAGATTCCACATCTTGAAAGGGGGATCCCTATACTAAATAAATTTGTGGAATCTTCTTCTGAAGCACTCCCTCCCTTGCATGAAGCTACAACCACTGATGACACTTTAAGTGATGTGATTGAAAAAATTGGGAGACTAAAGCCTTATTCATCCCCATCAGTCAACTGAGCAGCCTGGGCCATCTCAGAAAGGTACTCCAAAATGGCTGACAAAGAAACTTGAAAGTGTTCATCATGATGAGGTTGGAAAGACAAGAACAAGAAGCTTAACCAGATAGAATGGAGGTGATGTAGGTGATCCTGATTCACCTATTGATATGGATGTTTCTTATGATTGTGAACTGGATTTTTCTATAGATTTCAAACCAAATTCCTTCAAAGAAGTCGCTTCTCATGATGTATGGAAAGAATAGATGTAGAATATGATTCTTTGATAAAAAATGGCACCTTGAAGCTGGTTAATCCTATATTGGGAACCAAGCCAATAGGATGCAATTGGATCTTCAAGAAAAAGTATAAAGAAGATGACTCACTTGACAAGCATAAATTCAGGCTTGTGGAAAAATGTTTTGCACAGAAGGAAGGGGTCGACTATGAGGAGAATTTTTCCCCCACAAAAAAACAGCCTACCATTTGAACAACATTTTCCTTGGCAGCTCTTAATGGTTGGAAATTCCATCAAATGGATGTAAAAACTTCTTTCTCGAATGGAGATTTGAAATATAATGTTTTTATGTTCCAACTTGAAGGATTTGTTGTGAAGGGATAGGAACATAAAGTATGCAAGCTTGTAAAATTCTTGTATGGCCTCAAGCAAACACCGCTGTTATGCAGAATTATGGATTACGGATAAAACACATTCCCTAAATGTGGTGCGCATTTAGAACAACAGATTAAAGACTTTGCAGTTACTTTTCCTAACAGTAAATAGACACACAGAATAGATTAAAAAACTTACTTGGAGTCCAAGCACTTCCTATTCTCCTTCTGTCGCTCTTGCTATAGCTTCCAATCCAAGCTAGATTGCCAAAATATTTCCTGCAAGTATGAACACTAAAAAACAAAGAGATTGCAATATACAAATAGATATTCATGTTATTCAGTTAAATCAATGAAACATGAAACATATACATCAGATGAGAATCCATAATGTGAAAGACAAAAGCTTATACAAATACATATGTGGGAAAGTAAACGACAATATTTATTAATGGATTGAAGGGGAGGTTACAACCAGCAATTGATTTGATGTCACCAACTCCAACATCATCCCAGCCTCATCACAATGAACATCTCTCTAGCAGCATATCACTCAAATCAAACCCTCAATTGAGATTCCAACATCATTTCTCTACTAAATTTCTTCCTTCTCAAGCACTAGGATCTGTGCTCAATTTATAGATGATCTAAAGGTAGTTTCACAATCAATGACTTTATAATAATATGCAAAACATGTTCCCAAGCTTAGAGGTGTTGAATGGACAGATGGATTCGAAGTTTGACACATATGCACTCTTCTAGAAGGCACTGACCATGTGGAGATTCCGGAATAATGAGAATTTCGCTCCCAATTGACCAACACACCCTTGACTTTCAGGAAGTGATTTTTAGAGCACCCTTGAATGGAGGTGACTACATATGCAAAGAAGTTAGTCCCTTGAGAAACTGCGTTGGTGAGCTCATAGGTGGTATAACATGTACTTCAAATCTTGGAAACATTGCAATGGAAGTCATGGATGATTTATTCTTGTTCTTTGTCTTAGGGCATGTAGCAATTGAAATGATAGGGGATGATAGACCCTATTCATTGGTTATGGGGATGATGTTCAGTTTAACTGGGTCATTGGGAATGGTGCCCAAATTGACGTATAACAACCACAATCCTAGTATGAGAAATTAACTAAGAATCTTCTGAAACTCAATTTCAAACATTATGATCTTGATGATGAAAATTCATTTGTTAAGAAATTTATAAAAATATTTGTATATCTTGTGGTGTAAGTAGATGATATTTTGATGACAGGGAATAATCAGAACTACATTAGATCGATAAGGAAGAAATTGATGAAAGGTTTTGAAATGATAGATTTAGGCTATGTTCACTACTATCTTGGTATTGAAATAACCCAACATATGAATTATATATTCATCTTTTAGAAGAATTACATTGGTGATGCAGGTGGCCTAATAAATGCTCAACATTCAGAAGTGGCTTTTGATAAGCTAAAAAAATAAAGTTATTGGATTGAAGTGGAACTAGGGTGAGATCAAATATCTCATCTCAATATTTCCAGCAGTGCAAACGACACCTCAATATGAGTTCATATGTGAAAGTTATGGCCAGTCAAAGTTTTGATCAAACTAGGCCCAGTGACAACCACTAATGAGGCAAAAATTTGGCACTTATTAGCGCACAGATTTTGGCAGTCGGAACAAGATAGTATGCCACCTCTTTAATTTGACCAATGACCCCAAATTTGGTCGACCAATTGTTTAACCAATTTATTTTATATGAAGTAACCCAACATCTGAAGTCTATATTTCTCTCTTAGAAGAAGTACATTGGTGATCCAGGTGGCTCGAGAAACACCCAGAATTCAGAAGTGGATTTTGAAAAGCTCAAAAATCAAAGTTACTAGATTGAAGTGGAACTAGGGTAAGATCAAATATCTCGTCTCAATATTTCCAATGGGACACCTCAATCTGAGTTCGTATGTGAAAGTTATCGCTAGTCAAAGTTTTGGTCAAAATAGACCCAGTGATATCCACTAAGGAGTCAACAATTTGGCACTTATCGGTGCACAGATTCTGGCAGTCGAAACAGGCGAATATGTCGCTTCTTCAATTTGACTAGTGAACCCAAATTTAGCCGATGGGTCTTTTAACCAACTTGTTATATATATATATATAACAAAAACCCAATAGGTCGGGGCCGCGGGTGACCCAGACCCTAATCGAGCACCATGCAACGACCACATGCCAATGATGTGAGGCCAATGGGATTTGAACTCACCCGACCTGGTGGGCCAAACTTCTGAAATGGGTGACCTCATAACCAATTGAAACGACGTACCTAGATATAACAATTGTTATGCCATAATAAGGGTCCCGCGGGTTGGAACCCAGAATCTCCCCAACCAAAACCTTAACTTATATGCTGCCAGCCAACAATCCGTTGGCCATTGGTTGGAAGTTATTCCCATCAAAAACTCATTTAAACCTTGCATTTCTTCCAGTAGAAGAGGCAAAGGTGGAGACTGGTAGACCAGTGGAACAGTGAGCAGAACCAAGAGGGAAGAACCCTAATGCCATATTCCAAGAGCAGAACCTTGATGCAGGGGTATCCTTTTTATGCTGAGAAGATTCCATGGGGGTCCAGAAGTGCCAGTGTCTAAAAGCGGTCGAATTTATAGCCATTTTCAATATTTTTTGCCAGGAATCCAACCTTGCAACCCGTTTCTCTAGCAAAGGTCGACATTTTCAGGTCATCCATGGAAGTGGATGTATAAGGTGTCATTTTGTAATTTTCTTTTAATTTATTTTCGTTGTCATTTAATGAATGGGGCCTCCCCATATTGAGCAGGGCCCAGAGATGTAGCACACATTAGGTGAACTCAGTTATCAAATTTTTTTGTGCCTTTGATCTCATGGTTGATTTTGATTTCCTCTTCTTTCATGTGTTTATGCTACTTAGTTACATTCTATTTTAAATTTAATTTTGTATGCATCCTTGAAGAAAAATACCTGGATCAAGTTTGGTATTAGATCAAGTCTTCTTGATGCGAGTTGCATGAGCGAATGCTAACTAGGAACAAGCTCCAAAGAGGAGAAATAAAAATCAAATTCTTTGATCTTGAAGTGGGACGTGCAACAAAAAGGTGAAACATGGGAGATGAGGAAGCATGAGCAGAGGAAGAGTGAAATTATCGCAAGATATTATTCACCATGGTAAAGAAAGTTGACAATTTTTTTGTGGAATATGAGAACACAATCAAGAATGAGAAGAAAGATCCCAATGATCATGCCTAGGTATGCCATGGAGGTGGAGGAGAAGATCCCCTTCCCTATCCATCCACCAATGATGGTTTTTCTTCTTCCTCTTCTCATCATTCTAACATGCATCATAGAAATGCATCTAAGAAGCCATTTTTTAAGCTAGATGTAAAGTTTAATTTGCCCATATAATGGAGAATGTAGTACAAAGAAATTGAACAATTGGATCAAAAAGATCTAGGTCTATTGTCGGATTCAGAAAGTCAAGGAAGATGAGGCCAACATCCAATTAGCATCTCTTCTACTGAGTGGCACTTCTCTCATTTGGTTGGAGAGCAAGCTATAGAAAGGTAGTGAAAACTTGGGTAATCTCCTTTCTTGTTGGTCCAATTTTTTTTTACATTAAAAGATCTGTTTTATCCTTTGTGTTATTGACAAAATTATTTAATGGAATGGAAATATTTGAGACAAGGAAAGGGTAAAAATGTAAAAATATTCACAGAAGAGTTTAGGAAATAAGGTTTGAATATTTTCATTCCACTTGATTCACCAGAAAGTGAAATAAAGTATATTGGTGCTTTACATAGTTACACTAGACATTCTTTGTTGTTGTTTGAGCCTACTACTATTGATGTGGCTAGTGTGAAGGTCATTCACCTTGAAATCATGGGAAATAATTACAAATAATATCAATCCAAGACATCATCTTTCAAACCTCATAATGACAAGTTCAAGGGTAAAGGAAAGGGAAAGGACAAGAAGGAAACTACAACCAAGAAAGAAGAAGGAGCAAAGCCATCTTGCACACATTTCAAGAAGGAAGCCCATGATGATGAAAATTTTTGGAGGTTGAATCCAGAGTTTAAGCCAAAGATATTTGGTGGAAAGGGAAATAAAAATATGGTGGCAACCATACAACAGGACCTTGCATCTGATTATGGCGACGAAACATAGATCACAACAGTGGGCATACAAGGTAACCTTTCTCTTCATGCTAATTAAAATTATAAATTGCATGCATTAGGGGAATTTTGAGGTCTAAAATGGGCCTCCTAAGGAAATTATAAAATAATAGTGGAAATAATAAAATAATATTTGATTACATCATCAAATTTTAGAGAGAAAAAAGAAAAAAAACTATTTTTTCAGCTTGTATTTTCAACTTATCTCCCAAATTTTTCACTCAAATTTTGAGCAAGAGTACTCGTTGGATGCAAAATTTAATTCTTCCTCCAAGGAGTACCCATGTTGCATACTTTTGATGTACCTTGCTACATGAAAAACGTGATTGCAATCACGTTTTTTAATGTTTTTCTCATTTTCATGTAGCAGGGTCCATCGAAACTATGCAACATGGGTACTCCTTGGATGAGGAATTAAATTTTGCATCCAACGATTACTCCTGCACAAAATTTGTGTAAAAAAATTGGGAGATAAGTTGAAAATACGAGTTGAAAAAATAGTTTTATTATTTTATTATTTTTTAATCTTTTTACCCTTTGACTTAAAAAATGGTGAATCATCCCCCATGGATGACATCATCACCTTGAATCCTATTGGTTCTTATAAATTTTATTTTGGTTGTACATTTTTCTTTGGAGGCCCATTTTATACCTCAAAATTCCCCTAATGCAAGTACAAGTACTTGAAATGAATCTCTTGTTAATGAACGAAACAAGACTAAATTTCCCACATTAGAGTTGTGATCAAACATACTAAATATGAAAATTTGTTTGATTCGGGCTCACAAGTAAACTTGATTTTAGAATCCTTGTTTAAGAAATTAGGGTTGGAAACCGAGCCTCATCTGAAACCCTACCCTTTTGGTTGGGTGTGTGATAAAGAAAAATTACATGTAACCAAACAGTGTAGGGCTAGATTTGTGATTGCATCCAAACTAGTAGATGAGGTTGATTTTGATGTTGTACCCTTGGATATTTGTGGAATTTTATTGGGGAGTCCATATTTGTATGACATGAAATAATTTTTCTTTCACCATGAAAACAAGTATAATCTCACGAAAAATGAGGTGGAATACATTGTTAGGGCTCATCGTGCCAAGATCAGTGCTAGTCTTGTAAGTGCAAGTTAGATGAAGAGATTGGTCAATTCCAACAAAGGGCATGTCATCACCAAATTGGGACTAATTGTGATGTTCAACAATCAATTTGATGTAACTATTTCAAACCACTTGGGGTTAGAAGTTAGCCCTTCCAACCAGAGAGTGCTATCTCAAGAAATGGTAAGATATCTAATTAACAAGATTATAATGAATATGGCTAACTCTTAAATTTCTTTTAGATGATTTTTGTAGGTGGAAGATGAGTGAGGACTACCATTGGGCATGGAGTCAACATGGAATTTCAATTACAAATAAGTATCATGGAAGCTGAGGCACATGATCTTTTACAAAATAACTCTAACAACAAACATAATACATAAAGGAAGCTGGAGCATAAGATTTTATGAATTCCAAGTAATTATGTATGAGAAAGTTGAATTAACATTCAAAATATAAAGGACACAAACACATAAAAGCTCAATCAAAATCTCGGGTCTGAAAAAAAGCCTTCTGCAACTATCTATTAACTGAGTGAAAATAGATTACAATAGTAGAGTCTAGTAATTACATCCATCAACCCCCTATAACTCTAAAAATCCACGATTTATAGAGTTAAATCCCTTTTACATAGGTCTACCACCTTGGCTAGACTCTCAAAACTAATCTAGAGATCTAATCCAAAAAGGATTCCATTACATTGAGGACAAATAGAGATAATTCTATTTGAAAGAGTTTGTAGTAACAAAAGACTCTATCTCTATTAATTGCATCAAAAAGAACTTTTAATAACCCATGCTAATGATGGCTATTGAACCAAACAACCTTGTTTAGGTGGAAAAAAAACATGTTCATGTGGAAAACTGTCATACTAGATTTCAGGTCTTGATATACCAGATTTGATGATGAGTTTTCCATTGGTGAGGTAGCAAAAGTGATCTACTATCAGCCATGTCAACCTTATGAAGTGTATTGTTGAGTTGTCTTCATCAATAGATGTCCCAATGACACTTCACAACCTCTTGTGATGACTCATCTCCTTCCTAATATGCATAAATTTCCTCAAAAAGACCAAAACTTTAGCACGTTGGAAAAACAGAGTATTTAGGCAAGTTCATAGCGTAGTTTTCGTAGCATTTTCATTACACCAACTTCTGCAAATTTTTTTAATTTTCTGCCTATGAGAGGATCTTCATTGGGTATAATAATGTAAACAATGCCTTCATTTACCCTTGACATGATATTTTTTGGAAAGTTTTACCTCAAAAAATTCTACAGCGATTTCGTAGCGAAAACTCGGCTTCAAGCTTGGAGCTCGCTACGAAATTTCCTAATTTCACCAGATTTTTCAATTTGTCTCCTTGATATGAGTATGAATGTTAGTTTTTCTTTGCTAATTTCATTTTCAGATTTATAATTTATTTTATGATCTTATGCTTGATGTACATAAGTTTCCTTGTTACTTATGTGCGTCAAACATGTAAATTAACTGATTTTTATGATTGAATTGAAGACCATAAAGTATGAAAATAAAATTTTGAACTGCAGCAAAAAAATACACAGAAAAACATCGAAATTGATCCATCAACACAGAGTTTTGATAAAGGAGTTCACCCCTCCTAGGCTACATCTCCTTGGTCCAACTTCCATGGCTTGGGCCTCTGTATTAGCTCAAAAGAGCATAAATTTTTGTTTACATTCACCTACATCTCTTGAAACATACTCCATTGAGTCCAGTATGTCAAAATATATTAGAAATGACTATTCATTCTCTCAATTTGGCCTTCAGCTAATCTAGACATGATCAAGTACGAAAACACCTTCAGAACTGCTCCTCTACCTCTAAAACCTATACCAATCTATTCATAGCATGCCAATCTACTAGGAATGACTCTTCCTGAGCCAAAATTGGTCAAAGGTTGCTCAAGATATGGCTCATTTAATTTTCCTAGGAAATCTCCTCCAAATTTGGAGAAGACTCCAGATAAGTCCGCTAATGTTGGAAGTCTCGCCGACTTTGGAGACGCCCCTAAAACTCTGCCAAGTTAAATGCAGTCTTAATTAATGCTAAGACAGGATTAACGGTGGATAAGCGCAATAAGCATGTTTAAACCATAATCTGAATTGCAATTTGCATTAGCGCTTAAACTAATGTTTTGGGCTTAATAACCCTCACTTAACAACATAATCCTGTGGATTAACTCCACTAGTGCCTTTGGTTATGGTGATAAGGTCTTATGGGAGGGGGCTGGCCCCCTCCAATCCCCCGTTGCTGCAAACCATTTGAATTGAAATGAATGGTGGAGTCATGGTCTATTAAGACCGAGCTTGGTGGTATGGCGCTAATGGTAGATAGTTGTTGTGGGGGAGGTTGTGGGGTCGAGACTCGACCTCTACCCATATATATATATATATATATATATATATATATATATATATATATGTATGTATCTTTCCACTGGTTATAATCACACACATAACAAAACATTGATTTGTCCCAATATAAGATTTGAAACCTTATATTACGTTTATGTGAACCCCCATATATGTTTAATCCACCATTATAAACCCTTTGTCAATTCAATAACATATTTGGAGTTTAGACTTAGGTTATAAGAATAAATGCGCCATACCATAATATAACTTTGGACTTTGCATAAACTGTCACCAATAATGTTAAAATTAAATTCAAACCTTGGAGTTGGAGAGGGTCCACTAGATAGGGCACGTGGCGGCCCCTGGCTGCACCATGTGTCAGCCTCTAGTTGGGTTGTCCCTCACAATGTAAAAAAAATTCGAATTCAACCTTAGGAAAGAAATCATAAACAAATTTCACCTTCGAACCAAATTGGTGAAATTTACTATTGTGACACTTGTCAGAGTGCCACTGGGAAAAAACTGAATAATATTCCCTACATGCTGACTAGGTTTCCATGTCATCAATCTGTCATTGTTCTATAATTTTTTTAGCTATTTAGGAAAATGAGAAACATGCTCTATCTCCTTCATCCAAACTCCATTTTCGATGAAACGAATTTCATCGGATTCCTCGCGATGATCTCTTTGCTTTCATTTAGTTTCTAGTCAATTATGATCATTTTCATTTTTGAGATTTTACACTGAGCACCTGATCATTCCTCCCCACTCGAAGCCTTTTGGACCGCAAAAGCTCTTTGATTACTGATCATGTGGATCAAGGTGTTGTTCCCTCACCCTTCCAGTCTCTATCCACTAAAATTTTTCCATTTTAATCAATCGAAGCTTTTCACAAAAAGTTAACTTTTTCCTTGACTCTTGCGACCTTATCTTGCTGTCATTGACACATTCGTGCCGCAATTCCCATGAATCTTCAGAGAAGCAAGCTATTCTTACAGAAACCATCTTTTTCCTATCTTGGTCATTAATCAAAGGAAACTTAAAAAATTGTTTCACCTTGCACACTCTCACCATGGTGATTCTTAGCTACTCTTGCTTTGTACTAGCGTCAACTCTTGATCAAGTATCTTCGCCATTGTCATCTACCTTTTGGAGACCAAAAACAAGAATTTATGGAACCCATGCCTTCTTTTCCAAGCTTCTTTTTTGCTTTCTCTTTGACCTTTTTAGTATCTTGCACCAAAATCTTGTTTCCAACATTGCTCAACAATCATGTTGACTGCTGCAAATGTTTTACATATTTTTCACCTCCCTTTAAAGCCAACTTGATAGAATCCTGAAACATATCATTACAAGCATAAGCATATTTTTGAAAGGTTTTATTCAAAACATCTCTTTGTTTGATCATCAAAAATTTCAAATTCTAACTTTCATTCACTATCCTCTTCATTTCTCTTGCATGTATATGAGACAAACATGTCTTCTTCTTATGCGCTCTAACTATGTACTCAATACCATATTTAAACAAGTGATACTTATTCTCATGGAAATTAAATAATACTTTCCTATCATATAGATAATTAATTCCCAATACAATACCTAATATCTCAAGCGACACCACATCAAGTTCAACTTCATCAAGAAAGTTTGAGTTGATGACGAATCTTAGTATGCACTTCCTTGTAACCTGCAAGTTTGCATTCTTTCATATCCACCCTAAAGGATAAGTTCTTGGATATCTAACAGTTTCAAGGTTTGGATACTTAACCAAGTCTTTGGAAATCAAGTTAGCTTGTGACCCACTATCAGAAAGTGTATCAATCTTGGTATGTTTAGAGACAACTCTAATATGGAAAATTTCTATTATTGTATATTCATCTTGAGTGACATTGGAACAATTTGAAGAACTAGTGCTTGCTATGTGTTTACCTTTAAAACCCATGGCTGTAATATTTGACTCATCTCTTGAATATGACCCTAAGTCATGTTCAAATATAGCAACAATTTTCCCCTTTACTTTGGCTTTCAATTTGTTTGGCTTCAACTCTGGATTAAGTTGTGAACAGTGGTCTTCATCATGGCTAGTTTTTGAAAAAAATTTGCGTGTGATTTTTTCTCTCTCTTTTGACAGAGCTATTTATCTTTCCTCTTCCATAAAAATTTCCCTTTCCTTTACCCTCATGATCACTTTTCTCATCTATGTTTTGTTTCCCTCTTGCTTCTAAGTGTCTGGCTTGAACACAAACCTCATCTATGTTTGTGGGTTTAAACATGAGAATAGTGTGCCTAAGGTAATTTGGAAAACCCCCAATATAATTTAAAATTTTTTCTTTAGAATATAAATTATTACCCAAAATTAGAGCTCTTATCCTAAATTCATGAGTATAATATTGCACAATTTTCCCTTTCAACTGTCTAAATTTTTTCCAATTCATAATGGCCTTTTTTGATGTAAGCTAAGAGATACAATTTCATTTTAATGGCAGCAATAAAACTAGACAAAAACATAGGGATCTTACCATAGTTTTTAATCTATTCTTGAGTCCTTGCTTCCTACCATACAAGTGCAGATCCTTCCATCCTCAAAGAATCCAACTAAATCCTTAATTCATCTTCATGAAGGTTCTGAATCCTGCAGTACACCTCCAATTTACGTATCCAATTGTCCAATATTTCTGCATTTACCTCGCCATTATCCATTGGAAACTCAAATTTGACATCAAGTTTAAGTAAGGGTGTTTTTCCTCTTGTGGCTTTTGAGTGAGTGTGAGTTGTTTTGGTGGTGGAAGTGGAAGATGATGCTGATGGAGATGATGAGGATGATGATGAAGGTGGAGATGGATTTGGCTTTCCTCCACTACCCTTTGAACTCTTCTCTTCATCCTCCTTATCATATGAAGTTCCTTCTCCATGTGGAGGCTTAGAACCTTCTCCTACCATCCCAATAGTAAATGTATCAAACATAATTTTAGCCATCCTCTTTATGTCATTGAAGTCTCTCTTGACATTATCCTCTTCTGAATGACCTTCATTTTCTAAGCTATAAAATATTAAGTTCAAAGATCAAATTCAGGATTTAAAGATAAATAAGCAATGTAAAGTTGATTTCAAGAAAGGAAATGTGGGTCCCAATTTGTTTAATGACATTTCTCCAAGTAAAAAGGCCCTCAAAGACCAAAAAGTTATTCATTTGCATCCTCAAGCATCGAGCTCTCCAAGTTCCCCAAGAAAAAAATTAAATTTTTCTTCAGAAAACCATGTTATGGCACCTTCACTACGCTTTTTCCAAAGGAACTATGCTTTTTTCAAGAGGGACACTGCGCTTTTCAAGTTTATGGTGAAGACCTTCATTTCCCTCCATGTCATTTTTTAAGAAATGAAACCCTAGTTTCACATTTTATAAGCTTAAATTGCTTTCCCCTAGACCCATTTACCTTCCCTACACCCTAACTCACTCCCCACTACCCTTACATCCACTCATTTCCCATTCCTAAGCTTTATTCCCTAAAACACTACCCCCTAAGTCGTGCTTTCCTAGGCAGCTAGATACCTCCCTATATTAGAAATTTCCTACCCTATTTCCCTTAACATTTAAACCGCCATCACTTCCCTAAGCTCCCCAACTGCTTTACACATTCCCTAAATTTTCCCTCATTCATCCCAACCCCCTAACCCTAAAATCCTACTCCCTTTCTCTTCCCCTTCTTCCCTAGGGTTTTAAGACAAAATTGAACATAATGGAGGAGGAGAGAAACATCATGGACGAGGAAAGAAATACCACAGAAGAAGAGAATAAAACATATAAGAAAGGAGGGATAATTTTGAGATTAGAGCCATTAGAAACTAGGGAATTGAGGGCATCACCCTTAGCTATCAAATGTTTCCAACATGTAGGTTACTTTGAATTTTGTGAGATGGTGCAAAGAGTGCAAAGCCATCCTACTTTGACCAGGGTTTTCATCAGTAACATAAAAAAATACCAAGTGACTATAGTAGGGGTGACTTTAACCATTTCCACTAACATCATTGCAGTAGCAATAGGGATACCCAATGTGGGTGAAAAATGGTTCAAGACTAAAGATTTGAATGTCCAACTGTATGAACCTTACCTCAATGCACCTTACAAAGATAACATCAAAAATATCTTTCCTTTTGGTCAGTTGTTATTGAACATATTTTCCCCCATGATGAAAATCATCATGAAATACTTCACTTGTGAGGGAAGATTCTCCAAGTTGTACAACTATCACATAAGGTTTCTCATGCATTTCACTAGGGTGAAATTGCTAAACCTTCCCTACTACTTGTATAGGAGTATTGACAAGATGGCCTAAATAGTGAAAAACAGAGATTATGAGCTTCAAATGAACAAAAATTTTCATCATTCACTGATTAAAATCATTGTCCTTCACCACCTCAATCAACTAAACATTGCATGGGAGAATTTCATTGAGGTGGATGTCTTCACTGCAACACCAAGTCAGCCTGCTAGACCTATTCCATCATCAGCATAAGTTCTTCACAAGAAAAATAAGTTATCTAGCAGGGCTACGGTGAAGAAAACCAAAGAGTTCACTATGGTCAAAACCTACTAGAGGGGACCTAGGCAAGTGTTTTCTCCATATATTTTGGAAGGGGTCTTGTCTTCTTCGTTAGCAAAACAGGGAAATCAAAAGTAGCAATAGGCAGTTGTTCAAAAAGAGGAAGACATTCATTATGAGGAAGAAATAGAGTTTGAATTGGTGGATTTGGATGTCCAAGATGATCATGAAGCCTCAAATCTGATCATAAAAAAGAAATATGCCACAATAAAAGAGATGCAGGATAATTTGGCCAGAGCATAATTCATCATCTCCTTCCTTGAACAAGAAAACAAGCAGCTGAAAGACAAACAAACACTCTTGGAATTAGAGTTGCTGAAGGCCAAGGGGCAAGGCATCAAAGGAAAAGCACTGATGGAACTTGATGAGTCTGATCATGATGAGGCTCAAACCACCAATAAAATACCAAAAATAAGAGGTCTTAAGAGAGCATTAGAGTAGGAGAAACATGAGGCAAAACAACTCAGTTTTGAGAAAAGAATAGAAAAAGAAATCAATGATGACAGAGAAGTGTGGCTTGAAAGAGTGAGCATCCACCTTGAGAAGCTCCTTCATAAAGGCAACAAAGATAATTAGATGCTCAGACATATGGCTGACAGATAAAACACTAGAAACATGATTTACAACATCAGGATCAAGCAATTAAAGGATAAACTCAAGAAAACCCTAATCACTCAAAAGGATAAGGAAAAAATTGAGTTACTTGCTAATGCCTCCTTTGTTGCTTGAGACACTTCATCAACACTTCATCCACCATTTTTGAATAATTTTGGGAAATTTTTTATTTTTTTGGGAATTTTTGTGAACTTTCATAGTCCTTTTGCACAGTCAGCCTGCAAAAAGCGCAACGTGGACCACTTTTTGCTTTTTGTGGAGGCCTCCAAATGATAAAATATCTACAAATTTGGAAATATAATGATGTATAAATCAAATTATGACTATTTTCACATAAAAAATAGAGCTTTTGACATGTGAAAAAGGCCAAAAACCTCTAAAAAAACACCTTTCTGCCTCCTTTTTCAGCCTCTCACTACGCTTTTTCACTAGTCTTGGGAGGTTTAATTTTTGAGGATCTTCACTCAACCATTTTCAGATCTTGAGCACATTTTTTACAACTAGACTGGAAGAGATTTACAATGAGACATATTGGTCCCAATTTGGACTTCAGGAAGTCACTCAAACATGGTTTTGAAGGCCCACTCTACGCTTTTCACCAGGCACGATCTACTTTTTACAAGCACGTTGCGCTTTTTACAATTGAATGATTTCTTCAAAATTTTCAAGTTTTCTTAGTTGATTGATGGATTCCAAGGGGATTTACTAATTTAATTGTAAAATGTAAATGTAATTATGTATATTATAGTTACTATAGGTAGATACATCAGGTAAATATGTAATTTTGGGTCAAAATGAATCAGTTTCATGAATGATATGGATGAGTTTGTTGACCTCCCTAGTTATTAGGATTAGAGTTGAGCACTTTGGGGATTAGCTCCACAATTCATGGATTCGACCCCTGAGATTGGGAGAAGTATTTTTTGGCCTATATCTTTCATTTCCTTTGTCATTGCAAGGATTGGATGCTATGTAATTGATCATTGAACACTAGTGTAATCAGACTTTTCACAGGAACTAATAGACTGAGTTGACGTTATTTTGGTGGTATTCATGTTGTAATTTTTTTTAACATTGTTTCCTATTATGTTTGAAAATGTTTGAATGTATTATGATTTCCATATTCTTTCCATCTCTGAATGTAATTGATTCCTAAGTCAGATAAAAAAATTCATTAGCTGATGCTCTGTTTTGGAGGAATAGTTACAATTTCATGTTCCCTTTATTCAAATTGAAAATAATTCATGTCTTCCATGCTCTTTTCTGAAACCCTAGCAGTCTAAACCACTCCATCAATATACCTTAAGGTGTTAAATTTCTTACCTACCTTACCCCATCGGAACTTTGCAATTCTAATCCTTTTTACCCTGACCTAGTTCTTCCCTGATCTAATTCACCATCCAACACTCAAAATCAATCAACCAAACTCTAGTGTCGCTATACCTAGCCTAAAATATTAATTATCCAGTCATCTTGGCTGTGATCTCTTGGAGAGAGCCATCTCTTACCTACTAGGGCTAGCTACTTGGAAAAATATTGGTCTGTGGTTACCTTTGTTGGTCTCTTCCTCAGCCTCGAAGATCTGGTGGAGTGATAACACATATAAACTAATATAAATAACTCTCCATTTGAGTTATTAAGGTTATCACCCTTGGATGAGCATTTTGTAAGCAGAAGTGTATGAGATTTGATCATTGATGATAATAAAAGGATTCTGGATTTGTTTCAATCAGTTTTTTCTCTTGTAAGTTTTCCATTTTTTTATATTTTTATTTCTGCATATGTTTAATGCTTATGAAGATAACTAGGTAAGAAAAAGCCGTGTTTCAGTTTATCTTAAATCCCTTGAGGTTATTCTCTATATTAGAGAATGATTTATTGAACTGTCTGTTTATATAAGTCTCTCTACATCAATTAATTATCAATATCTTCATAAAGTTAAATATGTTTTGTTAAGTTGTTAAACATTGTTTGAGAGTCTTTCACACTTCTGGTTATTAAGCATTAAGTTTGAATATTTAATTCATCATACTTTCTTACATTTTTCTTCTTTCACACCTGCAATCTCAAATCAATTTTCGAAGTAAAAAAACAACTCTTTCCTTATTTATTAATATTATCTAAAGTTTAAGAACATCTATATGAAATTGATTTATACATTGGTCATCCAAAAACCCCAACTTAAAAAAAAAAAATTATTATAGATGCTCTGGCATAATTATTTGTCCCAAATTTTTTCAGAGGACAACATCAAACTGGCGTTGTTGTCGAGGATACGAAATTGATTTGTTTTTCCTAGGAAAATGATATTCCTATTCCTTTAAAGGTGAATAAAGGTATATTTAGGTCAAAATATTTCACCTGGCAACTTCACTCAACCCAAGCTGGCTCCTTCAAGGCATACTAGGTCTCATTCTGATTCTGAGATTTTTTTACCTCTACCAAATCCAGAGAGACTGGTAAGGAAAGCCTCTGCTAGAAGAATACATCAAACTCCTTCTTCTATTCCTCAATACGAGACCACTACATTTTCTGATCCCTTTAGATCTAGACTTATCCCCCTAATTCCAGAAGATCTACCACCAAGAGTGCATGAATTAGTATACAAAGGATTTGATTTCCAATCTTCTTTGTTAGTTCATTCATTAGAGTCTTATCAACTACCTCAGGTACCTTATGAATCCCCTACATCAGAACATGAATTATATTTAAATCTACATGAATTAAAACCAACTGATTTCATATCCCCTACCTCATATTCTTTTCCATCCACTTCTGCACAACCAGAAGATCTCTTTTCCCTCTATTCAAAGTTCAAACCCTTTATTTGAAAACAAAGAAGGAGAAGAAGGGGTCCAAAAGTTGGCCATTCGTACACCTTTTAGATCTGTAAAAGTATCTTCAACTTCACTTCATCCTCCACCTTCTTTTACCCCTCCATCTTCACCTCCTTCCTCCACTACTTCATCTTCTACATCTACTTCATCATCTTCTATAACCACCACCACTAAATCTTCTTCATCTTCATCACAAGGTATTGTTGGTTTTTGGTATATTTTTCAAGCAAGGTATGCTTCCCTATTACTTCCAAACAAACTTAATGATTTTCTTGTTGGATATTTGAAGCATATTCCAAGATTCAATGGGGAAACTAGTTTGTCAGTTGAAGATAATATAGCAACATTTATAGATTTTGCTGATAACATGAGCATAGAACATGAAATGTATATATGAGATTGTTTGTGCAATATTTAGAAGGGAATTTTAGGATCTGGTTTAGACAATTACAAGTAAATTCCATTAGATCTCTAGAAGAATTAAAAACTATCTTTAAGAATCAATAGGGTGCGAAAAAGGATTGTGTCTATTTCTTGACATAATTTGAAGAACTTTAGATAAATTTTGGTGAACCAGTATCTGATTTCATTAAAATATTTAAAAATATTTATTTTAATATGCCTCCTCACTGTAAACCACCAGTAGCAGTAGCAAATTTTAGGTTCTCCAAATCCTTTGAAGATGATTTTGCAGTCATGTTAAGAGAAATAACATCTTGTACCTTATAAGACATGCAAAAAAACACTATTGAGGTTGAAGAAAATAGGTCTGCTTCATATAAGCTAAAAGCCAAAGCTAAAAAAGCCCAAATAAAATTGAAAGCTAATCAAGAAGCTTCTTCTTCTTCTAAATCAAAAAATGAAGATAAAAAAATAGATGAAAATACATCATTACTTAGGAATATTTCAAATAGGATTTCTAAAATTGAAACACAACCTAGATTTGTCCAACAAAATGTTGCTAGACCTAAAACACAAAATCAAGGTCAATTCAAGAAAGCTCCTCAATTAAAAATTCTTCAAAGACCTAGTAATGATCAAAAAATCCCACCACCTCTGTTGATTGATGATCAACAAACTCGTGATAATTCTCTTTCAATCACAGAAGAAATTAACAACCTTGACTATACATCTATTCATACTGTTATTGTCCCTATCCCTCAAAATCAAATGTCCCAAGAGGATAAAGAAAATTCTCAAGTCTCTAAATATCAAGCCTTCTCAGATTTTTTAATTGTTGAACTTAACAGAAGGTATGATTTAAGACCAAGAGAAGGTCCTCGAAGGCCTCCTAAAGAACCTATCATAATTGAACCACAAGTGAAATCTACTAAAACTCAAACTAATACCATTCAACCTTTTAACTATTTTTAATGTTGAAAGAGAGTTAGAAAGAGTCAGCATTCCCATTCCACTGTCAAAAATTTAAAAGAATCCTGGATATAAGAATCAAGTTACTAAATGGATTCAAAACTCAAGTGTAGATGCTGAAGGAGATGTTATAAGCCTTCAAGATGAAAAACCATCAGTAGTTTTTGGTCCAAGTTTTTACATCATAGATGAAACAATACCACCATTTTATGTAACTTTGAAAGCACTTGACTCATTTTTATATAATTGTATGTTAGATTTTGTAGCCTCAGATAACCTTATGCCTAAGGTTATTATGGATCAATTAAACCTCGAAATCACTCGATCTTATCATGACCTATACACTTTTGATTCTAAAAGAGTACCATGTATATGACTTATAAAGGAATTAGTGGTAACCCTAGCCCAAATACTAGTGAAAAGTGTAGTCCTAAATATTGTAGTAACTGATATTCCCCCTAAGTTTGGAATGCTTCTTTCAAGATCTTGATGTGCTAAACTAGGAGGGAGTCTTCATATTCATATGTCTTTTTCTATAATTCCTGTATATGGAGGAGAAAATCTTAGGTTGTATAGATATGTCAGGTTTATTAATACTGTTTGTAAAGAAGACTAGGCTAGAAACCATCCCATATATGTAGTTGACCAAGATTTTGGTTGTTTCCAATTATCTTCAAATATTTCACAAATTTCTCAAATTAAAATTGAAGATGTGGTTGAAACTCCTAAAACTTTTCAAATTGATATTTGGAAACTTTAATTTGATGGATCTTGTTCTAAATATGGAGCTGAAGCTGGTGTTGTTTTAATTTCACCATAAAAATAGAACATAACCCAATATTACAAGCTAGATTTTGATGTCACTAATAATGTTGCAGAGTATGAAGCTTTCCTTCTAGGTTTAGAGCTAGCCAGAAACCTCAAAGTGAAAAATTTAAGTGCTTTCAGTGATTTTGAACTCATAGTTAGAGAGGTTAGGAATATTGTCCAAAAAATTAATCCTAGGCTTAGCTCTTACAGAAATGCAGTTTGGGATCCAATGGAAAATTTATTTCATGCATTCAATATCACTACCATCCCTAGAAATGATAGAATTCATGCAGACTCCTTAGCTATTTCTGCAAGCTCTTTCAAAATCCCAGATCAAATGAAAGTGAAATATCAAATCCAAGTCGAATATAGGCCACCCATTCCTGATAATTTAAAATATTGGCAAATATTTGAAGATGATGAACAACTTAAATATTTTCTTCGAGTCATTGATGTATTCTCTATTTTACAAATGGAAGAGTATCAAATCATATACGAATGCAATTTATAAAGAAAATGAAAAATCTGATTTAAATTCAAAGGTGGTTGATCCTAATATTATCCAATTGTCAAACAATTTCATTTGTAAAGGTCTTGTCCCTTTAGAAAAGCTATTCAACCAAAATGATGTCCCTAGAAATCCACTGTCAATATCACCTGAGGATGATATTGAAGATTCTAACATTGGAACAGATGAAGACATTAAGAACATTAAAATTTGTGCATCTCTACCTTGAAAAGTTAAAATTGAATATCTAAAACTTCTCAAAAATTATAAAGATGATTTTGCTTGGTCTTATGCTGAATTCAAAACTTATGGCGCATCTCTCATAGAGCATAAAATTCCACTGAAACTTGAAGAAAAACCTTACAAACAAGAACTAAGAAGAATTAATCCAGTTTTGCTACCTACTATAGAGAAAGAACTTAAGAAGCTACTTGATACCCAAATAATTGTTCCCTTAAGATACTCAGATTGGGTAGCTAATTTAGTTCTTGTTAGGAAGAATAATGGGGAAATCAGACTTTTTTTAGATTTCAAAAACCTAAATAAATCATCCTTAAAAGACAACTATCCATTACCCAAGATGGACCAGTTGCTCCAAAAGGTTTCTGGTGCTAATAGACTTTCTATGCTTGATGTTTTCTCTAGATATAACCAGACAATGGTGAGTCCAAAGGATAGAGATAAGACCGCCTTTACCACTCCTTGGGGCACATTCAAGTATGCTAGAATGCCCTTTGGGTTAACAAATGTTGGAGAAACATTTCAAAAAACTATGGACTTAGATTTTGTGGGCAATACAAACAAGTTTGTTGTTATATATCTTGATGATCTCATTGTCTTTTATAACTTAGATCAGAAAAATTTAAAACACTTGATGAAATTTTTTGACAGGTGTAGAAAATTAGGGATATATCTTAACCCCAAGAAGTCTTTTTTTGCTATCAAAGAAGGAAAGTTGATTGGTCACATCATTTCAAAGGATGGAGTAGTGATTGATCCTAAAAGAGTCTCAACAATCTAATCACTTTCATTTCCAAGGAATAAGAAAGAAATCCAAGTTTTTCTCGAAAAAATTAACTTCTTGAGGAGATTAATTCCTAACTATGTTGAAATAGTTAAAGAAATAACTAATATGCTTAAAAAGAATCATGAATTTAAATGGACTATTCCTGCAATATACTCTTTTGATCAGATTAAAAAGGCCATCTCTGAAGCACCGACTTTAGCCAGCCCAAATTATTCTAAGTCCTTTAGTATATTTTCCTTTGCCTCTGAAACCACTTTAGTTGTTGTCCTTTTACAGAAAACTGAAGATGGTGATCAACAACCCATAGAAGTTTTCAGTAAATTCATGTAAGATACATAAGTCAAGTATGAAATTATTAAAAAGAAAGCTACTCTCTAGTCCAAGCCTTAAAATATTTTAGAATTTATGTCCTCCACTCAACTATTACTGCTTATGTTTCTAATGGTGCTGTAAAAATTGTTCTCACCCAACCAGACACTAGTGGGAGAAGAGGAAGATGGATCACCCAAATCCTCGAGTTTGATCTTAGTATCGAAATCACTAAGCTAGTAAAAGGTCAAGGTTTAGCCAAATTTTTAGCTGAATCCAATTGCAATGTCCTAGGAATAAATTCTATTTTGAAGTCTCAGAGAAGAATACACAAGAACCTTCTCCCAAATCTTAATGGTAGAGTAAAAAAAAACTTTCCTTGAATGCAGAAGGGGAAAATCCACAAGAACCTCCCCAAGATTTTGTAGGAAAGAACACACAAAAACCTTCACCTTCAAACCAAACAGTCCATGTTCATATCGATGTAAAGTTTCTACTATCAGATTGGTATTCAGACATTGGACATTTTCTGATCAACTTTGACTGTCCTAGTCAATTTTCAAGAAATCAATGTAACTCACTTAAGTTCAAATATGTAAAGTACTATATCATAAATGATGACCTGTATTGGAAAGATCCTCTCAACATATTTTTTCTTTTCTTAACAGAAATTGAAACAGAAGGAATCATTGAGCAGTTTCATGCAGGGATATGTGGAGGAAATTAGGCTTGGAGAGCCACAACATGCAAAATACTAATGATGGCAGTGTGGGTGCAGGCGTTAAGGAGAGTTGCTCAAATTTTTTTTCTATGTTTTCTAATTCAGGAGGAATTTGTTCCTGATCCTTATTTCCACTCTTGGTCATCAAACTTTATTAAATCTGCTTGATTAATTTAATAAAATGACTTATAGAATCTAAAGTACCCTTATCCTTCGAAAAATAATAATTCACTTTAAAAAATGTTCTAAACCTTTTGGAATTATTTTGGATTTCAACACTTTAATAAATCTCTACTGAATAAACCGTCGAGTCCATACCTTTTTTAAACTCCACGTAATTTCTAACGCGAGCATCATCAGATCTCCAACACTTATGATCAGACGGCTATCACATTCCAATAGCCCCAGCACTTTATGGCTCCAAAGTAACGTGAAATCAATGGTATTTATACCATGATGTGTCACCTTTCTATTTGATCATGTTCAATTTAACAAATCCACTCGCACGCCCAAAAGCAGTGCGACTATAGGGGCTGGTTTTTCAAAAACCACTTGGTTTGCAAATTTTCATTTTTGCTCACGTTTGACCACGGCTTTTCTGCTGGTTTAATGTTATAACTTCAGCTCCTTTGGAAACCTCCTTTCCCGCTCTGTAACTCAATAATTATAGATCAATTATCGACTATATGATCTCAAGCAAAGAAAGCAGAATTTCTTCAAATTCTTCCGAATCCTTTACACAGAAAAACATAAATCCATTGGATTTTCGAAGAGATGAAACCCTCCGGGAATTTTCCAAGCATACAACAGATAATTAAATTCTGAAAATTTTTATTAACTTAGAGGAAAAATCCTCTTAATCAAATATTCTATGGTCCAAATTCAATTTTCTCCTTCGCAGAGGTTACATTTTATAGGGTTTTACATAACAGTCGACCTCCTCTTGAGGATCGAATTCTCCTAACTTAGATAAAATCCTAATTACATAATATCTTCCCTAAATCTATTAACTGAAGGCTAAATATGTTGAATCAAATCTAAAACTGTTCAATCTTCCTAGATACTAGTTCAACCCTATCTAGTAAAACTGTAAAATTGACAGCTAAAGGTACCAACACCTTTGCTTGTAAACTTTTTTTTTTGGATTTTTGGAATAATTAATGAAGCCTTTTGTCTCTAAGCCTCATGCTCCTACATCAGACTCCCGAGGACAAAAAATATTCATGGCCCCTGTCCATGAGCTCCTCCACAGAACTGCCCAATTTCTGTAGCATGGTTTTTGTCATCCAGGTAGCATCTTCAATTGGTTGATTCCTCCACTTGATCAAATATTGAAAATATTCCTTTCCCATATTTTTCTTAAACACTTTACTATCTAAGATCCGCTCTGGTTGTAATGTCTTTGTTGTGGGCAACTATTTTAGCCAGTCAATATTTCCTCTATCTTCTGGTGTGTCATATGTGCTACTGTCTTGATATTTGTAAAAATTAGCAACATTGAATATTGGAGATATTCCAATATCCAATGGTAAATCAATTTCATAAGCATTTGTAGAAAAATTTCTCAATATCCTGCATGGTCCTATCTTTTTGAATTTTAACTTGTTATACTCCCTCTTTGGAAATATTTCTTTCCTCAAGTGTGCTAAAACCAAATCACCAACTTCAAAATTGACTTCTACTTTTCTCAAATATGGTCTGTTTTTGTACTTGATGCTGCTGTCTTGTAGCTATTGCTTTACTTTTTCATGTATTTCTTGAATTTTGAAGCAAACTCCTCTCCTTTAGCACTTCTCATTTCTGCTTTTCCCAAGTTCCTCAATTCAAATACTCCTCTTGGGTGAATTCCATAAACTATATGGAATGGACTCTATCCTATACTTCTGTTAGGTGAATCATTATATGCATACTCTGCCTGTGGTAAAATATGATCCCATTGTTTAGGATGTTCTCTTGCAATACTTCTCAAAATATTACCCAAACGCCTGTTCACTACTTCAGTCTGCCCATCAGTCTGAGGGTGATAAGCTGAGCTGAAACTTAGTTTAGTGCCAAGTTTCTTCCATAATGTCCTCCAAAAATGACCAAAAAATCTGGTGTCTCTATCAGAAAGGATACTTTTAGGTAACCCATGTAATCTGATAATCTCCTTGAAAAACAAATTGGGAACATGAGTAGCATCACTGATTTTATAACATGGAATAAAATGTGTCATTTTTGAAAATCTATCAACTACAACATAAATTGCATCATTCCCTCTCTGTGTCTTAGGCAATCCTAAAACAAAATCCATACATACCATATCCCAAGGTCTGTCTGGAATAGGTAATGGAATGTACAAACCTGCATTTTGACTTTTCCCTTTTGCATATTGACAAATTTTACAATTCTTTACATATTTTCCACTTCAGATCTCATCTTTGGCCAAAAATAAAAATGACTTAGTTGCTCATAAGTCTTATCAACACCAAAATGTCCAGTAAGTCCACCACTATGCTTTTCCCTGATTAAGTTTTCCCTCATAGAACAATTTGGTATGCACAACTGATTCCTTTTGAACAATAAACCCTCTTGCAAGAAATAATCTAACCACTAACTTATGTCTATCAAAACAGGATTACAACATGCTTCAAATGCTTCTTTGAAATCCAAATCTATCTTATAGAGTCCTTTAAGAAAATAAAAACCTAATACTTGAATTTGACTTGCATGAACAAAGTCAATACAAAGTTGAAACTTTGAAGATATTCAACCCATTTTGCATGTTTTTGATTCAATTTAGGCTATTGCATAAGCCAAGGATCGATGGTCACTTATCAATCTAACAAATGCTTTATCGGGTGAGGGAAAGGTTCGAGTGAGGGAGGTGAGAGAAAGAAGGTTTCATATGGAGGGCCTATAAAGCATGATTATACGAATATAGCACGAATTCTTTAGACATTAAATAATGTCTCCACTTCTTCAATGATTGTACAATTGAATAAAATTCCTTGTCATAAGAAGAGTACTTCCTTCTTGTCTCATTCAGCTTCTCACTAAAATATGCTACAGGTCTGTGTTCTTGACTTAATACAACTCCAATAGCTTCCCCACTGGCATCACATTTCACTTGAAAAGGTTTATTAAAATCAGGCAAAACTAAGATAGGTTTCTCAGTTATCTTTTTCTTCAAGAACATTCCTTTCAGCTTCAACAGTCCACTTAAATGGTTGTTTCTCCTTCTTTATGGTTTCAATGATAGGTGCATTGATCTTACTAAAATTCCTTGTGAATTTTCTATAAAAACTAGCAAGACCATGGAAAATTCTTACCTCAAAAACACTTTTAGGTGAAGGCCACTCCACAATTGCTTTTATCTTCTCTAGATCCATTTTTAATCCTTCAACAGAAACAACAAAACCTAGATATGCCAATTCTTCTTTCATGAATGAACATTTCTTTAAATTTACCAATAACTTCTCTTGATGTAACTTCCTTAAGACATAATTAAGATGTATCAGGTGTTCTTCTTTTGTTTTGCTGTAAATTAATATATCATCTAGATATACTATTGCAAATTTACCAATAAATTCCTTCAATAATTCATTCATAAGCCTCATAAATGTACTAGGTGCATTTGATAAACCAAAAGGCATTACCATCCATTCACACAATCCCTCATTTGTTTTAAAAGCTATTTTCCATTCATCTCCTTCCCTTATCCTAATTTGATGATACCCACTTTTCAAATCTAGTTTTGAAAAATATCTTGCTCCACTCAAACAATCCATCAAATATTCAATTCTGGGTCAAGGAAATCTATACCTGATTGCTATCTTGTTAATTTCTCTTGAATTAGTGCATATTCTCCATCCTCCATCTTTCTTCGGACTTAATACTGTAGGTACTGCACAAGGACTCAAACTTTCTTTGATCAAATATTTGTCAACCAATTCCTGCACTTGCTTTCTGATTTCTTCATTCTTTGTAGGAGTCATTCTATAAGCTGCTTTGTTTGGAAAATTTGATCCTGGAATCAAATCTATCTGATGGCTGATTCTTCTTACAGGTTTCAATTCATCAGGAAAATCATTCACAATAATATCACAGTAGTTGTCCAACATTTCTTGAATTTCAATTGGCAAGTCAGATCTTTTAGTAGAAGTAAATACTATTTTAGGTTTGAAAAATAAAGAAAAATTTACCTCATCATCTTCAATCTACTGTAGTTATTCTTTTCCACTCAATAATAAAGCCTTTGGATCGGAATTTTTACTTGATGCATCTTCTTCTTCCATAGGTAACAATGTTTGATTCATACCATCTTTGAAAAAAATTTAATTGTTTCTCTTTCCATCATGTACTACTGCTCTATCATACTGCCAAGGTCTACCCAACAATATGTGACACACATCCATAGGCATCACATCACACATGATTTTATCTTTGTAACTGCCCATTTGCAATTCTATTTCACATTGTTCTTTTACTATCAGCTGATGTCCTTTCTGAAGCCATGACACCTTGTAGGGTGTTGGATGTTCCTTTGTATTCAATTTCAACTTCTCTATCACCTCAGTAGAGACCAAGTTATCTATACTGCCACTATCAATTACCAATTGACAGCATTTCCCTTGAACCTTACACACACTTCTGGATAAAGTCTTTCTTTGTGTTGGTTTAGAAATTTCCTTTGTTTGTTTTAACAAAACTTTGTTAACCACCAGAGATTCTCCTTTCTCTGGCACAATTTATTTCTCTTTTACAGGAAAATTTGTTGCTTCCTTTCAGTTTGAGAAACAATTGCATTTCTCTAGTTTGTCCCCACATTCTTTGGACACTCATAGGCTCTATGTCCTAATTTGTTACATCTGTAACATCTGACTTCTCTTCCTCTGTTTTTTCCTCCTCTTCCTCTGTAAGGACTCCTTCTGCCACTTGTATCACCTTTTGTGGGTGCATACTGAGGTGACCTGCTGCTAGCTCCATTTCTTGGTGTTGTAGATCTTCCTCTACCACCTTGACTTCCTCTTCCTCGGAAAGTACCTCTTCCTTTGGTAGATTGTTTCCTTATGAGTTTTTCTTCATCTTTTAAGGCCATTTGGTAATCCTCTTCTACTTTTTTAGGAGACAATATACTTATCTCATCTTGAATCTCCATTCCGAGATCATTTATGTACCTGGAAATATTCTCTGCTATATCTTGAATTTTTCACGCTCTTATGCTTACTTTGTAAAATTCTTCTATGTATTATTTTACTGTCATTAATCTCTGTCTAAGATTCTGCATTTGTCTAAATAATGAAAGCTGATAATCACTAGGAAAAAAAGTACCTCTCAACTTTGCTACCATTATGTTCCAATTATTGATTGGATGCTTACCAACTCTCCTTCTTTCTGCTTTCACTCCATCCCACCAAAGTGCTGCATGTCCTTTTAACCTTGTGACAACAAACTTAACTCTTTTTTCTTCACCCATCTCCTCATAATCAAAGCATTTATTCATTTCATTGATCCATTCTATCAACTCTTTTGGATTCAATCCTCCTGCAAAAGATGATACTTCAAGTCTAGGCTTGGATGTAGATCTTAAAATTGATTTAAAGAATCTCATCTTAGGAGTAAGTTCAACATTTCCTCCTTCTTCTTCAGCTTCAGGTTCATTGACATCTTCAAGATCTCTTTTTTGTCTTGCTTCCATTGCTACCAATCTAGCTTGAATCTGCTGCATAGTCTCTAGTACTTCAGCATTTGCAACCGGTTTACCTCTTCTTCTACCAGCACCACCTTCTCTACCAAGTCTGAAAGCCATGTTGGGTTTCTTTTTCTGACTTTTGGAAGCTTGTTCAGTGTCTGGAAAATGCTCTGAAGACTTTTCTAATGACAACTTTAAAGTCTGCTCTGATACCACAAATGATGGCAGTGTGGGTGTAAGCGTTAAGGAGAGCTGCTCAAATTTTGTTACTATGTTTTCTAATTCAAGAGGAATTTGTTCCTGATCCTTATTTCCACTCTCGGTCATCAAAATTTATTAAATATGCTTGATTTATTTAATAAAATGACTTACAGAAGATAAAGTCCCCTTATCCTTCGAAAACATAATAATTCACTTTAAACAATGTTTTAAACCTTTTGGAATGATTTCGTATTTCAACACTTTAATAAAGCTCTATTGAATAAACCGTCGGGTCCATACCTTTTGTTAAACTCCATGCAATTTTCGATGCGAACATCGTCAGATCTCTAATGCTTATGATCGACAGCTATCGCATTCCAATAGCCCCAGCACTTTATGGCTCCAAAGTAACGTGAAATCGGCGGTATTGCCATTGTGACGTGTCACCTTTCTATTTTATCATGTTCAATTTAACAAAACCACTTGCATGCCCAAAAGCAGTGCGACTACAGGGGCTGGTTTTTCAAAAACTGCTTGGTTTTCAAATTTTCATTTTTGATCGCGTTTGACCACGGATTTTCTGTTGGTTTAACATTCTAACTTCAAATCCTTTGGAAACCTCCTTTCCTGCTCTGTAACTCAATAATTATAGATCAATTATCGACTATCCAATCTCAAGCAAAGAAACTAGAATTTCTTCAAATTCTTTCAAATCCTTTACACAGAAAAACATAAATCCAATGGATTTTTGAAGATATGAAACCCTCCGGGAATTTTCCAAGCATACAATAGATAATTAAATTCTGCAAATTTTTATTAACTCAGAGGAAAAATCCTCTTAATCAAATCTTCCATGGTCCAAATTCAATTTTCTCCTTCTCAGAGGTTACATTTTATAGGGTTTTACATAACAGTCGACCTCCTCTTGAGGATCGAATTCTCCTAACTTAGAAAAAATCCTAATTACATAATATCTTCCCTAAATCTATCAACTGAAGGCTAAATACGCTGAATCAAATCTAAAACTGTTCAATCTTCTTAGATACTAGTTCAACCCTATCTAGTAAAACTGTAAAATTGACAGCTAAAGGTACCAACACCTTTGCTTGTAAATTTTTTTTTTTTGGATTTTTGGAATAATTAATGAAGCCTTTTGTATCTAAGCCTCCTGCATCAACTAAGGGCAGGATTATATTGGCCTACTATGTTTTCAAAAGTAGGGGAAAACGTTAGAAGCTGCATTCCATGTCAAATATTTGTTGGAAAGAAAAAACTTGCAGCCCTTCCACTAGTTCCAGTATTAATTTCCACACCCTTCTTACAATGGGGATTAGATTTTATAAGAGAGATTCACCCAACATCAAGTAATAAACACTGACAAATTTTAACTGCTACAGACTAATTCACCAAGTGGGTGGAGGCCATTCCATTCATAAATTCTATAGATATAGGAGTGATTAAATTCATTGAAGAAATTTTTTTGTCTACATTTGGATGTCCTCAACAAATAGTAACTGATAATGCAACAAATTTCAGTAGTGTAAAAATGATTGATTTGTATCAGAAGTATCAAATTTTACTACATCATTATACTCCTTACTATCCACAGGGTAATGGTTTTGTAGAGTCATCAAACAAGAGCCTGGTCAAGGTAATTAAAAATACTTTATAATTCCATAAGAAGAATTGGGACAGACACCTTATCTATGCAGTTTGGGCTGATAGAATATCTCATAAGAGATCAACATGTAAATATCCATTTCAGCTGGTCTATAGTAAAGAGGCCATCTTTCCTATCAATTTAGCTTTCCCTGTTCTTAAATTTTTACAAGAGGTTAATGAAGAACTTGATGATTTCTCTAGAAGGATAAATCATATTATTGAATTAAATTAAAACATAGATGAAATTCAATATAAGCTAAGGAAATTTCCGATAAGATGAAAAGTATTTTAGATAAGAAGGCAAGGGAAAGAGATTTTAGGGAAGGAGATCTAGTTTTGAGATGGGATGCTAGGAGGGATGACCAAGGAAAACATGTGAAATTTGATAATATTTGGTTTGGACCTTTCAACATTGTTGAAGCTAAGGGAAACAATACCTTAATTTTACAGAATTTGGAAGGAAAATTTTCTTCATTGCTTGTCAATGGAAGTTTTCTAAAGCATTATATCCAGTATTGAAGATACAAAAGAAGATTCAAAATCATCATTGTACATTACCGGTTTGTTTAAAAATTTTCAGGTTTGATTTTGTTTTCACAGCAAAGACTCCATTAGCTCAAGGAGAAGGCAGCAGATCTGCTTGTTCTATGCATCCTACAGGAGGAATCAGTCCCCAGTCGGAGCTGATGTTGTAACATTATTTTGTTTTGATAAGTTATAACATTAGAAAAAATAAAAATAAAATTTTTAAGTTAGGATATGAATAGAAAAAGAGAAAAATAAAAAAATGTTAGGACTTTGGTAATGATTATTCATATCAAGAAAATGTCAGAAGCAGATTTCCCTAAAAAATGAAGGCAAAATAAAAATTCTAGGGAAAACAATAAAAAAATAATGCTTTAGTTTTAAAAAATATTTTCAAAGCCTTCTTGTCTAAATGCACCATAAAAATGCTAATTATTGTTAATTTATGGTTAATATACTTCATTAAGCATTAATCCTTGTTTTAATAATTGACATAGACTTTATTATAATGAACATTGCATGTTCTGAAACCAGCTCCAAAAATAGAAGAAAAGAGATATCAACACCTTAGAAATAAACAACTTCGAGGGGGCAACCTCCAATACATTACATGAATGAAAAATTCTTGGATGATACAAATTACAAAACCTCCTTTCTATATATAGGAGTCTATGGGGCCACAATGTAATCCTAAAGGAGCCACAATGTAATCCTAGCCGACCTAACAATAATAATTTAAGGGCACAATAATAACAATATGGGGGTTACAGGGGTACAATGATAACAATAAGGGGGTTACACTAACAACAATAAGGGACTATACTAGTAATATAGGGACCTAACATGCCCCTCTCCTTGAAAAAAGTGTTTTCCTCAATGCTTGAGTAGATTTGGGTGCTTTTGTATAAAATTCTCATCCTCCCATATAGAATCTTCAGTGGGTAAGTTCTTCCACTTGATGAGACACTCTAAAATTGATCTATTTCGTAGCTGTCGAGTTCTTGTTTCCGTGACCGCTTCAGGTTCCAATATGATTTTTCCTTCCTCATCAAGTTCTGGCAATATTGTTTGAACTGGAATATTTTCACCTATAACCTTCATTAAGCATGAAACATGGAAAATTGGATGCACTCGTGAAGAAGCAGGAAGCTCCAATTTGTATGCCATAGTACCAATCTTTTGCAACACCTTGTAAGGACCATAGTACTTTGGCGATAATTTATTATCCTTCTTAGCTTGCTTGAGGGACATTTGTTTATATGGTTGTAGCCGTAAAAATACCCGATCTCCTACATCAAAACTTCTCTCGCTGCGATGTTGATCTGCCTGTTGTTTCATTCGATTTTGTGCCAAATTCAGGTTATCCTTTAAGAGTTGGAGAACTTCTTGCTGATGCTCGATGTGATCTTCGACTGCTTGAACCTTCGAATTTTCCCTTAAAGATGATGTAATCGATGGTGGATGATATCCATAAAGTGCCATAAACGAGGTCATTTTTGCTGCAGTATGGAAGGAAGTGTTATACCACCATTCAGCGAGAGGTAACCACTTGACCCATTGTGTTTGTTTATCAGATACAAAACAACGAAGATATCCTTCCAAACATTTATTTACTATCTTAGTTTTACCATCAGATTGAGGATGATAAGATGAGCTATGAGCTAATTGAGTACCCAAACAAGAAAATAACTCCGTCCAAAAATTTCCAGTAAAAATGGGATCTCTGTCGCTCACAATAACCCTTGGGTTTCCATGTAGCTTTTGAGTTGTGTCCATAAATGTAGTAGCAATTGTACTTGCTTTAAATGGATGAGATAATGCACAAAAGTGTGCATACTTGGTAAGTCTATCAACTACCACCATGATGACACTCTTTCCTTCGGACTTAGGTAAACCTGTGATAAAATCCATTGAAATCTCCTCCCAACGTTGACTCGGAATGGATAAAGGTTGTAGAAGTCCTGGGGTCTTAATTGTTTCCACTTTATTCTGCTGGCAAACCAAACATTCCGCCACAAACTTTCGAATATCAGATTTAAGGCCATCCCAAAAAAATTCTTTCTTCACCCTGTGGTAAGTTTTTAAAAATCCTGAGTGTCCTCATAAAGGAGAAGTGTGCAATTCCAGAAGAATCTTTTGTTTTAGTTGGGAATTCTTACAAAGATATAAGCGATCTTTGTACCATAAGGAATCATTTTTCCAACTAAATGTATCAGATGTACTAGGATCTTGCTGCAAATTTTGAATGAGTGTCCACACTTCTTCATCCTTCTTCCATTCATCTCTTGCTTCGGTTATCAAATCTGGTTGGATAATAGAAATGGCACAAAGCAATGCTTCCACCTCTTCATTCTTTCTTGAGAGTGCATCTGCAACAAAATTTAGCATCCCTTTTTTGTAGATTATTTAAAAGTCATAACCCAACATCTTTGTGACCCATTTTTGTTGCTCTTCTAAAGATAGTCTTTGTTCCAAAAAGTGTTTAAGACTATCATGATAATTTTTTACCTTGAAGTGTCTTCTCATTAGGTAAGTTCGCCATTTCTTTAGTGCATGCAGTATTGCTAACATTTCCTTCTCATAAATAGGTTTCTGTAAATACTTTCCTTTGATTGGAAGACTTTAAAAAGCAATGGGTCTTCCTTCTTACATTAAAATAGCACCAATTCCATTTCTTGAGGCATCACATTCCACAATAAAGGTTTTTGTGAAGTCTGGCGTAGCTATGACCGGTGCTAGGAACATTGCCTCTTTAAGATGTTCAAAGGCCTTAGTTGCTTCAGGAGTCCATGAAAATGCATATTTCTTCAATAATGTTGTTAGAGGTGCTGCTATTCTCCCATAATTCTTAACAAAGTTGTGATAATACCCTGTTAACCTGAGAAATCCTCGCAACTTCTTTATGGTTTTGAGGAATTTCCATTCCTTAATGGCTTTAATTTTGTTAGGGTCTACCTTAACACCCTCGTGAGATACATTATGACCTAGATATTCCACCTCTTGTACTCCAAAGAAACATTTGGATGTTTTTGCATATAATTGTTTCTCCCGAAATATTTTGAGCACCCTATCAACATGTTGAACATGATCCTTCCAAGACCTGTTGTACATTAGTATATCATCAAAAAATACTAGCACAAATTTTCTAAGGAAGGATTTGAAAATGAAATTCATCAACCTTTGAAATGTAGAAGGTGCATTGGTAAGGCCAAAAGGCATGACCAAAAATTAATAATGACCCTCAAGAGTTCGAAATGATGTTTTCATAATATATTCAGTCTTCATTCTAATTTTATGATATCCTGAACGAAGATCCAAGTCGGTAAAATAAATTGCTCCATGAAATTAACCCAATAATTCATCAATCACAGGAATGGTAAACTTATCTTTAATGGTGAGCTTATTCAACTCCCTATAATCTAGACACATGTGCCATGATCCATCATTCTTGTGTACCAATACTACAGGAGCAGAGAAATAACTCTGAGTAGGTTGAATTATACCTGCCTCTGACATTTTTGCAATCATACATTCAATTTCTCTCTTTTGGACATAAGGATATCTATAAGGCCTGATGTTTGGAGGAACACTTCCTGGAATCAAATGAATAGCATGATCATGATCACGAATAGGTGGGAGTCCTTTGGTAGTTTCAAATAGCTTGGAATGATTGTCCAAGACTTTTGGAGATCTGCAGAAATAGGTGATTTTGATGTTGGAACTTCTAGTGAGCATAATTGTGAAATTACGCCTCGTTGTTCTTTCTTTAGAAGCTTTGTCATGACATTAGAGCTTATTATCTTTCCCAGATTCCCTGCAATACCCCGTAATTCGACTTCATTTCCTTCTGAAAAAAAATTCAAGAAAATTTCTTGAAAATTAAAAGCTACCTTCCCCAAATATTGTAATCATTGTACTCCTAGTACAACATCAACACCTCCCATATGAATGGAAAGCATTGGACTATTAAATACATATCCCCCATGGTTAGCTTGATATTATGGCATTTTCCAAAGAAATTTATATTTTTTCCATTTGCAACTATTACTTGACATTCTGGTGCTGGGTATAGAAAACAATTCAATTCCTTGGCTACCTTACAATGGATAAAATTATGGGTACTACCTGAATCAATCAACACTATTACCTTTTTCTTCTTGATATGTCCTTATATCTTGAGAGTTTGAGGAGTGGTAATTCCTGCCAATGCATTACATGATATGGTCAGACTCATTTCTTCCTCTTCTAGGGCTGGTTCTCGGTGTATATCCTCTTCTTTTGAAGATTCTGGTTCATTTTCTTCTTCCTATTCACAATCTATGTAAAATAATTTCTTCTCAGCACACTTATGACCTTTAGCGTATTTTCTATCACAACTGTAGAAAAGCCCTTTTTCTCTTCGTTCTTCCAATTGTTGTGGTGTCAACCTTGTAGGTTGTGGAAATCTAGGAGTAGCAACACTTTCATCTTTATAGAAGTGAGTGGTAGGATTCCTTGTCGCCATAATTTTACATTCAATTTTTCTTGCCAACCTGAATGCCTTCTCCAATGTATCAGGATCCAAAACATGAACTTCATGTTGGATGGTATCCTTTAAAGTAACTATGAAGAGATCAATCATGTGTTCCTCTGGAATATTAGTTACCCTTATATTCAATTTTTGGAAGTCCTCAATGTGCTCCCCCATTGAACACTTTTTTTTTAGATTTATCAATTGGATAAAGAAAGTGTTGCTCTTTGTATCCTCATAATGTGCTATCATTTCCTTCGTAAAAATTGACCAAGTGACAATTTTTTTACGAGAGAAAAGCCATCGATACCATACAAATGTATTTTGTTCTAAATGTAAAGTTGCAATGCGTACTTTTTTTGTGTTTTTCACATTATTGAGATCAAAATATTGCTCCATCTATAGTATCCATGTTACAGGATCCTTTCCATCAAACTTCTTCGTATCCATTTTTAGAATATGGTGGTTCTTCCCTCCAACATTAGAGTTTATGAAATCACGATTAACATTTATTTTGTTCTCATCATGAGCTTCCTCTACTATATTTTCACCATTAGGAAACATTTCTTCTATCAACTTTGTCAAACCTTCCATGTCTACTTTTAGATCATTCTTCATGTTTTCCATCTTAGCTTCCATGTCATCCATCTTAGATTCGATGCCATCCATCTTAGCTTCCATGCCATTCTTCAAACCATCCATCTTAGATTCCACGTATTTCTTCAAACCATCCATATTAGTTTCCACGCCTTTCTTCAAAACTTCCATGTCATTTTTTGTTTCTCTTTGCGAGAGAGAAATTTGTTGCACTTGCTCTTGTAATTTTGATATGTCATGTTGCCATTCTTCGTCTTCATGAGTCATAGTAGAGCCTTCTAAAGGCTTAATGGGTGTTGAATTATTTTTAGGGGCCATTTTAGAATCCAATACTGATATCTATTCTACAATATTTCCTTGGAATCAATTCAACTTGATTCTTCAGACAAGACTTATGCAATTCGAAAAAAAAATACACACCTTTTACTTGCTTTTGAGGAGCTCGATATTGAAATTGACTTAACTCTATACTTGCAGATCCTCAATAGCTGAAATTCGGTCTTGTAGTAGTCCTCTAAAGCTTCTTTAAAATTCCATAGGTCTGACTTGATTTGGATTCTTCAAGGAAAAGTTATGTCCAATCTCCCACAATGACCAAATTATGGACTAGTTCAGTAGAGCGAACTTGTACAACTTGCCACGTGTCACTGTTATCTCCTTTGGCTCTGAAATTTATAGAAAGGAAAATAAAGTCTATGTACTTCCAGCTAATTTTTACAAAATTCCAATCTGATGCTTAGAGAGAGATTTATGAATATTTTCCCACGATCACCCCTTTGAGATGAAATTCAGGAGCCTGAAAAATACCTAACGTCCACAGATCATATCTCTGAAAATGTTGTGAACCAAGATCTGAAATATTTTGACGATGTTCCTCAGGATTTTTGCTTCATGCTCTAAAAATTTCAGCTTCTGAACCTTTGTAGAAAAAAATTTATAGCGAAAGTTCCGCAATGACCTTTTTAAGTGAAATTTAGGAGCTTGAAAAAAGCCCTAACTTCCACATATCATATCTCCGAAAATATTGTGAACCAAGCTCTAAAATTGTTCGACAATGTTCCTCAGGATTTTGGCTTCGCACTCTAAAATTTTTAGCTTCTGAACCTTCGTAAAAGAAAATTTATAGCGAAAATGCCACGATTACCTGTTTGGAGCAGCGAAACCCTATAATCCAAAGCTCTAATACCAAATGCTGTGAAACCATCTCCAAAAATAGAAGAAAAGAGATATCAACACCTTAGAAGTAAGCCACTTCAAGGGGGAAACCTCCAATACATTACATAAATGAACAATTCTTGGATGATACAAATTACAAAACCTCCTTTCTATATATAGGAGTCCATGGGGCCACATTGTAATCTTAGCCAACCTAAAAATAATAATTTAAGGGCACAGCAATAAAAATATGGGGGTTACAGGGGTACAATAATAACAATAAGGGGGTTAAACTAACAACAATAAGGGACTATACTAGTAATATAGGGACCTAACATTGCATCTTTTTATTATATGGTCACTAAAGACAAAAAATTGTCATTTTGTAATACTGATTGTGCAACTTCCGACTACAGATCTCTTCCCCGCCCAGATAAATGAAGGGGAAGGTCCGAAAAGTGGTATTAATAGATGGCGAGCCCTCCCTACGTGTCACCCTCGTATCATTTTGCACCCCGCCTCCCCCCCCCTACATGAATCCACAAACCATTCTCTACCCCCCCGAAATCCACTTCTCCCTCATTCATGGTTTTTTTTCCCACCAACGGTCAAATGAACCATGTACTTTGACCATTTTCCAACGTCGAATAAAATACCACCACCTCACCTGTCTGTTGCCATGACATCCCTACCGTTATGTCATATTAGCCCATTATTGATCCCAATCCCAGACCATTTTGTAGTCGTTTTCCCGCTACTCTCCCATGTCGTTAGAATTTAAATGCTACGGTCACTATAAAATAGTTACCATATCCCTTTCTTAGCACTATAAATAAATCTGAGTCCGCCAATTTACCACTTTTACTTAATCATTTTCTGTTTCTTGTAGGTATAAAAATTTCATTGCACTCTATCTTCGAGTAGTTGTTATTTCTTTCGCAGAGGATAACCATTCTTTCCCTATGTCACTCTTTTTCCCTTTCTTTTCTTTTCCTCTGTCAACACAACTGCCAAAGGAAAAATCAGGAAACAAGTTTCAGAGGAGAACCCTTCCACTGTCAACCAGGTCGACCTCTACCACATTCCACTTGCAAATTCATACTATAAGATTGCTGACACAGAGTGCGAGTTTGAGTTTCATGAACTCTACCTGTGGTTGAAGAAAAATTATTTTGATAAGAAAGATCATATTAAACTATGGGAATCCCTTCTACCCCTCTTCTATTTTCCTAAAACCTATGATTTTCCAAACTTGGTTATCTGGTGCCAAACCTCATATGATCCTGTCAAGAGAGTAGTAATGGATTGGAATCGTGAAATTTTGATATCCATTACTGTTGAAACCATCAAAAACATGCTTCTTATTCCCCAATATGATTCCTTGAGACTATTTTCCCAAGCAACCCTTATGGAACTGTACCGTAAGCTAATTTTTCCCTAGTGAGCACAGATTTTTGAGACATTCTTACCAGATGATGTTGAATTACCTAAAATAAATCCACCCTATCCATCTTCTATGTTTGCTAAAGCCACTAGACAAATCATCTCCCTATTGTCCTGTCTATTATGATGTCCAGATGATAAAACAATTGATGAATTCATCCTTGGATTATTTTATATTTTCTCTAAGGATCAACAACCTTCTTTCATGCTTGATTACAGTCAATTTTTGGCTAATAATATGCATGAGAAGTTTATGAATTTGACTACACAAGGTATGTTCAAGCACACCTATGTACTTTTTTACATGTTTTGTTTTTCAGTAATGAGATTCACTACCAATCACACTCAGTAAACAAGGTGAACATGGGATCAATCAATCAATCAATCATCCATTGTACAAAGATGGTCAGATTTGTTTCAACTAAATTCACCTTCTCAGACTTCATTGATGCATTTATACATCCAGTAGCATAGCTTCTCAGTATTCAGACTACGCCCAAAATTGGTGAAGATATAAATAGGATTATGCATTTAAGTGATCAAGTTAAGACTCGTGACTGGTATTTATACCAGAATATACTGAAATAATGATATATGGTTGTGATATTGCACCATATAAGCCCCAATGTATGTTCCAATGAGAATATTCTCTTTGGAATATATTAGGCAGTTGACCTACATGGATGATCTTCATGTTGTCTCAGGTAAAATTGGTTCATTCATCTGCAACACCAGATCAACTGGTATTGAGAAAAATCCACTTTTAAAGAAAATGATTTTTCATCCCAGCTTCAGCTGGTCTTATGACCCATTTGGCATCATTTCAAATCTAAGGGTTGAATTAAAAACAACTCCTTACAATCATACTCCCATGCCACAAATAGAGAAATTTATGAATAAAAAGCAATGGGAAGAGAATACAGTTCAAGAAGCAGAAGAAAAGATCCTGTCAACCTCTACTTTGTAGACTCGAGTTGCTCACATTTGGATCTCCAGCTCACCTGATGATCATAATATATTTTCAAATTTCCTGGAGATAAAGCAAAAGAATGAGACACTGAAGTCAAATGTCTACAGTAAATTATGGAATCAGACCTCTAATTCGCAACACATATTTCTCTCTACTTTTGACAGTGATAAATGCAAAATGAAAATTACTTTATTACAAGCCCAAGTTACTTTTCCAAAGTCTCTGTCAGATTATAAAAAGACCATATTTTCATTTGACACTAGTTAAATTCATCCAATAAATCAAATGGATATGCATAGACAGTCTGGTGAAATGTTGTTCTTCACCATAACTACTACAACCATGCCTTTGTCTAAGCTTAGAACTTCTTTATCTAATGTACAATGTCAACTTAAGATTGAGAAATTTTCTTCTCTAGCTAAGGACAAGAAACTAAAATCTTTATAAGACCTTGTAGTTAAAATTGGATATGATCCAAAATATTGTAAGGCTATACAAGAAATACTTAAGAAGAAAAATGAAGACATTGTAGCTCTACGAAAATAGCTAAAGTTGCCTTCTACAGAAGACCCACAGACCAAGGAAATTGAAGAAAGTGAACAAAACAGGGAAGAAATGCTCAATTTAATCATTGAGAAAAATATTCATATTAAGAATATGGAGGATCATATTGAAGGACTTCTCAAGGAAAAAGAATGAACTCAGCTTGCAATGATTCCAGTTACAGCAGTTCATATAGCAGTTGTAGGTATAAAACCTAGTTCTTCATCAACAACAATTGAATCTACATCAAATTCTGGTGATCTAGTAAAAATAGCATAGGAATTGGCCATTCAAAAATAAGAAAATCAGAAACTGCAAGAGAAATTTAATAATTTAGAAACACAGAAGATTAAAAATGACACTTTGTATATGGAGGAAATGCAGAAGTCTCACGGGTTGGGACTTAAGATTATGAAGTTAGAAAGTGAATTTTTAATGGCAAACACCTTGGCCCAAGCCAAGGAAATCATATGGGCAGTGATCAGTCAATCAATGACAGATGTATGTCCATCCATACAGATCATTTTTTAACATCAAGAGTTGATTACCAGATGCGGAGTCGTCATAGAAAAGGAGAAATCAACACTCAAGACTAAACCAAAAAAGCATCATATATGATAAAAGTGCTCAATTCTAAGAACAGAGTAGAATTAGAGAAGATAAATATTGCAGAAAAAACAACTACTATCTTCGAGATAAAAAAGGTTCTACAAAAGAAGAATTTACTAAATCAATTGGAGACAGAATTTCAAACCTTGGACATTGTTTTCTAGAGGTTTCATTCAAATTTTAATGTGTTGAACTAGAAGGGACTTCCTGGATTGGTAGCTCCAAATGAAAAATTGGTTAATCTGGAGGAATATTGAAAAAATTTGCATACCATTGCAATTGACAAGGCAAAGTTTGTAGGGATTAAAGGACATAAAACAAGCAAAGCCTTTCTTGAAGCCATGGAGTTTGATTTGATTATAAACATTAAATAAAACATATGTTTCTCAACAAGAAACCATTTGAAAGATACACATAAATGGATGAAGTATTCAAAAAGGTGGTAAATTTGGAAATCCCATGCGGAGAAATATGGGATAAGCTATGTGAAACCATCAAGTAATTTTTTAATCCAACAGCATGCCAGCACAACAACATTTTTGGACCACATCATCAACTGTTTCCTCAAAAACACTAAAAGATCACTCAAAATTTTTGTTTTATTATTATTTTATACTATTATTGTAACCAGGTCATATATTTTCTAAGTCATAGAAACTAGTATAAATAACTCTCCATTCAAGTTATTAAGGGTTTCACCCTTGGATGAGAATTTTGTAAGAAGAAGTGTATGAGATTTGATCATTGATGATAATAAAAGGATTCTGTATTTGTTTCAATCAGTTTATTCTCTTTTGAGTTTTCCAGTTATTATTATATATTTTTTTCTACATATGTTTAATGTTTATGAAGATAACTAGGTAAGAAAAAGTTGTGTTTCAGTTTATCTTAAATCCCCTGAGATTATTATCTATATTAGAGAATGACTTATTGAAATTTCGGTTTATATAAGTCCCTCTACATCAATTAACTATCAACATATTCATAAATTTAAATATGTTTTGTTAAGTTTTTAAACATTATTTGACAGCCTTTCACACTTATGATTATTAAACATTAAATTTGAATATTTAATTCATCATACTTTCTTACATTTTTCTACTTTCACTCCTGCAATATCAAATCATTGTTTGAAGTAAAGCAACAACCATTTCCTTATTGGTTAATATTATCTAAAGTTTAAGAACATTTGTATGCAATTGTTTTATACATTGGTCATCCAAAAACCCCAACTTAAAACAAAAAAATATTATAGAGTATTTGGCATAATTAATTGACCCAAATTATCTAAGAGGACAACACATAGGGTTTACATGCAGATTCAATCTTGGTGTTGCATTTTTCGATGGCTCATCTAAATTTCCTTCCTCCCATTGCCTTAGAAATTCTAAATTAAATGAGAAGAATGAGCCAAAATTTCCCTTTATGGAAACTTAACTGAATTTGGAGCAAAGTGATGACTTGGACTGTGGCATGATTTTTCCTCTTCTGGACCATTGGTCCCACTCCACTAAACCATGGCCTCTATCTTAGAATCACCTCCATATCCTTGTGAACTCCCACTTAACTTATTTGAATTTCCCTGGTGGCATGCACGCTCAACTTCTCATTCACTTTAACTTCATGAGCGTGGGCAAGTTAACTGGCCACCTTTTCGCCTTCTTAATCTATAATTTTCAACATTAATTCATTTTGATCAACATGAGTGCATAGAGAGAGGGTGAAGGGCCATACATCATCCTACCTATTGTTGATGATTTGTAGACATAATTTGATGTGAGGAGCTAGCGTTTGGTGATAGCCATGACTATTTTTCCTTTTGCTGTGTTTTTTTATACATTTTCTGAGTGAGAAGCTTATTTCTGAGTGAGTTGCTTAACACCTTTTTGTTTTCTTCTTCCTTTTTTTAGGTGCTGAATGGAGGTCTTCGAGTCATATTTATGGTTTGATCATCCTCCTAAATTCTGTTGGTGGTCCTTTGAATCCATTTCCATCGATTTCTTCTCACTTTTGGACCTAGTTGTGCTATGTACAAGATTGCTATAGCAAGTAACCAACTTCCTGTAGTAGACTCTTATCTGCTTATTTGGAGCTCCAGATTGCTGAGAAATTAAGGGAAATTCTGTATGGAGGTTACGGATGGAGCTCTAGAGTGAGTGGAATGATGGAGAGGTGAGGGTAGATGTACCATGTCTAAAATAAGTAACCAAGTTGCTAGTGGCGAAAAATAGGGTTTAGAGAGTGAGTAATTATGCATGGAGTGGAGTGAGTGTTAGGAGTGGTAGGTATAGGGAAAAAAATCCAATTTCATGGTCTTCCTAAGTTTATATGCCCTTGAGAGAGCTTCCTTTCTCATAGATGAGTTTCATGTAGCAGTTACATGGTTTCCTGTAGCAGCTAAGACATCTTGTAGAAATTACAGATAAGAGAAAAAAAATGGGTTTTCTGCTTACTTGAAGGGAGAAATGGGTGGATGGATGCATGTTGAATTTTATTATGGAATGGGTAGGTAGAGGAGAGAGACAATATAGGAATAAAACTACTCCTATGTGTCTAAAACCACCTTTGATCGGGAACCTGGAAAACAAATATAAGTGAGTGCATAGGTGTGATTTTTTCTTTTTTCTTTTTCTTTTTGTATATATATATATATATTTGAGGAAACGTGGCCTACCTCCACAGAGGTTTTCAACACACAAGCCTACTTTGGGTACCTCCAAGAGGTTTTCACCCAAGGATATGTTAATTCTTTATTTTTTTCCTTTTCTTGCTCCAGGACTGCCTCATGGAGGTTTTCAAACCTGTAGTTGGCCTTGGGCACCTTAGAGAGGTTTTCACACATGCCTTTTTATTCTTTCTTTTTCTTTTATTTTTTCTAGGAGGGGGAGACGTTGGAAACTAGAGAGATTCCAATGACATAAGCCTCCCTATTTATTGAATTTATAAACTTAGCCCTAGACAAGTCTTCTTGTATACTTTGAGCCTGTAACCATTGACAAGCAGGGGGATCCTGTCCTCATCTATGGTTCTGATCTGAACCTCTCTATTATCATAGCATTTTCCAACTTTTTAAGGTCCCAACCATCTTGTTATTAATTTTCCTTTGAATTCCTTGAACCTTGAGTCATAAAGCAACACCCAATATCCTTCTTGAAAGGTATTTTCATTAATATGCTTATCATGCCAAACCTTCCTTTTCAACTGAATCACTTCTGTGTGAAGGAGTGCATGAATCTGGAACTCATTCAAACCATTTAACTACAACAACCTTTCTTGTTGGGCCTTTGTGACATCTAGGTGTAACTCAACTGCCATCCTCAAGGTGTTGTATTCAAACTCAATGGAAACCAGGTATTTCTTCCTTTAGACTAAGTCATAAGGAGTGAACCCTATGGTTGTCTTCCGAGTGGTATTGTAGGCCCAAGTGACTTCGACCAATCTGTCTGCCCAATCTTTCCTTCTAATGCTCAGAATCTTGGTGAGGATATTATCCAAGGGTATTTTTTTCAATTCCACCTGGCCATTTTCTTAATGATGGTAGGCAGTGGAAGTCCTATGCTTGATCGTGTGCTACCTTAGAATATTTTCAATGATATGAGATGTAAATTTAGTCCCCTTATCAGTGACTACATCTCTGGAGTATCCAAACTTGTAGAACACATTCTCTCTTATAAACACTTCTACTTTATCCTCAGTTTCCACCTTGACAACCCTTGTTTCAACCCACTTGGTAAAGTAGTCAGTGTAGACTATGATATACCTCATCTTCCTGGATGGTGGATCAATTCATCCAATGAAGTCCATGCCCCATTTTTAAAATGGATTTAGAGCCACCAGAGAGTGCAGAGGAATTTAATCCCTCTGTGTATGTTCTCCCATCCTTTGGCACTGGTCACACCTACTAGTGTATCTACTGGCATCTTGGTGGAGGTTAGGCCAATGGTAACCTGACTACAAATATTTGAAGGTTGTTCTTTTTGCAGAAAATTGGCCTCGACAAGGACTATGATGACATGCTGAGATGATGTAAAAAAAATATTCCTCTCTCAAACATCTTCCAAGAATTTGGTCAGGGCCCAGCTTGAAGAGATTTCCACTAATCTAGGTGAAAGGAGTGCTTTTCCTGACGATCTTTCTCTTCACCCTGGATGAGAAGTTTGGAGGAAATTTTTCAGCAACCAAGTAGTTAGTTATGTTAGCAAACCATAGAGAGAGTGATGAGATAGAAAATAGGTATTCATCTAGAAGATGGTCATCCACCATTCCTTCCTCATCTGCAGGTAGAGTTAGTCTAGATAAAAAATATGCAACAACGTTCTCCTTCCCTATTTTATCAATAATTATCAGGTCAAACTGTTGTAATAATGACAACCATCTAATTATTCTAGCATTAACATTAGTTTTATTCATTAAGTACTTTATGGATGCATGGTCAGTGTGTAAAAAGGTTTGATAACCAATTATATAATCTCTAAATTTGTTTAAAGCATGTACAATGGCTAACAGTTCCTTTTCTGTGACATTATAGTTGATTTTGGCCTTGGAAAAATTATTGATAATGAAATAGATGACATAGGGTAATTTTTCTTCCAACTACCCCAAAGCTTCCCCCGCAACTTTGTTTGATGCATCTGTGTAGATGTGGAAAGGCAGAGCCCAATTTGGACCTCGGATAATGGGTGAAGTAGTTAACTTTTCATTAATGAGCTCAAAATATTCTTGATAAAGAATGGATCAGATAAATTCATAATATTTTTCCAACAAAACAAAATAATAGTGAAACCAATTTACTAAAGTCTTTGATGAACCTTATATAGTATCCAGCTAAACCTAGGAAACTTCTGACATCTCTCTACTATTGAGGAGAATGCACCCCTTTTATGATGGTGATTTTTTTTGGGTCCACCTATATTCCTACTTGTCATATTGAGTGGCCCAATACTACTACTGCTCTTTTTAAGAATTCACACTTTATCAGACTCATGGAGAGATGCATATAAATGCACCTTCTCAACACCTTTCCCAAATTGGAGAGAGCTTCTTAGAAGTCATCCCCATAAGGTGTGAAATATTCCATGTATATTTCTTCTAAGTCATGGACTAGCTCTAAGAAAATTCTCAAGACAACTCTTTGGAATGTAGTTGGGGCATTGAAAAAACCAAAGGGAAGGAATATTTAAGAAAAGGTGCCCCAGGGACATGTAAAAGTAGTATTTTCCTGGTCTTCGGTGCTAATTTAGATTTGGTTATACCCACTGAAGCCATCTAGGAAAGAAAATAATTTCTTTCCTGTGAGGCCATCCAGAACTTGAGCTATAAAGGGCAAGGGGAAATGGTCCTTCTTGGTGGAATTGTTGAATTTCCAATAATCAACATAGATTTTCCAATTTCCATTCTTCTTTGGGACCAAGACAAGAGGAGATACCCACTCACTGTCTGATATAGGATAGATGAAACCTGCATCCAGTAATTTTTTCATTTCTTCCTTTACTATGTATTTTAGAGCTGGGTTCATCCTTCCTTGGGGTTGGAACACATGCTTGAACCCTTATTTAATGTATATATGATGTGTGCACACCGAGAGATGCACCCATTTCATGTCTTTGTAGTCCCAATAAAATGCATCAAGGTTTTTTTTTAGGAGCTATCATAGCTACTCTTGTTCTTTATTTCATAGGGATGAGTTAATTGTTAGAGATTTTGATTGGCCAAATTCCTCAACCTTGGTGGTTTCAGAAGTTGAATCCACTAAGTGCAGTTCCATCCAAGGGTGGCTCTCAGACTCTTTGACTAGTTCATCAAGTGGACTGTTAGTGGGGGGTTGGTTCTGAATGATTTAATCGATGTGGTCATCCTCATCAGGTGCCCCCCTCTAAAAACAATATCTATGGTACAAATGGGCTAGGGTGTAGTGTTGTATAAGTCATATTATTCTTCTTCATCCTCCAACCATAAAGCTAGGTCATGGTCAATGGAAGGTAGGGCAGGAGGATAGTCATGTTTTCGACCGGATAACTGATATAAGTATCGACAATGGCTAACCAAGGTCTCCCTAAAATGAGAGGATATCCATTAAAATTGGTTTTTGGCTGTAGAACAAAGAAATCTATAGGGAAGTCCCAAGAGTCGATTGAAACCATAACATCCTCAAAAATTCCTTCTAGAGCTACTGTGGACCGGTCTGCAAGTTACATAACCATTGTGGTTTTCCTCAAATTCCCTTGGAGGTTGAGTTTAAGCATAGTTTCCTTGGTCATTACATTTATGGCATCCATGAGATCAATCAGAGTATTGGGGACTATAGCACCATCTATGTGTACATATACAGCTGAACTACCAGGGTCCAGGTACTTCGAGAATATCACCCTTCCCAACATTAAGTTAGACAACTATCTTACTAGATTGATGGCAGGGGTATATTTCTTCATTACTCCCAGGTTTCTTAAAGAACATTTCCTTGATGAGCCTATTGTAAATAGGGACATCCTTAATGGCTTGGAGAAGGGGTATTTTTACACACAAATTTTTGAGTTCTCCTAGAAGTTCAGTCTCGTTTGGGGTGTGTTGACTAGAGTGGGTCAAGCACTCAAGAAAAGGAGGTTGTTGGATCTGTGTGTTAATTTATTCCTTTTCCTCCTCAACCTCTGCAGGTGGATATGGATGTTTATTTTCTGAGATTAATCTTCCCGACCTGATATTGATCTCATGTATCTACACAACATAAGATGGATAAGATGTCTCTCCATTGTAAACCTACTATGCCTGCTTGTTGTTCAAGTTTGGATTGGGTTGTGTAGACATCTCAGGCGTCTTGGGTGGAGAAAAATGAGTGAGTTGAGGTTGATTTTGGGGTGGAGGGAGTAGAGTAGGTGGTTGATTATGTTGTGGCCTCCACCCTTGTGATGGGTTGCTCCACTAAGGTGGTTGAGGAACATACTATTGAAATGATTAGTTGATAGGCTAAGGGTTATATGAAGAGTTGTAGGGCCAAGTAGGAGGTGTAGGCCATGGTCGAGGAGTGGAGGTTTACCAAGATTGCATTTGTGAATTCTGGTTATTATGGTAATAGGAGTAAGGTACACCTTGCATACCCTACTGATATGACGTAGGCCCTTGAGGCCTTCTCTAATTTATGAAACATATTTTCTCTGGTCCTACTTACCCACCTTGATATACAGCTTTGAGCCCAGGTAAGGAGGGACACTTATCTGTGGCATGATTCTCTTCAAAGAATAATAAAATCTCTATAACATTCAATGGACATTCATTCCGAGTGTGTTTCCTAGTACATCTATGGTAGAAGATAACCAAGGCTCTTTTTGCTTCCTCTTGCTTCCTATTGATATGAACTGTGTCCATTTTCAAGGAAAATTTGTGCAACATATCACTCTTAAAGTCCTCCAATATATTTCCAATCTCATGCTTGATGGAGGGGGAAGAGGAAGGGGTGTTGGTCATAATATGGCTAGCTATACCTTTCTTCCTACCTACCTTAGAATGGTTCCTGGAGATAGTTTTGATGTCCTCATAAGGTTGCTAGTAGATATATATTTGTTTCTTGAGGGGTCCTGACCTAGGTTTAGAGTTTATGGTTAAACCAACAAACCCTTCAACTACTAGCTCTTTCGGAAATGACATGCTTGCAGAGTTCAAAATCTCACTCGAAGCAGTATGGGGGGGTGTTGGAACCAGATTTCCACACCCTAAGGAAGAAAATAATGAAGTGTCCCTAAGGATATCAATTTCAGACTTGTGTCATTGATAAACATAAGCGTGCAATTCTTTACAGAATAAGACATAATCGTAGATTGCTTCAGTGCCAATAAGGCACAACAGAACCTGATCCAGATGTAAACAATGCGGAATCAATTAAGCGGACTTATCAGTCATCAAGATGCATAAAAAACCATAAAATATATCTTGCATAATGATCAATAAGAAACACATAAATAATGTCATAACAGAAACAACATATACAGAACACGAAGCAATAAGACAATAAGCTTGCCAAAATTTGTCCTTGTATTAATTCAGATCCTTTCAATACATATCATGCTTTCCCTTATGCATAACCCTTCTACACACATAGCCAACAGAATTTGTAGACAGCCGAGACTAGGAGCCCACACACACAGCCAGCAGGTGACCTTTTTACCCCATCCCAAATAAAAACCCTTTATAATGTATCACAGACGCATACACATGATCATGAAGTTAAACTTAACTGAACTTAAGCTACTGTCCTTAGACTCTATATATCTATTTATATTAATTCTATCGCATAGATACTATGGTATCAAACCATGGTTTGAGGCCCACAGTTTACCCAGAAACCCATTTATATCAAAATTAGGGACTTTGACCCACCCCAAATCCCCTTGGCTCATTCGCGCAGCGCACATATACAAGGCGTATACATAACTACATCAAAACGTCTGCCTTAGGGGACCCCGCTCCAACAGGCCCCCAACACAAACATATGATTCATATTGAGTCATTGAGGCATCTACTCCTTGATCTTGGCTTGAAGCGCTCTGACAGAATATTTCATAGCCAACACTAACTCCACACTTTGCACTGCAGTGCCTTGCGCTTGTTGGACTAAATTTTCTGTGGTGGGCCTTTCAGTGGCCATCTTGATGATGCATTGTGTCTGCTGAGTAGTCTTCAAAGTGTTTTCCAATGTCTATGAAAGCTGAAGAGCCTCCTCGACCCAAGGTTGTAGACATGCTTCCAGCAGTTGTTTCTTCTGTCACAACTCTTCAATCTCTGTTTGTATCATCCCGCACTCCTACATATGAGCTAGGTGCTGAGTAAGAACCAAGGTTGGTGCCACTATCTTGATCTCCTCAAACTTCTATTCCTTTTGATGCAACGCATCACATAGCTGCTGAACGACTGGATCATTTTTATTTCATGTCCATACACTCATAGCTTCATTTAACAAACTCTCACACTGGGTTAATGCAATGAAGATACTATCTTGGGCTTGCTTTACCTCGGATTCTCGTCCGGTGCAGACCTTTGGGGGAGTCTCAAGCTACAACTTGGCTTGTATATTTTTGATTTGTTGCTCATACTCCATTCTAACTATCTAGACCTTAGCGCGCGATGCTTTCAACACGGCAACCAATCCCTCCAATTTTTCCTCTAGTGCAGCTGTGTGCAGGACTAGTGGAATATCTCGATAAACTTGATGGATTATTGCCTCCAACGCAACGTTTCAGCTGCATGGAATGCTACTTCGGCTGCTCATTGTTTTTGATATGCCTCGGTGGCCTACTGCTGGGATTCCCTTGTAGTGGTGTGAGAAACTATTTCTTAGTACTGAAGTTCTTATGTGATCATTATGTGCATCAAATGCAGCTTCCCTGCAGGTAAAATAGAAATATTAATATTTATATCACCTTGAACATGGAATTGGGTGTGCCGACTAGCATCCACATGAATAGCCTCTACAGGAATTGGTTGAAGACGAGAATCCTCGGTGGTTGGCAATGTAATGTCTAAGGGTTGTGCACTTGTGACTTGCCTGTTGGAATGGATCCCCTGAGTTATGCTCAGTTGTATCTGGCTCGCCTGCATATTATGTTACTGTATGCTCACCTAAAAAACCTCCAACACAGTCTTATACTGCACCTCCATGTCAGTCCAGTGATCCTCAGTCACAAATGTGACTGTGTTAGAAATTTTGGTCAAGTCGTCCTCTATCAACGTCAAGAACTCCTCTCCACCTTCTTGTGAGTCCTTCCTCTTCTTTTTTGATCCTCTAGTGTCCTAAGAGCCGTGATTCATTCCCTTGGATGTCTACACTTATACCTCCTCCATAATCAACAGTAAAAGCCAAGCATAATTAAACTTCTTGCCTTCCTCCTGTGCTTCACGCCCATTTTCGAGGAACTCCTTACATAGATAGCTAGACCAATTAGAAATAACTCCCTTCTTGCATAGTCCAGCGAGAGCAATGACGTGGACAAGCACCTCCTTTGGTCTACATTTGTACATCAATTTGCAGGCCAAGATGAGCATATCGAATCAAATTGCTTGGTCATTTATTTCATCAAATGAAAAACCTCAGCTCTTCCATGTGACTTGATATTTCTTCTTAATCTTTATTGCAGTGGTTTTCTCCAGGGATTTTTTTCCGAAATCAGCAATGGGGTTGGATCCTCTAGCAGTGAGACTCGTGATCCTATGGATCAATGCGACATCAATGGGGATGCAATCTCCCAACCATATCACATCATCGTGGACTAGCGCGAGAAACTTCCTGATGCATATGTCATTGATGGGGTTGTGCCCAAAATGAGGGATTTGCAGTAATTTTAGCAGGCATTCCTTATGTAGACCTAGTACCCATCTCTTTGGCTCAAGGTGCACAATGCCTCCTTCATATGTGATTTGGTCGAGATACAACTCTGGTGCAAGCTATGGAAATATTTCTACATCCGTAATGTCCCAATCGTCGAATCAAAGTTGTGACACTTTAGCAAACATGTACCCTTCCATTGGGACATTTTCAGGGATTAATGCATTCAGATTCCTATGTGCAGCTTGTCCAGATATTTAGGAACTTGGAATGAGGGTTTGCACAATGCAACAAAGATCGACAGCCGCGAGAATGGGGCCACTTCAACCACATCCTCCTCTCCTTCAAAAATTGTTTCAGGGACCTTGGCCATAGGCCCCTTCGGTTTCTCAGCCGTAGTAGAGCATGAATTTGGGGTCTTCTCCCATGGATGTTTTCAGGTACCAGAATACTGCCCCTTCTTAGAATTAGAGGGGGCAGGTGTTTCAGAAATATGAACCTTGGGTGTAGTAAGGTCTTCTCCAAGTCTCGTGGCTGTCATATTTACAGGAATTACTTATCCCAACCCTACTCGGTGCAACACTTCTTCGAACCCCAGATCCAAACTAGACATAAACACTGTGTAGGCATCGATAATTAGGGAGCTCAAAGCAAATAATTTACTCAGAAATTAAAGGTAACTATTGCAACCCCATAGATCATATTTATACTTGTGGTGCATCTTCGATGAATCCTTCTTCATTAATGTGTCTCCATAAATACTAAAATGGTCCCAAATCTGATAAAATCCCTTCATTAAATGCAACCTAGATACTCCCATAAATGGTAATAAAGTCATCTTTTTTAGATTTACTGTTCCAATGGCTAGTTTTTTACAGTTATGTGACCTAATCAACCTCCTCTCACAGCTACTGCTTGCGCGCCGCACCTGTTTATGTATCCGCCATCCCCTCTTTGCAGGTCTGATACTATGACCATATAGTCATTTGGTAGGCACATGATCATCCCTGTATGGCTTTAGAGGACTTCCATTGACATATCCAGGAAGGTATTCTCTGCTCAATGTGGTCAAGCGCACTGCACCTCTATAAGTGATTTCCTTAAAAACATAGGGCCCTAGCCAATGCATCTTCAATTTACCTAGGTGGCGTGAAAAATTGTTGTCATTTAGCAGAACCAAATAATCTTCTTTGAACACCTTTTTCCTAATATGCCTATCATGTCATTCTTTTTCGTGCGCTTTTTGAACTTGCTGGTGATAATTTGCAATAAAGTGATCTTCTTCCAGAGCAACTAACTACAACAATTGGTCTTCCATCACCTCTTTTTCAACCATATTGGTGAAAGCTGCAATGCGTAGACGAGGAACAATGAAATCCATTGGCAACACAAATTCTTGCCCATATTCCATCCTGAAAGGTGTCCTTCCAATCAATTTCTTGCAGGTGGTCCTATATGCCCAGATAACTGCTCACAATTTCTCATCCCAATCAATTCATTTATAATTGCACACCTTAGTGAGTGCAGTATCCAAGATATTATTGAATTCTTCAATTATGCCATTCTCATGGGGATGGTAGGGAGAGCTATTCTGATGATGCATCTTGAATTATTTTGTCAATGCTTCAATGGTATCATTAACAAAATGTGTACCCTGATCTCTTATCAGAATATTAGGGTAACCAAATCGGGTCACAATACTCTCAAATATGAACTGTGCAGTGGTACCATTAGTGCAATCCTTCATAGGTTTGGCTTCAGCCCATCTGGTTACATAATCCGCTGCGGTGATAATGTAGTGCACACCACTCTTATTTCCTCGAGGATTGATAGGTCCCACAAAATATATAGCCCATTTCTCAAAATCTTGCAGCTCCATCTGTGGATGCAAAGGCATATCATCTCTTCGTGATGGCTTTCCCATCCTTTGGCATACATCACATGTGCGACAATGCGAATACACATTATTGTGGATCGTGGACCACCATAACCAAACTCGGAAAATATTCTGCGCAGTGGCCTTACCTACATAGTGACCACCAGTGACCCCACCATGAGCTTCATTTAGGATTGTATGTCTCTCATACTCCAGGACATATCTTTGCAGAACTTCATCTACACCCATTTTATACAACTGTACAATAATAATGGTGAAGTCTGATGCATGCACCACAAGTTATTTCTTCTGTAGAACTATATATTCTTCAAGCACACGTCTAATAGTCAGAAACTGAATGATATTAGGGAAATTCTCATCAACCACCTTTATTGCAAACAACTGCGCGTCCAGAAATCCATCTTCCAAGTTTGCAGGTTCTTCACCCGTTTCGATGCAAGACAGATGGTCTGGCCCGGCATTCAGTCTTCTTGGTTTTACCATAATATCGAAATCATATTCTTTGAATAAAAAAAACCACCTGCAGATCTTCACCCACAACACATGATTACTGACTAGGTACTTCAAATCAGAATGATCAGTGAACATCTTGAAGTGGCCTCCTAAGAGATAGTGGCAAAATTTCTACAACACATACACCATTGCTAGTCCTTCTATTTTTGTGGTTGATTAATTCCTTTTTGTGCTTGAGATTTTTTTACTTGTGTAGGAAATGGGGTGATCAATATATCCCAATCCTGGCTGCGCCAAAATAGCTCCGAGCGTAATGTAGGAGGCATAAACATGCATGTGAAACACCTTTGACCAATCTGGGAAGACAAATATAGGCGCAGTGACCATCTTTTCCTTTATCGACTTGAAAATCTTCTGACAATATTCATCCCAACATAACATTGCATCCTTCTTGAGAAACTTTTTCAGGAGCGTAGTTATCAATGCATAATCCTGAATAAACTTCCTATAATACCTAGTATGCCCCAATATTGAATGCAACTGCTTAACATTCTCAGGTATCTCCAAATTAACTATCACTAAAATATTTGCAGGATCTAGCACCAACCCCTGTTGGCCGAAAATATGTCCCAACAGTATCCCAAATGGTACACAAAATATACACTTCTTCAAATTCAAGGAGATCTAATACTTCCTACAAGTATCTAGCATTAAGTGCAGGTTTGACACATGCTTTTTCAATAGCCCAAATATAGTCCAATAATAAAATATACCTCCAAACATTTGTGGATAAATTCTTTGAAAGAAACAACTACTACTCGCGAGAAAATGGTAGGAGCATTCTTCAAGCCAAAGGGCATGACTGTATATGGGAAAGAACTGCATTCATTAGCAAAGGTGGTCTTAATTCGATCTTCTGGCGCAATCTAGATATAATGATAACCTAAAAACCCATTCGTGAAGGAATATGCCTCTTGACCTCCAACATTATCCAGGATCTTATTAGAGAATGGAGTTGGGAATGGATCATGCTCACAAGCATCATTCAATTTGCGTAGATCTACATAGATCCTGATTTCTCACTTGGTCTTCTTATCTTGCACTACCATTGGACTTACCCAGTCATACTATTCTATAGGTTCAATGATTCCTGCAACAACCATTTTGTCCAACTGTTCTTTCACCTTCTGCTTATATCTTGGATTGATTCTATATGGGCGATGTTTCACTCGGAATGCATCAAGTTTCAATGTGATATTTGTAACTCCCAGTTCCCCAATTGTTCCTTTCAGCTTGAAACATTTGTAGGGAACTGTTGGAGCATGGTCCATTGAGGCACAAGTACATATCCTTTTGTGTTATATATACTCTATCCAAACTTTTTGATCAAAAGGAAAAGACATGTCCCGACAAAGTTTTTTTTCTCGCATTAGGATTAAAGGGTACTCAATTATTAGACATATGATCATCCCTCTCTTCATATCGACGACATAAATTACCTTTCGCCCCCCCCCCCCCCCCCACCCACTCTCTATCCCGTATTTATCGAGGGGGGGGGGGAAGGGTCCAAAAAGGTGGTATTCCCCGTCGGCTCCCAGGCTACATGGCCTCCCCTCCACGTGTCACACCCTCCTACCTAAAACTGCAAACCACTCCCTACCCCCTCTGAAAAATACTCTCTCGTCACTTCATTCCTGTTGTACCTACCCCAATCCTTCCACCTCTACCATTCTGCCACATTTCCTTACCGTTTCCTAATTAAATATTTTCCCTGGGTTTACCGTTGAGCATTTAATTCTCCCAGGTAACCGTTTAATCCAACGAACCCATGCCAACTACAATGGAAACCATGATATGGCTTGAAAACCCTGAACCTAATCCCTCTTTGACCTTTTTTGTCACAAATTCTCTGCTAATTTCTTTGATTTACAATTTTTTCATTGTGCCTTCCTTTTTACCAGCTGATCAACCTGTGATCCAGTGTCAGTGTTTTTTCTCCCTCTCTTAATCAGCTACGGACCTGCAAATTTACTCCTGGTAAACCTTTCTTCCTAATTTCGATTAATTGTTTAGTAATAAAACATACCTCCAAAGAATAAGAACTATAAGGACCCTTTGAATCATTTAATTCATCCTTCAATTGATTTAGATCACATCACATTAGCTAATAGGGACTAAAAAATTAGTAAGACACAGTGCAAGTTCGAATTTTTCAAAGTCTGTTGTTGGTGCGAAAATAAATATGCTAATAAAACTGATGAAATTGGACTCTGGGAGTCCAATCTCCCACACTATATTTTCTGTCATACCTTACATGCCCCCAAATTCACTTGGAAATTTCAATCATGTTATGTTCCCAATGAACAAGCCATTATAGCCCCTATTGGTGAAATCCTCTTCACCATTACTGCTCAATCCATAGACTAGATGATGTGGGCCCCCTCTGTGGAAAACAATACACCATTTTCCTTAGAATCCCTGACAAAACTTTACCAAAAGCTTGATTTTTCCAAAAGAGCTAGGATTTTTTACATATTCTTACTTGAAAATACCTAATTTCCAAGGAAAAATCCACCATACCCTTCCTCAATCTTCCCTGATCAAGAAAAAAAAATTATAACTGTAATTTCATATATTCTTTTTTATTATTCTGATCAGTGGGTAGATGAACCCAATTTAGGCTTCCTCTCCATATTTTCCACGGATAGAAAACCTTCCATTATCTTTAATTTCAGTCAATTTTTGGCTGATAACATCCATGAACAGTTTTTGAAGTTTCAAAATGAAGAAGTGTTCAAATACACTTCAGTTGGTCTATATGTTTTTGTATTATCAAGAAGACATGTTTAAATTTATCATGCAGAAGCTAGATGAAGAGGGAAACCAAGAGTCAATTATATTTTGGACTTATTTAGTGATGAAGGAGCAACAAGAATTCACCTATAAGTAGTTCATTGAACAGTTTTTCCACCCAGCTATAGGTGTGCTAAAAAGTTCAACAAAACCCAGAATCAACGAGGACATCAAGAGAATTTTGCATTTGACAGATCAGAAAAATATTGGAGACTGGTATTTCTACAATAATTACACAGAAATCAGAGTGATGGATGTGAATTAGCACCATACAAGCTCCAAAAATGCCTCCCCACGAGGATTTTGCACTCGAGTACATCATAAAAATTCTAAATTATGATGAAATACATTTTGTGTCAGGTAAAAATAAATCACGGTTCAGAATCAAAACAAAAATTGGATCCTTCATATGTAACAGTAGGACAATAGGAGAAGACACAAATAAGATTCTTAAGGAGATGTAATTCAACCTCAGTTTCACATGTTCTTATGACCCTCTGGGTATCATTTCCAAATTGGGAGTAGAAAATAAAACTACTCTGTATATTCATACCCAGAGGCCTGAAATAGAGAGATATGTAAACCAGCCAGTCTGGGAAGAGAATACATTATAGGAAGCTAAGGAGAAACTTGTTTCCACATCTACATCACAGGCTCTGGTTCGACAGGAGAAAGCAACCAAAAGAAAAAGGGAAAAAGAGTCACCTTGAGTGACTGACATCGCAAGAAAATAATTCAAAATCATGTACAAGAAGAGAACAAAGTTAAATCAAAAGGTAGATACAAAGAATAATTCAAAGCAATATTTGGCCATGGTGATAAAATAAAAAACATCTTCCTCTTAGGCAGGTGGCCAGTTTGTTGCATCTTCCACAACATATTCAGTATCCCAAGGACAACAAGAAACCGTTCAAACTACCAAATTTGTCCAAGGAGAGGAAGAGAATACAATGTTTGACATATTTAGAGAAATAAATCTTAAGAATGAGATTCTTAAGAATGGTATTATGCTCAATTTTGGAAGCAGAACTCCATCTCCCAAAGTAGGCTACTATTAATTTTTGACTCAGAGAAGTGAAAGATGCAGATGGCCTTCCTTGAGGTCCAAATTCCACAACCTAAATCAACATTAGATTACAAGAAAACAACATTCAAGTTTGATACAAAGGATATTCATCCCATTGACCAAATGGAGATGCATAAGAAACAGGTGAAATGATTTTCTCCACTTTAACCAACACTACTATGAATTTTTCTAAACTATAGGTTTCATTTCCTAATACTCAGTCACAGTTGAAGATGGAGAAGATTTATTATTTTGCAAAAGATAGCAACATTAAATCCTTAGAGGATTTAGTAGTGAAGATGGGTTATGATCCTGCAAACATGAAAGATGTAGAGGAATTAATCAAGAAAAAGAATGCTAAAATTGCATCATTGAGGAAGTAGTTGAAATTAATAGCTACTGAATATCCCCTCATGAAGGATATTGAAGAAACAGAAACTCAGAAAACTGACATTGTGAAGTTGATCATGGAACAAAATGCTAAAATATGACAAATGGAAACTGAGTTAGAGAAAATGATAAAGGAAAAGGAGAATATTTCTAAACTAGCAATGATTCCTTTGGATGATGTACCTCTTATAGCCATTCCCACAACATCAGCTACAAGTTCCACTGCACCTACTACACAGTCTGTTGATGGTGCTGGAAAACTAACCAAAGCTGTGGAAAATATATCAATTTAGATAGAAGAAATTAAAAAGTTGTAGGAAAAAGTCAAAGCATTACAGGACCAGAAGACCAAGAGGGAAGCTTAACACTCTGTTGAAGCTCATAGGGCTCACAAGCTGATTGAGAGGTTGCAGAAATCTGAAAGGGAATCAACAATTGGACAGACCCTGGCCCAAGCCAGGAAAATTATTTGGACAAATATCATGAATTTAATGGCTGAAATTTGGCCTTGTATTTAGATTATCTTTGAGCAGAAATATTTGATCAAGAAAGCAACAAAGGCCATAATAGAGATTAAAGAATAGTTGGGAGAAATGCCTGCCACAACAAAAATCATGATTAAATTCCTAAATTCTAAGAACAATTATGAATTAGATGATTTAGGAATTGATGATAGAACAAAAACAATTTTGGAGGTAAAGAAGATTCTCACCAGAAATAATTGGGTTGTTCAGTTAGAGGAGAAATGTCATAGTTTGGAGATAGCATTAAATAGAATTTTCACGAGGATTGAACCTCTAACTCAGAAGGGGCTACCTAGTTTATTTCTAATTAATGAAAAATTGATTACTCATGAAGATTACATTACAAAATTGAAGGAGGTAGCCAGAGGCATCTCAAAATTGCAAATATCAAAGGGAGCATGACAGGAAGAGCTTTCTTGGAAGCCAGGAGTAATGATTTCTTCATACAGCATGAAGTAAATCATATTTTTGTGGTAAGGCTAATATTTGAAAAATATAATGAGGTTGACGAAATTTACTGGAAGGTAATAAAGTTAACCATTCTAGATGAAGATATATGGGACAAACTTTGTGAATTACAAGACTGAGTATTAATTCAGACGAAGTAAGAAGACATGCCAACACATTAGACAACACATCATCCAGTGCAACACAGAACCAAGCCCATTCAGCAACTGACTCCTCCAAAGTTGAGGCACCTCTCCACGCAATTGTCCACCTTGCCTATTACACTGCAAAGATCGATTTTATGGTTTAGAATAGTATTACTTAGACACTATCGGTTGAGACAACTATTTTGTAAATGATTTTGTAACTTATTGTATAAATACTTCACATTTTGATGTATTCCAGGTTGATTGTTGAGCATAATTTTCTCTAAGTTATTGTATTTTTCTGGTTACTGGACGTGTCAATAATAAAAGGAAATTCTTCATAGGATTCATGTGGTGTACGAATTGGTGATTTTTTTCTTATGTTAATATGTTTATTCATTGTTTCCTTTCACTGTCATTTCTTAAAAGCTTAAGTTCATAACAAAAACTGTGACTAATATGATTTTTTATAAAGAGCACTATTTTTTCTGTTTGTAATTTATATGTTTTCAGCTGAAGTCAAATTAAGGAATTATTCATTGATCCTTAGTATCTATTGAATCTTACATTTCTTTTGTTTCATATTAATTTAAAATTGTGAAATATCGAAGTAGTGAAACCTAGCTTGCCTTGTGAAAATCCTTCAAAGTTTGATGCAGGTCTAGTTAATTTTTAGACTCCATAGCCCAATGGAATTATGACCATTTAATCAAGCAAACAACCCAATAAAATAATAAACAAACAAACAATTTGCACAGTAATAACTAGCCTAAAATTCACATAAAACATTGCTAAATTTTACAGAGATATTCCTCTCTGAAGCTGATAGGGCTAGATCCCAACTTCCAAAGTGGTTTTGATGTTGTCCTTTGTGTTTACTCTCACAATCTCAGAAATTATAGAACGATAACACCAACCAAAATATTATATGATCCAAACGACAATATTTTCAAGTTCATAATAGTATAATTTCCATTTAACATAATTGGGCATGCCTTTAATCAGTTGGTAAATTTTATTTTTGTACCAGTAGTTAACTGGACCGACCATGAATTTTTGTATTTTTCATACCTCAATTTATAATTTTATGCAATTTCGGGGCTACATAACTCAAGCTAGCACCAGGGTCTATTAATACAAAAATAGATTGGTTAAAAATAATACCTTATATCTCCACCTTGGTGGATTGATTCTTTTGGTGGAATTATTCTAGGGTTTTGTTGATAAGTAGGATATTATTAGCCACATCATTAATAATGGATCCCTCTTGAATGTTCTGCAAGTGTTATACAGATCTTAATTGTAGGGACAATTTTGTAACATGTGGGGTTCTCCACAACCCCAACACTTGAAAGGCTCTTAGTATTTTCCATTAAATCAATTACTAATATTTTTAATTTTTTATGCTAGAAGGTTATGTTATGCTTCTAGAATGATCTGCTACGCATCTAGACACCTGCACTAGAAAGGACTCTAAATTTAATAACCATGTATAAATTTGCTAATAACTCTATAAAAAGGAATTGAGAGTATGAGTCAAATATAGAGATAAATACTATCATACAAAGCATTTGGACTCAAAGCTTCACACAATTCTTATGATGAAGGCGAACCATTAATAAATAAATATAAAATAATAAAAAGGTTATAACCATTAAATATATTAAATTCATTTGAATTACTTTTTATATAAATAAATAATATGTGATTACTTAAAAAATTTATGATATCACATTCATAGGGTAAGGATTTAATATTTAAAAATTGATATATTTTATATTTTTCAAAGTTAAATATTATTTTATTATTTTATAACTATAAAAATTATTATTAAAAAAATAATCACAACTTTTATAAATTGATAAAATATCAAATTATATTTTATTTATTTAAATAAAATAATAAGTAACATAATTTATGTTACATCATCTAATTTAATGAAAAAAATAGCAATAAACACACACACACACATATATATAATTAGAAAAACAAAGCAATTGAAATAATGGATGAAAAATTCCTAATTCATAAATATATCCATATTTACTACATTTCAATGTGAACCCTGTTATTACTCCCCCCAACTTTCCAAGGCTAAGAATGGAATTGAAGGAAGGTAACCATAGAACAGGATTTAGGTCAGGTAGCTAGCCCTACCAGGACCAGAGAGGGCTCTCTCAATGTCACTTCGCAATCAATTATAGACCAGGCTTTAGGTCAAGTAGCTAGCCCTACCAGGACTAGAAAGGGCTCTCTCAATGTCACTTTGCAATCAATGAAATTACTGAATATATAATGATAATAGGCTAGGTATATAAGCTCAGTAAATAGGTTTTTTGTTTGATGTTTCTTGTGCTGGATATTAATTGACAGTTAGGAGACTAGGTCTAGGGTTTAGGTCAAAATTCAAGGTCAATTTGCAGAGATATGGATGAGGCTAGGTAGGTAGCTTGAAAGCATGCTTATTTTTTCATTCTATATAGGATGAGATGAAGGAGAATCTGAATAAGAATTTAGGTGAATTCATTCATTTAGAAGAATATAGGCAGATAATGTAAACCTTGTTAAAACAGAGCATGAAAAGGCATGATTTATTCTTATAAACTAATAAGATAAACACAGAGAAGCATATATGTGAAAGAGTGTATTATATCATTCAACTTGATAATATAAACATGCAAAGAAAGAAAAAATTCTCCAAGTCATACCACAGGAGTATCAACACAAATTCTGCAACACTCTCTTTGATTTCATTCCATAATATTGTACAATAGATCCACTGCAAAAAACAACTATCCAACCCAAAAAAATACTAAAATGGGTTTACTTATAGAAAATATGAACAATGACACCTCATACGGTCAAAAACCCATCCAAAATGCATCATAATTACATGATATGAGTCACTTCCTAGAATCTAGGGAAGTTAGAATTCATTCCCTCAAATTCAGCTAAAGACTAGGAGTGTGTGTCTCCCACATTAAATTACATGTCTCCTCATGATAAGAAGAAAAAAAAAACTCAATCACTCCAATGACAGCTCAAAGGACAGCTAAACCTCAAAATTCTGACTTTTTCTAGCTTAACAAGTCTTTTGAGGGAATCCAATGTAGAAGCATAGTGCCTATTAACAGAAACGTAGCGCCATTTTGCAAAATTGTAGTGACACTTTGGAGGTGATTTTGAGGGACTTTTAGGGCTCAAAATCTAAATCTGAAAGATAGGTCAACTAGAACTGTGTGTATAATTTCTAGAACATCTTGAATTTTGAGAAAACACCCACAAGAAGGCCTCCAAAAGTTGATTCTCCCAACTTTTGTCCAGAAGCGTAGCACCTGGTCAAAAACACTAGCAGAAGCATAGAAAAATAGTGGGTTTTTAGATTTTTCTTCAAAATTAGAGCTTTTCATGAAAAACCAGTTGCAGATATGGAATGTACTAATCAAAATGCATCCAACAATATAATCCAATCTTCATTTAGGTGTCCTAAGAAAAATCATAGCGCCTTGGCACTATGTTTCTGTGAAGGCAAAATTTCCAGATTAGTGCAAAAATCACCAAAAATGAAAAAAGTGCTCCAAATTGTCCACATGTTTTTCTATAAGACCTCTGGAAGTTGGACTAAAAAACCATAGATGCCTCAACAAGGAGGTCTAATTTGTATTTCTCGTTAAGCTTCATTTGAGCTTCTTTAAGCTTATTTTTCACTTGTTTGAGCATGATTTGTGAAATTTTATTCCTAGTGCAATAATGATTGGCCATATGTCTCTAGAGATTATTATTCCTTTTAGCTTTCCTCAAAATATTCTCAAGATTCCCATTGATCCTATCAAGCCAATACTCTCTGTCTCGATTGATCTCATAAAGAATCAACTTATCAAAATTCTGCCAACCTGATTTAGGAGCTGATGATTCTCTTTCTCTCTGAAGCACCTTTTTGAGGCCTAATGTCCTTGGTATTCTTCTTTTTATTCCAACCTCTGCATCCTCCAGCTAATCATCATCTAATATCTCTTTTTCCTTGCATTTACCTGCCTCAACATGTACCTTAGGTTTATCTTTGAAGAGAAATTTCACCTTTAGCTGAAAATTCTCTAGTTGTAGGAAAGTGATCTGAGAGTTTGCAATTGAGAACACCTCCCTCAACTCTACTATTTCCTCATATTTATCTTTAATGATTTCTTCAAATGACTTATCCCTAATATTCTCTTCCATGTCAGCTTCTATGGGTTCTTTTTCATCATGGTGATGCAATGGTGATTCAATCTGATGCATGAGTGGTTGCTCCTCTATTTCTCATTTCTCTGTTATAGTATCAAGTGTGGATACAATTTTGATGGATTTTGGAGCAAAAATTTCTCTCTTTCCCTTCTCATAGGTGTGAGTGACCTCAAAAACCCTAGGATCCTTTGAAATCTGAGCTTGATTTCTAGAAGATCCAACCTCCATTGGTTGTGTTGATACGATGGTGATGGTATGCTATGAAGGATAGGAGGACTGTGAGCATTGCTGCTACTTTCTACATGAGTTTGACTAGGCCATGGTGGAATAGAATTTGATAGTGATCTTTGTTTTTTCTCTGAACCTTTTCAGTCATTTTAAGCAGACTTCTATACAAATAATTTGGCAAGTCAAGTGGTTTACTAGAGGTGAAGTGCATCAACAATCTGACATGGTACCTATACAGCCTAGAGAATCTCCCTTCACATGTGAAATATCTCATAATTAACCTCATCAAAGGTGCATATTTGTCAAGTAGGTGCTTGAAAGGGAAAATGTACTCATGGTTTTCTTTGGCATGATGTTTAAGGAGAAATTTGTAATCTTCAAGGTCTAAGTCCATACCCTTGAACCACTTTTCTCCATGACTAGGAATACTTGTTGCTAAAGAAATAACATCTGCTGATATGTTGAACTCTACACTTGAAATGATGCCCTTTCCCATGCTAATACTGGTGGCAAATATGCTTATTAATTGGATATGATAGCCTTCTTTCATAATTATTTCATAGAACCTCAAACATCCAGTCCTCTCAAAGCATCTCTTGGCTAAAGGTGAGACATTGACTTCTTGCAAGGTGGATGGATCAAATATGAAGTGGCGGCCTCCTTTGTGTATTTTCTTTTCACTTTCCATAATGTCTATCAAAAGGATGAAACCCTAGGTGTTGATATGTAGTGGGTATGGGAAGTGATTAGAAAAACGGAAGACAGGGATACAGTAAGTTTGGAGGGTGAGATGAAGGGTAAGGAAGCTAAGAAAAATTCCCAAAAAAATTTAGGAGGTAGGGTTATATGTTGACTTCAAATTAGATGTGAAATTTGGTGAAATGGATGTAAGGAAGGTGATCAAATTTGGAAAACACACGGATTTCCTAGTTTTCCAATAGAAAAATAGTAGGATATTAGGGTTTTGATGGGAATGATGTTTAGGTAAATTTTGAATGGTAGGGAATGATAGAGTATGGTCTTAGGAAGGTTTATGAGGGTATTAGATGATAGGGTTGGGTTTTAGTCCATTGAAATCACTTAATGATAGGAAAAAGTGAAAATGTAGTGGGAGAGGAAGTAAGAAAGAAAATCAATACCTTGCCTAATAAATTAACTTAAGGAGGATGTGAGGTGTTGAATTACTGTTTAAGAAGCTTTATAAACTTATTACAGTGATCCTGGAGAATGGATGAGTGATTTAGGAGCCAAATCCCAAAAGTGTAGCACACTCCTAGATGTGTAACGCAGGTGTCCATATGCTTAGCAGAGCATTATAGAAGCATAACATAGCTTTCCAGATGTGTAGCAGAAGTCTCTTTAAAGATTATTTCTTTATTTTCTTCCAACCTGATCTGAAAGGTCTGTATCAGTTTTTCTGTGCTAAGTGTATTTTCAATTTATAAACATGTGCATACTTGTCTCATTTGTTTTCTTAAGGATTGAGGATTTTAACCATGAATTGTAGATTATTTTAGTGAATTAGAAGCATGAAATAAGCACATATAACACTGAAAAATAGTGTAAAATAGAGAAATAATTCACCACAAAAAATTTACATAGTAGGCATGATGAAGCAGTTCACCCCTCCTGGGCTACATCTGCTGGTCCAACTCCCAATGGCATGTCCATCTTTCATTATGCTCAAAAATTTTCAAATACATGTAGTTACATGCCTCTAATAGTTATTTTCTCAGCACCAATGGCTCCAGAATGATCCAATTAGTTAAGAATGGCTCTTCATTCACCCTGAATGGGTGGAAATTGATTCTCCTACTCATTTTCCCAGTTACACCTAGAAAAACTCCACTAAAAGTGGACTCCACTTAACTGGAGTCAAAATAGTGAATCCGCACAAAATTTAGGTGTGCTATAAATCTCTGTTGAAATAACCATTTAAATTAAATGTGTTTTGGTTGGGCACATGATCCACATAACACAGTTACATAACCATTGGCGGAACTATAGGGGGAACCATGGGTTGATAAAATTTAAACTTTGGTTAATATGTTGTTAGTGATAACTGTTAGAGTAAACCACGCGGAGATTTAGCAATAAACATGGCCATGTGACAAGGTTTAACATAAAACTGGCAGATACTGTAGGAGGTTAAGCCATCGGGTTGTAACACTTGATGTCTGCCATGTGACGCACTATGGGGACTGGTGGCAGTTTGGGACCACTGGCAGTCCTCAACCCCCAAACTCAAATGTAATAAACCATAATTTAAACTTGTGAGCTATGATGGTTAAGAAAAATTTGTAGCTCATGTAGTGTAGCAGGTGCAAGCTCTGTTGGAGGTTCGGGGTTCGACTCTTGCAGCCTCCACAATAATTTTAATACACCACTAAGGGGACACGTGGTGGCCTCGGGGTTGGCCACATGTCACCCTCTGATTGGCCCAAAAGCCAAAAAGTACAACCATTGACCAATAATAATATGACACTTTTCAAACTATGGTTGGGTCTGATGAAGGAATATTCCTTAGAATATTCCTTTTGCTGACTGTGCAATCCACCCTGCTGACTGGGCATCCCAGTCAACCCTATCGCAAATTTTACCTATTTGGGATTTCGATCAGAACGTGATATCTCCCTCGTACGAAATCAGTTGTTCAAACCATTCATGGTGCTAGAAGCAGGAAGATGAGATTTACACAACTATCCTAGTTTGAACCCAATCCTCTAACTTTCAATTTTGAGAAACATTTATGAACTCCTGATCACTCCTTGCCATTAGAAATATTTTGGACCCCAAAAGACTTGATTACCTATTTAGTAGATGATGGTACATATCCCTCACCTTTCAAACCTCCATCTACTTTTCCTTGATTGGTTTAGTTCCTTTGAGCCCAACTCGAAGGTAGTCAACACTTCCCCTCTTAGATGCTCCTGTCCCCCTGTCAAGAATGGTATCTTCCTTGAGCTCATCCAGAAATTTTGGCAAGAAATCTTGAATAGAAGGTAGCTGAACATCACTTCCTTGATCATTGATCAAAGGCATCTCATACAAACATAAGTTTTCAAAATTAAAAACTGAATTCATTTGCATATATGAAGGAAAATCAAGTTGAAATGCATTATTAGCAACTTGCTTTATGATCCTGAATGGACCATAGAAAATGGGTTTGAGATTTTTACCTTCCCTTTGCATCCTTTCTTTGCTAATGTGCAACCATACCTCATCTCCCTCTTAAAAATTGTGATCAACTCTATGTTTGTCATGCCTCTCTTTGTATTTTATTTGACTTTTATCGAGTTGTTCTTGAGCTTGTTGATGTATAATCTGAATTTTCTCAATGAACTTTCTAGCCTTGTCAATATCACTATGGCCATATATTGCAACATCCTTCTCAAATATGAAGTCTAATGATGATTTTGGAAAATACCCAAAGCATAATTCAAAAGGTGATGTTTGAGTTGAAGAGTGCTTTGCTCATTTGTAAGCGTGCTGAATATAATGCAGTTGCTCATCCCGCAACTTAGGATGTTTGCTGTAGTATCCTCTCAATAAATGCACAATGGTTCTGTTCACCACCTCGGTTTGTCCATCGTTTTGCGGAAGAAAAGCAATACTCTTTTTCAACTTTGTGTCCATCATACTCCATATATTGGACCAAAAATTCCCAATTAATATGGAATCCCTGTCACTAACAATAGAAGTTGGCAATCTAAAATGAACCCATACATGTTGAAAATAAAGTTTAGTAGTTTGTTCAGTAGTAATGGTTTTCTTACATGGCATAAGTATACACATTTTACTGAATCTATCCAAAACTACATAAAGATAATCATGGTGTTTTCTTGACATAGGTAGACCTCCAACAGAGTCCATGGAGACACTCTCCCATGGCCTTGATGGTACTGGTAGTGGCATGTACAACCCAATATTCCTATTACTAGGCTTACTTGTTGCACACATAGAAAAAAATCTTATAAAACATGACACACTATATACCATGTGAGGCCAATATAAATACCTGTGTAGATGCACCATTGTTTTGCTTACCCCAAAGTGTGCAGCAATAAGAGATGAATGAGCTTTTCTCAGACACTTAGCCTCTCTCCTTGTGGTATACACAACTTTCCCAAATGAAACTGCAAATTTTTATGCATGTGATAATATTTTTCTTCAACTTGATTCCCTTCACTCAAACTAGCATACATATCTTGAAAATCAATGTCATGTGCATATTGTTCTATGTAACTCTCATGTACAATAGAATCATTTATGAGTAAATTAGATGCACCAATGCTTGGTCTTGAAAGAATATTATAAACTTTATTGAAAATACCTTTCTTTTACCTTATAACCAAGTGAAATTGTTGAATAAATCACATACACCTGAAATTTCTTGATTGCTACAATTTTGTTTGCGACTACAAGTACTATAATGGCTGGTGATCGGTATGCACAATCATCTCTTTACCCATCAAGTAATGTTTCCACTGCTTGACACTTTGTACCAATGCATATAGTTATTTTTCATATGTAGGATAATTATTCAAAACACCATTAAATTTTTCAGAATGAAAAGTGATATGCTTACCATGCTGCAAAAGTACTGTGCCCTTGGCATAATCACTAGCATCAGTTTGAATCTCAAATGGTTGTCTCAAATTTGGTAATGCAAGGACTGGAGCTAAACTGATTCTTGTATTTTAAAGCTTCAAAATCTTTTTGTTGTTTGCCTCCCCATTGGAAGCCTTTCTTCACACTTTCCATTGCATGCATAGGAGTTGCGATGGAAGAAAATTTAGCAATAAACTTTCTCCAATATTGCTCTGCACCTAACAAACTTCTTACCTCGGTTACTGTTTTGGGTGTGGGACAATTCACAATCGCTTCCACTTTAGAAGGATAAATTATTAACTCTCATCCTCCTACAATATTTCCCAAATAAACGAAAGAAGTCTTTCCAAACTCACACTTTGACATCTTAAGAAACAATTTCTCTTTCTTCAAAATATCAAGCACTCTATTCACATGCAAGACATGTTCTTCTCTTGTTTTGCTGAAAATAAATATGTCATCTAAGTACACAATCACAAATTCATGAAGGAATGAATGCAAAACATTATCCATAACACGCATGAAAGTTTCCGGTGCATTACAGAAACCAAATGGCATAACTAACCACTCAAAGAGTCTTTGTTTGGTTTTGAATACATTTTTCCATATATCACTTTATGAAATTCTTACTTGATGATATCCACTTCGTAAATCTAACTTAGTGAAAAACTTTGCTTCTTTCTGCTGATCAAGAAAATCATCTATCCTTGGGAGTGGGTAACGATTCTTTACCATAATCTTGTTCAAAGCTTTAAAATATACACACATGTGCCAAGTCCCATCTTTCTTTGGTAGCAAGACTATGGGTGAACCGCATGGCGAAGTGCTTGGCCTTATGATTCCTTTGTCCAACATCTCTTTGATTTGCCTTTTTATTTCATCATTATCCATTATCGACATGTGATACATATCGATGTTTGGAAGAGGACAATCTTACTACAACTGAATCTCATCTTGAGTCTCTTTTTTTGGAGGCAATCCTATTGGCTCCTGAAACATCTCATAATGTGCATTACTACATCATATAAATATTTTTTCAACTTAGGATCACATCCCTCAAATGATTCATGATTAACATCAGATTTAGGCTTAATCATATAAGAACATAATTCTTACTTGAATTTACCAGCCTCTTTACCTGTCCATCATTTACCATAGCAATGTTTGTCTTCTTGAGATGTGATCTAACAATGTACTCCTTGCCATATTTGAATAAATAATATTTTTTCTCATTGAGATTGAATATCAGTTTCCTATCATACAAGTAAGGACTCCCCAACACAATACCTGTTATGTCAATCAAAACCACATCTAATTCAACTATGTCAATAAAATGTGTAGTGATTGCAAACCACAATATGCATTTCTTTGAAACCTGTAAATTTTCATCCTTACAAATCCAACCTAATGGATATGGTTTTGGATATGGTATGGTCTAGAGGTTAAGTTTCTTGACCAAGTCTTCAAAGATTAATTTTGCTTGTGACCCACTATCAAACAATGTGTCAATCTTGGTATGCTTGGATATGACCCTCACATGAAACAATTCAATTCTTTCTTCTTCATTTGGAGTGTTTATGTGACATTTTGATGTACTGGTAATGGGTTTAGTTTCAATTTATTTTCCCTTCATGTTCTTCAATCCCATGGTTGTAATATTTGATTCATCACCTCAATCATCTCCTAAATCATGTTGAGTTGTAGCTGCAATTTTCTGTTTTCCTTTGTTATTGTAATTCTTGGGCCTCATTTCAGGATGTAATTTCCAACAATGAGTTTCATCATGGCCTTATTTTGAACATTTTTTACAAAAAAAAAATTCTCCCTCTTTCTTAACATTGCATTCTTTTTTCTCTTACCTTTTGAGGTATTCTCTTTGTTTTTACCCTTAAAAGGTTTCTTCCTACCCTCTTCAGAAATATTTTTCCCTCTAGCTTCTAGATGTGGCCTGAACACATACTTCATCTAGATTGGTGGGGCTAAACATGAGAATAGTATGTTTTAGGTAGCTATGTAAGCCTCCTATTTACTTAAGCAAAGTATCTTGGCTATGAAAATATACCCCTAATAAGAGAGCTCTTCTCCTAAATTCTTGGGTGTATTCTTGCACATTTTGTCCCTTCAATTGACTAAAGTTTTTTCAGTTCATTATGACTTTTTGCATATGAGCTAATGGATAAAATTTTTGTTTTATAGTAGTAATGAAATATGACCATGATAGAATAATCTTACCATGTTTTTTGATCTCCTCCTTTGTCTTGGCTTCCCACCAAAAAAATGCTTCACCTTCCATTCTCAATGAAGCTAATTGGATTTTGGTATCATCATCTTGAAGGTTCTGGATTCTCAAATAGACCTCCAATTGCCTAATCCAATTATCAAGATTTTCTACATTGACTTCACCATTAAACATTGGAAATTCAAACTTAACATCAATTTAAAAAAGTACTTTTACCAGTGTTCTTTGAATTGTGTGGCTGATGTACTGAAGAAGAAGTAGAGGATGATGATAATGAGGGTGAGGATGATGGCTATCCATTGCCTGCATTTCCTCCATTTCCCTTCTTTGAATTATCTTCATCATTGTGACCTCCTGAAGATCCTTGTCCTTCCTTGTGAATTTTGGATCCTTCTCCTTCCACTCTCTCATTCCTTTCTTGATAAAGGATTCTAACCATCTCAGTCATGTCAAGAAATGCTTTCTTGAACACTCTTTCTTCCTCCTTGGGATTAACTTCTTCATGGATTTCTCCTTCTATATGAGACATGCTTAATGTAGCTTCATCTTCCTTAGGATGTGAACTAGGTGGTGGAGATTGTGGCAATATTTCTCTCCTTTGCTTCAGCTCTTCTTGAGACCCTTTTTCTCCCACCAATTTTCCTTCTCCTCTCTTGAGCTTAAGCCTAGTGAGCATCTCAAAAATTGCAAACAGTTAAAAAATTATTTGCACTAAACAACACTAGAGAATAAAAATCTAGCTCTGATACCAATCTAATCTGAAAGGATTGTATTAGTTTTGTTGTGCTAAGTTTCTTTTTAGTTTATAAACATGAGCATACTTGTCTCATTATTTTGCTTAAGGATTGAGGATTTTAACCATGCATTGTAGATGATTTTAGAGAATTATAAGCGTGTCAGTGTAAAACATAGAAATACGTCACCACATAACATTTACATAGCAGGCATGATGAAGCAAATCACCCCTCCTGGGCTACATCTGCTGGTCCATCTCCCAATGGCATGTATATCTTTCATTATGCTCAATTTTTTGCAAATACATGTAGTTACAAGCCTCTAATGATTTTTTTCTCTACAAAAATGGCTCCATAATGATCCAATTAGTCAAGAATGACTCTTCATTCACCATGAATGGGCGAAAATTGAGTCTCCTACTCATTTTCCCAGTTACACCTAGAAAAACTCCACAAAAAGTGGAGGACTCCAATTAACTGTAGTCAAAATAGTGAATCTGCCCAAAATTTAGGCACTCTATAAACCTTCGCCGAAATAACCATTTAAATTAAATGTGTTTTGGTTGGGCACATGACCCACATAACATAATACATAACCGTTGGTGGAATCGCAGGCTGATAAGGTTTAAACTCCGGTTAATGTGTTGTTAGCGTTAACTGTTGGAGAAAACAACACAGAGAGTTAGCAGTAAACATAGTCATGTGACAAGGCTTAACATAAAACTAGTAGAGACTATGGGAGGTTAAGTCGTCGGGTTATAACACTTGATTTCTGCCATGTGAACACACTGTGGGGACCACTGGCAAGTTGGGATCGCCGGCGGTCCCCAACCCCCAAACTCAAATGTAATAAACAATAAATTAAACCCGTGAACTACGATGGTTAAGAAATATTTGTAGCTCATGAAGTGTGGTGGGTGCATGCTCTACCGGAGGTCCAGGGTTTGACTCCTGCGGCCTCCATAATCATTTTAATACACCACTAAGGGGACATGTGGTGCCCTGAGGGCTGGCATGTCACCCTATGATTGGCCCAAAAATCAAAACGTATAACCATTGACCAATAATAATATGACACTTTTCAACCTATGGTTAGCTCTGAGGAATGAATATTCCTAAGAATATTCCTTTTGCTGATTGTGCAATCGACCCTGCTGATTGGGCATCCTAGTCAACCCTGTCGCAAATTTTACCTATTTGGGATTTCGATCAGAGCACGATATATCCATCATATGACACTAGTTTTTCAAACTGTTTGCAGTGCCAGAATCAGGAAGACAATATCTACACAACCATCATAGTTTCAACCCAATACTTTAACTTTCAATTTTGAGAAAAATTTATGAACTCCTGATCACAACCCTTGATAATTATGGAGCAAGATGAAGGAAATATAGGAGCTCTACCAAACATGAAAAGAAAAAACGAGTTGAATAAACCTACTTGTCTTTTAGTGAAACGAAAAACTTTGAGGAATTTTTTTCATTTTTGAAACAATTTGACAATGTAACAAGCTTTGAAATAAGACAAATTGTCTTACTCTATTTCCCTACCTATGCTAAATCCATTTAAATGACTTGTATGATGAAAATGAAGTCATGTTTTCCCTATTTGATGACACTAGAGTTTTTTAGTGGTGAAACAAGGACACTTAGACATAGACCTGGACGCAGATGGAGTGACTGATATATGACCCTATATGAAAATGAATGACATGAACTCAGAGATGATGATGGCCATGAAGAGGATGAGGGGAGTGGAATTTTAGACCTAGGCCATATGGAGTGACCAAATTTTATTTGAAAACACAAATTTTTTACCTAGGACTACTAAAAAGTAAACTGAAAGAGCATATTTGATCAGTGAACATATTGACACTAACAAGCCTAATTAAATAATGTGATATAAATATGAATTTTTGGCTTTTTTGAATTCGTTATTGCGAGGGAGAGAACCCGTTTTCATTTTTAGGATAGTGATTTGGCTCTCGAGAGAATCATTTTTTTTACTTTTAGGATTTGTTTTGAGGGAAGAAAAAAAACTAGATTTTTATTAAAAAGAAAATTTATTACATGTAGCTATATGCTATAATATGCAAAAATGAGTACTATATGTTGAGGAAAATACTACGAATATCTCCATCTTCTAAAATATATAGACCATGTATAAAAAATATTGTCTATAGATCCTGATCCTAAATCTAACTAAGCCATATGCCATGAGGTGATACTCCTCATCCATATCACCTTCACTTTATTTCTACAATATGTGCTTCAGCTACTCATACTTCTCATCATGTTGTTGTGCATGTAATATCCATTCCTATAAATCTATCCCATAATAGCTCACAGTTGAAATATAATTTATCTGCACTCTCCTAATGAGAACATTCGCAACCCGTTTCTCCTTTCCTTTAATGTACCTGATCTCAAAATAAAACTCGTTGAGAGTAGCCAACCATATTTCTTGTCTTGAATTCATATTGGTTTGGTCAAACAAGTACCTCAATCCACTTTGATCACTCATCAAAGTGAACCTTTTTCCAAGGAAATAATGTCTCCACGTCTTCAATGCATGAATGATGGTAGCCAACTCAAGATCATGAGTTGCATAAAACTGCTCAAGTTCATTCATCTTACTTGATTCATAGTAAACCACATACCCTTCCTGGATCAGAATTCCACCTAGTCCTTCCTTACAAGCATTTGTACAACCACAAACTCCTTATCAAGATATACAATTTTAAAAACCGGAGCATTGGTAAGAAATTTCTTCAACTGATCAAAGCTGGCTACACACTCCCCAATCCATTCAAAATTATTCCCTTTCCTTTGCAAAGATGTGATAGGATAGCCAATCATAGAAAATTTCTTGATGAACCTCATGTAATAACCTACTAGTCCCATGAATGATTTGACCTGATCCACATTCTTCGAAGTTGGCCACTCCATGATAAATTTAATCTTAATCAAATCCACCGTTATCCCCTCCTTGGAAACAACATGTCCTAAATATGAGTTTGAAAGAAGCTACACTTGTTGATCTTGGAATACACCTAGTTCTCTCTCTAACACTATTTCTAGGTACTCTACATGCTCCTCCTCATTCTTTGAATATACCAATATATCATCAACAAAGGCTATCAAAAAATTATCTAGATAAGGGAGAAACACATTGTTCATCAAACACATGAAGGTGGTTGAAGCATTGGTAAGAACAAAAGGAACCACCATGAATTCATAGTGTCCATACCTTGTACAAAATGCACTCTTGTAGATGTCTTCTTCTTTGATGCATACCTGATGATATCCTGATCTTAGATCAATCTTTGAAAACATTGATACTCCCTTCAGTTGATCAAACAAATCATCAATCTGGGGCAAGGGATACATGTTCTTGATAGTCACCTTGTTCAACTTCTTGTAATAAATGAAAAATATGAGAGTACCATCCTTTTTCCTTAAAAACAACACTAGTCCACCCCAAGGAGACACACTTGACCTTATTTATCCCTTATCAAGCATCTCCTTAAGCCGAAAATTCAGTTCCACTAACTAAGGCATGCTCATCATGTATGATGCCTTAGATGTTGGTGTTGCTCTTGACATCAACTCAATAGAGAAATCCAATTCTCTATGAGGAGGAAATTATGTAATCTCTGCAGGAAACACATCATGAAACTAATGCAAGACATGGTACCTCCTCAAGACTTCATCATCCTCATCTTCCTCCCCTTTTTCACTGGAAACATGACATTAGAGAAATTTTGAGGTCTAAAATGGGCCTTTTAAGGAATATTATAAAATAATAGTGCAAATAATAAAGTAAGATTACATTACATCATCATATTTTAGAGGGAAAAATAAAAAACTACTTTTTCAACTTATCTCCCTACGATTTTACTCAAATTTCAATTGGGAGAACTCGTTGGATGAAAAATTTAATTCCTCGTCCAAGGAGTGCCCATGTTGCATACTTTTGATGGACCCTGCTACGCGAAAAATGGAACATACATGAAAAATGTGATCGTAATCATGTTTTTCATGTATTTTTCATTTTTTTTTGTAGCAGGGTTCATCGAAATTATGCAACATGGGTAATCCTTGGATGATGAATTAAATTATACATTCAACAAGATATTTCACTCAAAAATTGAGTAAAACCATAGCGAGATAAGTTGAAAATATGAGTTATATATACTTCTTAGTTCCCACAGACTTCGTCAATGCATCTGAAACACTCTTCAAAGTATCCACCTTTACCAACAACACCTTTTTTTTCCTCAACTGTATCCCTCACAAAGTGATACTTAACATCAATGTGCTTTGTCTTTGAATGATAAGCAGGGTTCTTTTCCAAGAAAATTTCACTTTTCCTATCAAATTCTATCCTTATAGCTCATTGTACCAACCCCATACTTGAACACAATCTCTGCATGCAAACTGCTTCCTTTCTTGGATGAGTGGTTGCCATGTATTCATCCTCTGTAGTTGAAAATTCCTTACATATTGTCTCTTTCTCATCCAACTTACTGCTCTTCTCCAATCCAAATCTCCAACCAAATTTTCATCAAAAAATACATGAATGTCCAAAACTCGTTCAAATTATGGTGTTCCTTGGTAGCGCAAACCATAATCACTAGTGCCACATAAATACCTGAAAACTTGCTTCACTATTGTCCAATGCTCCTTCCATAGTTTTGACATAGTATTTCTCAATACTCCCATCTCCTGTGCAATGTCTAGTCTAGTACAAACCATTACATACATCAGGTTACTAACTGCACTCGCATATTGAACATGGGACATGTATTATTCCTCTTCTTGTGTCTTGGGACATTGGTCAAAAAATAAATTTACACCTACAGTAACAGGAACCTTCACTAGTTTACTATCCTACGTATTAAACCTTTGCATTATTGTCTCGACATAATTCCTCTTGTTTAAACAGATCTTCCTCTTGTTGGCTTGAAGGGTTCTATACGCAGGTTTGGGTTCGCTACGCGACCAACAAAACCCTATAATACTTGCCCTTTCGGAAATGGTATGTTGCACAGACTGCATTCTCAGCCGAGGAAATATTGGGGGATGCTAGAACTAGGTTTCTACATCAAGAGGGATATTATGACATGGATTTACAACTATAATTCTTCCTTGCGCTTTCCTGAACTGCATAGATGAAATTATCTACTTTTACATTTTATGCCCTATTCATCAATTGCTACTAATGAGCGTTGCGTCTTTGTCAGTATTATGCATTAATAAGCCCAATACAACACATATAAATGGGATAAAATACCTCTCTATGCATAAACAATCATACATAAAAAAAACTTCACAAATAGATAATAAAAAGATTGTGCAAATACACAGAAATAGTTCAAAATATTCCTTCTCTATACTGATAATTTTTCCTTTTATTAAAATCCTTCTTCGACCCGTGCACACAGCTACGGGTGGTCTGCACACACAATTTCAAATCAAGGCCTCTGCGCACACAACTGCATAGCCTTCTTCGAAAACCCAACATAGATTAAAATACAGATAATTCAGTTTTTGCTCATACAATCATCATATCATGTCTATCTATCTATGACTCAATAAGTCATCTCTTTATATAGTTTTCTTTCTTACAATTCCATGGTCCGAAAACCATGGGAGAAACTCAAAATATTTAAAAATAGCTCGACCCTTTTACAAAAATAGGAGCTTTGACCCGCCCCAAAGCCCCTAAAACTCCTAAAACTCTGCGTAAAGCTTTTCAACTCTGTGCAAGTGACTTATTTCTGCTGGATTGCACACTCCACTTTCTCAAAATGTGGAGTCTTTAGCTCAAAATTAGACCAATTTTGGCCCTTCCCAACAGGCCCCTGACACTCACATGTGACTCATCCCGTGTCACTTAGCTGCTGCACGCTAAGTATTTTCTTAAATTCTAGTGTAGGTGTCCTTCAGTGGCTGAATCATCACTGTAAAATGTTCCTTCTCTTGGTGCACCTCTTCCAATAACTTCTTTGTACTTGGCCCTGTGATGCTTTGCAGTACTTCCTTCTACTTATGGCATAACTCCTTTAGCTTTTCATCAACTATCTGAGACAGTTGAATGGCCTCATCTTTCCATGGTTGTGTTCACGTTGTGATTATCTATTCTTTTCTTTGCAATTGCTCGATCTTATTCTACAGAGGCTTTCCTTCCTGTATGCATGTGAGTCGCTTTGAAGGTGCGAGGGTCCTTGACGTGATTTTGATATCATCAAATTTTTTCTTTTTTTCCATAATATCTGCTTCAATTTTATGAACGTGTGGATCTTCCTACAATGAGGTCCATATTTCCATAATGTCTTCGAAAAGCTTTCCACAGTCCTTGAATTTTGTAGAGATACCTTCTAGTGCAGCCTTCATATTTTTTTCTCACTACTCACACACCTTTGGTAGTGTTGTTGGCTGCAGCCTGATCTGTGGCTCATTAAACTACATCTGTAGCTCGAATGTGACTATGTCCATTTCATTCTTGGAATCTTTGATTTTTGTGGCAAACTTCACAATATTTTCCTCTGGGGCTACCTCGACTTGGATCTTGAGGTCAGACAACTCGCTGCACATCTTGGTGATAATATCTTCTAATTGTCGTATGTGTTGTGTTGACTCATCACGGTCTTTGACTGCCTTATTCATGTCATTGAACATATTATTGTTGTCTTGATTTACTTCCTTAATGACCATTAAAGCGCATTTCTCTCACACCTTAAACTCTTTTGTGACCCCTTGGTGAAAATCATGTAGTGTCTAAATAGACAACACAACAAGATTCAAACTAAGGGTGTTCCAATGATTTGTGCACTCATGACCCTATCCGTTATCCAAACGCAGTGCTCCTCTAGGTACTTGCAAAACTAGAAGCTAAGGAGTTACTACTTACTCTTTCCCTTACAACCTTTTTGGGACCACACTTTCTTGACTCAATCTCACTTGTGCTGCACTGGCTTGAACCATGCTCGCCTAAACTGCGCTCACTTGTACTTGTAATTCCTTGATTCCCTGTTGTACTTTTGTCAATATGGCGTTGTATTGATCTTTAATGTTACTCCATAAATTCTCAGTGACATGCAACACTGTGTCACCAATCTCATCAATATCCCCTTCAGTAAGGACCATTAGCTCCATTCCTATGATTTATTGGACATGTGCTTCTTACGCGCACCTCCTGTGGTATTTATTTTTCTCTGCTTTACAACAAACTAGGGGTCTATTATTTCTGTATCGTCAAAGGGATCCTAGCCACCCTATTATGGTTTTGTGTCTTTGGCCTCTTCGCCATACTTTTCAGTCCCTGCCTCTATTTATTTTCTAGTATCCTTCTGAGTGTCTTTCCTGGGCTCCTACTCTGCGACGGTGCTTATATTATTTTGCGTACCTTTCTTAGTGGGCTTTCCTACTGGCTTTCCTATGGTGTTCTTCTTTACTGTATTTAGCTTCCCATTGTTTCCTATCTTCTCTGCCTCCCCACCTTCCATGGTTGGAGTCATCCAATCACTTGACCATATACTTAAATCCTACGCAATATCATCCTCTATGACCAAATAGGACAATGTGTGCCATTTATCTCCATGATCCTTCCGCGCACTGATATAGATGCTTTGAAAATATGCCTTAAAGTTTGAAATTTTTTGATAATATTCAAACAATACTAGTGAGAGCCTAGGATTTGACTCACCAAAGTCTGTAAATTCATCTCCAACAACACCCAAAATAGTTTATTTTCCTTTGCCTGATAAGGGTCCTTAGAGAACCACAGCGAGGCGTACCTCGCAACTTCACATATATCTAGATGCACAACAGTGAATTGTGACTCCTTGGGCTCTTTACATGCCATCAATGATATTAAGAGAAACAACCACGTGTAGTGGAATTTCTTTCCATTCTCCTGCGCATCTCGGCAATCATCTAGAAATTCCATACACAGATATCCAACTCAGTTATACTAGACTCCTTTGCTGCATTGCATAGCCAAAGAAACTATTGGTGTCGACACCTCTTTTGCATGACACTTCCTCATGATTTTCCTTGCCAAAATTTGTGCGACGAAGCACACAACTTGATCATTCCTTGTGTTGATATCGTAGCCCCTAGACTTCTTTATGATTCCATAGGTTTCCTTCATCGCCTCTGCAACTGCCTTATCTTGACTTTTCCCTACAAATTTTTCTGCAGGTTTCAATCATTGGCATGGTAGCACGATTATTATTCTAATGATCATGTCATCAATAGGGAGTCTCCCACCCAACCAGATACATTTTTCATGCACTAAGGCCAAAAGTTGGTGCACACAAATTGTGTTGATGTTGCTATGCCCGAAATGTGGAACATAAAGAATATTCAACAACCCGACCTATTGGATCTTGACAACCCACGTATGTGGCTCTAATATTGTAACATCAGTTTCCTTGTAATATACTGTGTGAAAGTATCGGTTGGGATCAAACTAGGGATACTTGCTCATGTCATTGAAATCTTAGTCCTCCATTCACAATTGTGATACCTTCTCCAACAGGTATCCCTCAAATGGTACTTCCTCCAGCTGCAATTGTGTAAACATAGTAAATTTTGTGCTGTTTGGGTCCTTCATCACTTTTCCAGATGATTTTCTTGGTGGAACATATGATGAAAACCTAGAAATGGGCTCAAATTCCTCCACCAGAATTTCTTCTAGGATATCTGCGGCAATTTCCTGAGTCATCATTCTCCTGGATATCCATTGGTTTCTTCAGCTTATGAATATGCTCATTAGTTCATTGTTCCTGGTTAATATTGTTCCTTGGTGATTGTCTGACAATGGTATTATGTGGTTTCTTGTAATGTTCCAAATCTGGAATTTCCTGCTCCATCGGGAATATCTTAAGATATTCCAAAATTCCTTCTATAGAAAGACCACAAGTCCATTCCAGAGATTGAATGTTGGGGAATTTACCGGATATGCCACCTTCACAAGGAAGTGTGAGATCCAGAAGCTATATGGCCCTTCACAGACTCTGTCTATGGATATGCAATATTTCCACTTCGGGAGTTTATGCTACAGGGTCCTTGAGGACGCTGTATAAGGAAGCCTCTAAAAAAATAAGGCAAACCACCACTGGGATGCCCTATAACACATCTAATAAAACTCCCTTGCAGAAAATGAGATCAAAGAAATAACTCTAGATGGGCTATATAGATCTCCCCAATCTAGGTCTCTAAAACAATGCTCAATGAGAGAGCTTACAACAATATATGAACATAACCATTAAAATCTACAAATATGAATACACAATAAGAGGGAAATGATACATCCATCATTATATTATTATATCAGAAATAAAATACAATACATATCATGAGGGGCAAGCCACTCAAGCTTTAGGAACCAACCTCCAATCATTAAGCAACAAAGTACATGAGTTGCTACAACTCCACAAAATGCCAGAGAGCAGTGAATGCGTTGTCTCTATGAAGGTATGAGCTGATGAATATTAATGAAATGTACATGTGGCTGAAGGAATACAAACAATATCCCAATAACAAAGGAATGGGCTGAAATACTAGATTTCTAGCCAATCTAGGAGAGATGGCTAGAAATGCTAGAGAATACAAAATGTGACAACTGAGTTGTCACTAAAACTGGAAAAAAATGAGAATGAGGCTGTGGCTGATCTGAAATATGATTTCCCTCCTCTGATGATGTCTCCAAGCAAAGGGCTGATCCCTTTGACTCAAAAACACTCCTCCTTTGAAGCTCAAGAACCCCTCTCTCACTGTCTCCTCTGAAATAACGCAATTTTCTCCATGGACTGCATAGTGGGAGATGATGGAATGTTGGCCTCATGAAAAATATTTGTAATGAAGCCTGGGAATCCTCCTTGCGGCTTCTCCAATGATTAGATCACTCCTCCACTGAAGAAAACAAGTCAAGAGAGACTCCATGAGTTCCTCTCTTGCTGCACCCAGCAACACAACGTCCTCTCTGCTACAGAGCTAATGTTGTAGGTGATGAATGTAGCTGTGACCAATGCCGTATTGAGGAAAATGCAGCTCAATCCTCATCCTTCCTTGAAGAAGAGGTAGTGATTCTCGACTGGGAACACCCTAGTGCCCGAGGGCACCACCACCCTGCTAAACAGTCCGGGGATGCAAGCCTCTGCAGACCCTATTCAAAATTCTATACTCAAACATATGATACAAATGGGCTGCCATCTCCTCCTTATAAAGAAAGGTAACTCTTCTCCACCATGGTCCCACCAATTAGGGTTTCCACCCTAATGTGAATGTCCTCCCTCTAAAACTGCACAGCTTCTCTAGCAAGCTTCTTCTCTATAGGCAATGCTGTTGAATTTAGTCAAAGAGGACTAAATCAAGTGATTCGGGTTCCATTCACACCCTTAGGTTCTTTAATCTAGCTGCTTATTCATCTCCTTTTCACATAAGGAGTGTTATTTATCCATCAAAAATGGGCTAAGGTGTCTCCCTCCCCATTTTATTTAACAAAATAAAATTATGTAAACTATAATGTTCCATTTAGCTTGAAGTTAAAAATTGGGAACATTACAGTCCTCCCCTCCCACATGTTTTCCTCAAGCAACTGCATAGAGAGAACAAAATTTTATCCCCCTTCTTCTCTTGTGGCCTCCTCATCAATGATCTCCACCACTGCTCAAACATGCTACAATAAATTTGTCCTACAATGCTTCCTCCTAAGTATGCAGACCAGAATGGAAAGATAGAAGGTGTAGGTGGAATCCTTATTGTTGGAATGTGGCCTCCTCAAGGTAGGATTGATGATATGCATGGGATAATTTTTCCCCCAATGATGATCCTCTCATCCAAATAAAAATATCAACCCTTGGTTTCTGCAATGTGTTGGGGCTGAATGGAGAGTTGTTCTTGTGCTTCTCAATATGGTCCTCTCTCCATTTGAAGTGTCCATGGGGCTACCTCTATCCTTGGGCTGAAATGGTACAGCCTCCAAGAATGGCCCAAGCTACCCCATCAAGAAAATCAGCCATGAAATGCCTCCTCAAATTCTCCAAGTGGTTCCTCCCACAAGAAGAGACAAGTAGCAATGTGGCAATCATGGTTTTCCCATGGTGTCTCCTACAAGATAAGACATGTATAATGGGGTGAATCATGTTCCCAATGGGCTGTACATCCAATACTCTCCAAATAATGCTCCTCATGAGTGTACAAGAATCATAAATACAAGGAGAAATACACAATAAAAGCAAGTTTTCAAATGACAACCGGAGAGTGGTTCAAAGTTCCACTCATGGAACCTGCGCAGTGCCTATTGGCCTGCCTCAAAATCACAAATAACAAGTGCTTTACTAGCCACTTTTTTTCTACCACAAACTCCTCAAAAGATGGAATCATAAAAATACAAATTGGTGCCAATGGTGCACACCAAGAAGCATGTGGCTTCCCCCACACAAACCATCATAAGAATGACCACTCCCATTGCTGCAATGGGCCAAAAGTACATCAAAATAGGGAGCATAAGGAGATGTGATCATATTTAATTCATCAAGCTGCTCTTAAGAAGTAAATAAAGGCAAATCAAAATGAAGATCTATACCTCCTTTACCATGTACTCTGGTCCTTGAGCTGAGATGGCTCATTTGAATGCTCTCCCTCTCCTCCAATGAGTAAGGGAATGGTTGTGCCAACCTCTCCAAAAAAATCTGGGCTATGAATCTATCCATATGCTGATGTAGATCATACTGAATGCCCTCCCCAAATGAAATCCCCTAGCAAAACAAAGTATGCATCCAAGTGCATAACTAGGAAGTCCTCATGTGCTGCATGCAATAGTTTCTCCTTGAGACTAGAAGCCCTAATCAAGAATATTCTGCCATGATGATAGATGATCTTGTCATCCACTAAATATCTTCCATCTCCATCAGGGCCATCCAAGATCATGCATGCAAATAGATCCTTGGAGCACTCCACCAAAATATGGGATCTCCAATCTGGATCTGTCCCCCTCATAGACAACGCTGGTGTTCTGCAATATGCTACTCCCTCATGCTGCTGCCTAATACTTTGACATACCCCCCATGCCAAATTCATCCTCCAAGTTGCTGTTATGCCCATCATGCAGTTGCTCATGCTCAAATAGAAATGATGATCTCTAAAAATGAGCCTCCCATGAGAGACTATCACCTCCAAATAATCTCCTGATCCTAGTCAATGTAAGCATGAGTGGCCTCCATATACTCCAATGCATGAAAGAGTCCTTCCTCAAAGGAATTATCCTCTCTCTCACCAAATCTATGGAGTAGTCATCCTGCATCATGAAGATGCTATCCTCCATCTCTGCAGCAACTCTGTCAGCATAGTAAAAATGATGACAATGGGTGGTACTGAAAAATGATAGAGTGTATCCCTCCTCCTTGTGATTATCCCCAACTCTTTGCGCTGTGATGGACTGCTCCAATGTCTCCACCCCTTCGGAATCCAAGAGTGGTGAACCACAAAGCATGATGCCTCTCATCATCTCTACATCAGGTGGCCTCCCAAGTGGAATGCCTCCAAAAGTGAGACTTCAAGATAGGAAGTGGAATGTATATATGAGAGGAATGAAAGGTTCCTCTCTCTCTATTGCGTAGTGAATTCCCTCTCCTATGTGAAGAAAATATTTGAAATAGATAAGGGTGAATTCCCATCATTCCTTCATGCTGATCCTTCTACTCTTCTTCTTTCTCCACCTCACAATCCCCAGCAGATGCTACATATGGCTCCAGAATTGTGTCTTGGTACCCACATGTAAGAATATTTGGAACTCCTTGCGAAGACACAAGGGTTCCTCTAGTGGAAGCAATGGCTCCCCTTTCACCTCCATGTGGTGATGGATCTCCTCCTAATGTGACAACGCTGTTGGTTCTTTCCAATGTATGCAAAGTGTTTGTGTTTATGACACAATGAGTTTCACCAAGTTCCTCCATCAAACCATTAGTGAATACATCATATGCTTTTTCATTTTCATGAAAATGAAAAATGGAACCTTCAAACCAAAAATCATGAGCCGTACCTTTGAGTTGCAGCACTGCTGCTCCCATGGCCTCATTTCCTTCCTCTCTTCCCCTTGCAATGCAAGTCGACAAAGGACTGCGCTTTGGATCTACATGTGTGCCTGAATGCTCACACCCTTCATGATAATAGATAGGATTTGCTCCATCCACAAACCCTCTCAGAAAATTTCCCAATTTTCCCTTTCATCAGATCTTCAATGATGTTCTCAATGGTCTGGAAAAGAAGAAGGGAGACCTCCTCTTCCATCATTCCTTTTCCATTGTTTCCTTTGTAAATCTCCTCTCCTTGGAGATAAGCTCCTCTTTCTAATGGCATTAAATATTTTTCATAGGCTAAGCCAAGATTGATGCTCTGATACCACTGTAATGTTCCAAAAATGGAATTTCCTGCTCCATCGGGAATATCTTAAGATATTCCAAAATTCCTTCTATAGAAAGACCAAAAGTCCATTATAGAGATTGAATGTTGGGGAATTTAGTGAATATGTCACCTTCACAAGGAAGTGTGAGATCCAGAAGCTATCTGGCCCTTCACAGACTCGGTTTATGGATATGCAATATTTCCACTTTGGGAGTTTCTGCTACAGGGTCCTTGAGGATGATGTATAAGGAAACCTCTGAAATAATAAGGGAAACTACCACTTGGATGCCCTGGAACACATATAATACAACTCCCTTGCAGAAAATGAGCTCAAAGAAATAACTCTAGATGGGTTATACAGATCTCCCCAATCTAGGTCTCTAAAACAATGCTCAATGAGAGAGCTTACAGCAATATATGAACATAACCATTAAAATCTGCAAATTTGAATAAAAAATAAGAGGGAAATGCTATAGCTATAATTATATTATGCTATCAGCAATAAAATACAAGAAATATCATGAGGGGCAAGCCACTCAAGCTTTAGGAACCAGCCTCCAATGATTAAGCAACAAAGTACATGAGTTGTTGCAACTCCACAAAATTCCAAAGAGCAGTGACTGCGCTGTCTCTATGAAGGTATGAGCTGCTGAATATGAATGAAATTTAAATGTGGCTGAATTAATAAAAATAATATCCCAATAACAAATGAATGGTCTAAAATACTAGATTTCTAGCCAATCTAGGAGAGATTGCTAGAAATGTCGGAGAATACAAAATGTGACAACTGAGTTGTCACTGCAACTAGTAAAAAATGAGAATGAGGCTGTGGCTGATCTGAAATATGATTTCACTCCTCTGATAATGTCTCCAAGCAAAGGGTTGATCCCTTTGACTAAAAAACACTCCTCCTTTGAAGCTCAAGAACCCCTCTCTCACTGCCTCCTCTGAAATAACACAGTTTCCTCCATGGAATGTGTAGTGGGAGATGATGGAATGTTGGACTCATTCCAAATATGTGTAATGAAGCCTGGGAATCCTCCTTGCAACTTCTCCAACAATTAGATCACTCCTCCACTGAAGAAAACAAGTCGAGAGAGACTCCACGAGTTCCTCTCTTGCTGCACCCAGCAACACAATGTCCTCTTTGCTGCAGAGCCAACACTGTAGGTGATGAATGGAGCTATGGCCAATGCTGGATTGAGTAAAATGTAGCTCAATCCTCATCCTTACTTGAGGAAGAGGTAGGGATTCCCGACCGGGAACACCCTAGTGCCCGAGGGCACCACCACCCTGCTAAACAACCTAGGGATGCAAGCCTCTGAAGACCCTATTTGAAATTATATACTCAAACATATGATAGAAATGGGCATCCATCTCCTCCTTATAAAGAAAGGAAACTCTTCTCCACCATGGTCCCACCAATTAGGGTTTCCACCCTCATGTGAATGTCCTCCCTCTAAAACTGTGCAGCTTCTCTAACAAGCTTCTCCTCTATAGGCAGTGTTGTTGACTTTAGTCAAAGAGGACTAAATCAAGTGATTCGGGTTCCATTCACACCCTTAGGTGCTTTAATACAGCTGCTTATTCATCTCCTTTTCACATAAGTAGTGTTATTTTTCCATCAAAAAGGGTCTAAGGTGTCTCCTTCCCCATTTTATTTAACAAAATAAAATTATTTAAACTATAATGTTTCATTTAGCTTGAAGCTAAAAATTGGGAACATTACATTTCTTTTTCTGAGCTTCTCCTGTACCAAACTGCTTCCTAGGTTACCTCGACCCTGTCAAAATCGATGGTGTAGCAGTCATGATTCTATCTAATCCTTTCTTGATAAATTATTAGGAAATATACTCAAAAATATTCTCATACATGGAGATTAACACTCGGATTACACTTAGGCACAATATTTATAATTAATTTGAATTTTGGACCCCATGATTGTCTTCAGATTCACTTCATAAATGCAGATTTGGTGCGAAATTTTCCCAATTGTTCTCATTAAATGCATTTTCCTCACTCCTTTTAACGGAAAATTTCTTGTCAAATCAACTGTTTCACTTCCAACAGTCATATTTTTGGTGGACTTTGATGGACCCTTCTTTATAGTACAAGTATTCCTCCCTCATCCCAGCTCCTTCAGACTGCAATATCTTCCTAAGTTTCACACAGTAATCCATCTTCGACGAATTTCTTCTCTGGTAGAGTATTTTATAGTCTCACATCCCATTTCAACTATATGTGACATTAAGACTATTTCCCATTCATGTAGTCAGTGTGAAGTTACAGGGACATATTTTTCCCTATATAGCTTTAATCTACTTCGATTCACTCATCCTGGCATCATCTAACCATCCAACTTCGCAAGCTAAATTGTGCCTCCCTCCGAGACGTGTCTGATAATATATGGTCCCAACCAATGTATTTGGAAATTTACTTGGGGCTTTGCGAACTTACTATCATACATCAACAATAGGTCTCTTTCCTTGAATATTTTCTACTTGATATGCCTATCATGCCAATATTTTTCCCTTGCTTTTTGGACTTGCTGATGATATCCTGCAATGAATCTATCTTTCTCAAGAGCAAGAAATTGTTACATCCTTTCTTCCGTGATATCACTATCTGGCATATATTTTACTACTACAATTCTTAGACTAGGTACAATATATTCCATAGGAATAACTTCTTCCTGTCCAAAAACCAGCCTAAAAGGTTTTTTTCTTGTCAACTTCTTGCACCTTGTTCTATATGCCCATAATACTGCTAGAATTCTCAAATCCCAATAATTCATGTTGACATTGCATTCTTTGGTTAGAACATTCTCTAAAATCTTGTTAAAATCTTCAACCATTCCATTTTCATGAGGGTGATAAGGTGTGATTTTCTGATGATGAACTTGGAATTCTTCAGTCAATGCATCAATGGTTCTATGTAATAAATGTGACCCTCTATCACTCATAAGGATCTTCGGGCACCCATATCTGGATAGAATGTACTCAAATATGAACTTCACAGCAGTATCTGCTCTGAAATCCTTCACGATCTCAGATTTGTCCCATCTGTTTAAATAATCTATGGTTTTGATGATATACCTCATGCCAGTCTTCTTCCTTGGTGGATAAATGAGTCCAAAAAAGTTTATTTCCCAGTTATCAAATTCCTGCAAGGTCACTTGTGGGTTCAAGGGCATTTCATCTCTCCTATATGGTCTTCATGTTCTTTAATAAACATCACACGATCTACAATATTCTTTTGCAGTGCTGTGAAATGTAAGGCATCACAATCCAACTCTCAAAATATTCTGTGCAGTGGATTTTATTGCAAAATGTCCTCCTGCGACTCTGTCATGAGCTTCTACCAAAATGCTCTATCTTTCATGCTCAAAGACATATCTGCACAGTATTTCATCTGGCCCTATTTTATAAAAATGTCCTACAATAAAAAATAAAAAAAATCAGTTGCCTAGACTACAAGCTCCTTTTTCTACTACGTGGTACACTCTACAAGTGCCATCCCTTTATTCAAAAAATGAATAATATCTGCGAAGTGATCATATGCAACCTTTCTTGAAAATAAATTTGCATCTGGTAGGTTCTTGTAAATTATCGTGGGTTCTTCGCCAATATCTATTCTTGACAGTTGATCAATACCCTCATTCAATCTTCCTGGCTTAACTATAAATTCAAAGTCATACTCCTAGAACAACAACTACCATCTAAAAATCTTCCACCTCAGAAAAATCTTGTTCACCAAATACTTCAGGGAGGAGTGGTCTATGAAAATCTTAAAGTGCGCTCTGAATAAATAATGCTTGAATTTCGGCAGTGCATATACCATAGCCAAGCCTTCATGTTCTGTTGTAGAATAATTATTTTTTTCCTTAGACATATTTCTTCTTGCAAAATATAGGGGGTGATGAGTATCTCCATCACCTCGCTATGCCAATAATGAGCCCAATGCTATGCAATATGCATCCACATGAACGTGAAACTCCTTGTTCCAGTCTGGAGAAACTAGAATCAACCTAGTTACCATCTTCTCCTTTAGTATGTTGAGGTTTCGTTGGCAATCTTCATCCCAACAATAAGTAACATCCTTCTTTAATAGATTTTCCATTGGTGTAGTTATCTACGCATATGCCTTGATAAACTTCTTGTATTAGCCTGTATGTCCTAGTGTTATGCGTAGTTGCTTCGCTCTCTTAGGTGGTTCCAAGTTCACAATAAGAACAATCTTCATGGGGTCTACCATCAATCCTTTCCTGCAAGCCACATGCCCCAATAGTATACCAAAAGGTACAAAAAATATGCATTTCTTCAAGTTCAGTGATATTAGATACTGTGTGTAGGTAACCAACATCTGTCATAAGTTTTCAACATGGTTCTTCAATATTCCAAAGGCTGTCCAATCACCAAAATAAACTTTGAAAAACTTGTGCATGTACTCTTTAAAAGATGGGACTACTGATGAGCCCAGGTATTGCACCAAGAATGATGGAACTCCGAGGGGTTGCCCTACTATAATTTATCGACCCGGGGTTCGTACAAACTTGGAGGTGACAATGTTATATACACAATAGATGCATTATTTTCATGCCATCCTCTTCTGCTTTACAAAAGGGTGCTATTTCTTAAACTATGATAAAAACTTAAAAGTAAATTGCTGGAAGGAAATGGAAAAAAGGAAACTAGATTAATTTGTAGAAAGGAAATTATGGAAATGAAACTAATTTAATGTGCAGAAAGAAATGACAGAAATTAACTACACTATATTGCTGAAAAGAAATGACAGAAAGGAAACTAATTTAACTTGATAAAAATAAATGGCAGAAAGGAAACTAATTTAATATGCAAAAAGGAAATGAATGAAAAAAAACTAAACTAAGTTGAACCTAGCTAGGCCAATCAGCTAAATACACCCTACTTATCCTCTAATCTATTTACCAAGCTATCATGCTTCTAACCATGCAACTATTCATGATAAAATAAACTTGACAAAGTGTGGCTTGCGGTTTGGAGGAAAACGAGCTAAAGGTGCTAATGGAGGGCTCAAATAATGAAACAAGGCTTAGAGGTGGAAAGAGCAGGTTTAAACCTTATTAAAGCTTTATTATGGCACAAATATTATTTGGAGTGGAATGATTTAAAAAGTGCAATGGCGGAGTTGTGATGGAGGGCTGGCAGTGTGATATGCGATATGTGATATCGCAATCACAATATCGCAAGCCAGAGGGGTAGCATAAGTGTTCTTCGAGAGCAGGAGCGATTTGTGAAATGCAATGGGATAATGTGGTAGTGGGATCGATGGTAGAGCATGATACTAATAACATAATGGGCATTGGGAGAGGAACATTTTATGAGAACCAAGTAAAATATGTGATTTGCGATGTACGATGCGACAGAGTATGGAAAGTTATCGCAAATTGGCATTTGGAGCAGTAAGTCTTAAAAAAGGAAAAAGGTTGCGAGGTGCGACTTGAAAAAAGGCCAAGGGTTCCAATGAGTCGAATGATGTGGCAGTGAGACTGATGGCGAAGCACGATACCAATATCACAATTGGTAGACAAGAGGTGTAAGTATTAAAAGGAAAAAGTAAAAATATGTGAAGTGCGATTTGCAAGAAGGAGAAGTATGGTAGTGGGGAGTTCGAGGAGAAAGGGTGGAGGTCGAGTTCCAATGGTTTTCAAGAGTTTTGCATCAAAATATGTAAGGCAACCATGACTAATAAAAACAAAGGAATAAGGCGGGTTGAATGGTTTAAGTGTTTTTATGAATAAGAAGGTGGGTACGGTAGTGATAATAAGCGAGAAAAAGCAGAAATGGAGGGTGTAACAACAGTGTGCATATTGGGAAGACAAAGATGGAGAATGAAGAAAGGAGGCACCACGGAGCTACTCTGGGGTTTTAGCAATAATTCCTACAATTAACCTGCTCACTTATGCACAAAGAAATGAAAAAATGCATAAAAAATACAATGCAAAGGAAGAATGGAAAATGGTAATGCAACTCTACTTTTAATCTCAGAAACAGTGAACAGAAACCAGTTTTTGGGTCTATGGGAAAGTTCGCCCTCCTCGAGCTCTATTAATGGAGATGAGAAGGGGGTATTGATCCACAAATTTTTGGTTTTTCTCCTCTATTATATTACTCACAAGAAAATGAAACCTACCACAGCACACTGAAGGAAAAACTAAACAACAACTTGAAACATAAACGAAATTATCAGAAGCGGAACTAATGAGATGATAGAAAGTAGAGAACAAATATAGTAGAGAGGCTGAGGCACATGGATTGCACCCTAACCCACAATCCTATCTCTCTGAAACTTAAATCAGTAAAATGAAATCAATATCCTCATTTCACAATAGAATAGACTCATACATTTCTGAAAGTTTGATCACTAAGTAAAATAATAAAAAGCTCAATAACTTGCAACAAAATTTCGACCCTTCCTAGCTCTAGCTTTGCTCTATTTATTCTATAGGGTAGCTACCAAAAACTCCATAGAAAATATTTATTGAGTCCACTTGACTCCAAGTAAACAAATATTGAGTGCACTCCTCCTTGAGTTACGTGGCTGCCTCTGGAATTCAAATTGTTGGAGAGAATCCTTAGGATCGTTTGGCTACCTTTGAGAGTTAAGGAGGGTGGACAATCCTCCTATAATTTCTCCTTGCTATCTCCTCCAAGTATTTATGATAAAATATTTATAAAAATTCTTAATAATTCATGATTTTCTGCATTCAACCTCATGTTAGGCACTTAGAGTATGTTAGCCTTAATCACCACCTATAATATCATCATAAAACCAAATAATAATAAAAATGCAAGAAAAGACATCTAAGAAGGAAAAAAGGTGACCATTAACCCCTCCAAATATGTCTAATGATGGAGCTCATCATCACCCCCTACTGAATGGTTGCTCATCCTCCAAGAAACTAATCCTCCTTCGGCATTTCCTTCAAGGATTTGACATCCCCCCTGATTTCCTGAAGAAGAAGTGTGGGAGTTTCCCCAAGGGGGTAAAAACCATTATTCTTTTCTGCATTCTCCCATTCTCTATCTTGTGCATCTGTGTCCTTTTCAACATTCAGCCCCAACAGCAAAGGTGGGTTGAGCTTTAGTCCCAACCATTGAATCTTTTTGTCCTACATGGCCCTCTTGTATAATGGTGTTCTTTCCAATGCACCCCTCAGTCTTTCTGGAGTATATATGGTACTCCCTGTTCTTGAGGCTGTGAGGGAGGTTGTTCCATCTCCTCTGGCTGGCCATAATGCACTCATCTTATATTTGCATATAAACATCATCAAAGTGGCCTATTACCTGTGTTTGAGTCTGAAGGTAGCTTTTAAATAGTGCAGGGTCCCTTTCAATCTCTCGACGATTAAGGATGACTGCTCTTGGGTTGAACAATTCCGCTATGATATGTAAAGGTTCTCTATTTCTTCTTCTCATGACCCTCCATATCTCTTTTTCTCTAGTGTCCTCATTCATCATCCAAGATACTAAAGCCATTAACTGCATATCCCCCAATCTAGGATTGGGGTCCCAAGTATCCATATTTTTTAGCATAAGGTTATGCACATAAAACTCTGCCATCTTTGCCTGGTCAGCCATGTTAGCTTGCTTGTAGAAATCCATGAATTTCCTACAATATTGGAAAGTTAGGGATCCATGGGAGGATAGAGTTTTGATTTGAAATAGGAGCCATTTATCCTTGAGGTACACAACATATGAGTCAGAAGGGAATCTGTGTTGAAGGGCTTCTATGCATAAGTTTTCCATGATGGCTACTTTATGCCCTTTTTGCTGCAATTGCTTCCTTAGTGCTACATTCTTTGTTTGTGCCTTCTGCAGCTTCTCCTTCAGAACTTTTTCTTCGATTCTTTCCTCCTCCCTTGATGATTCTTCAATTATATTCAGGCTCATGGGAGGATTTTATGTCTCTCTCTGACTTATCCTCTGACTCTTGTCAGCTCTGAAATACATAGAGGTCTGCCTTTTTCTCTTTTCTCTTAGAGGAGCTAAGGTGGAAACTACCTCTTTGTCTTGAGGGGATGTGGCATTGTGATGTGTTGCTTCTTGCTCAATTTCTGCTACCTTTATGACTTTTATTTCCATCTCTTCTGTTTCTCCTTGGCCCTTTATCTCTTCCTATTTTTCTTCTAGTTCTTCTTGTTCCTCTTCTGATTCTTCTTCTTCTTTCGGTTCTTCTTATTCTTCTGGTTCTTCTTCTTCTTCTGGTTCTTCTTCTTCTTCTTCTCTATGGTTAGAAGTGGAATTATTCCTTATTTGGTTTGCTATAAAAGCTTCCCTGCTCATATTTACAAAAGAGGATCAGGCCATGGGTAGGGTGACGCTATCCTCCTGTTGTTGTTGCATGTTGTCCCAAAATATGTGGTTTAAGCTCACCGTTGTAAATAGGTGGACCCTCTTATTGTTCACTAGCTGATACTGCGTGTATCCTCCTCTCATCCCCCCCCCCCCCCCACTCCAACTGATTTAATTTTTTTTGGCCCAGGTGGTGTGTACTTCCGGTTTTTTCAATCATACTTCACGGTGGTGGCCAAGCTAACAAGCCACATTTCTGCCCCTCAAACCCTAAGTTTGCAAATTAATTATTTCTGGCTATACCTGAATTTACCTATTGTTGTCAAGGCATTTTCAGGAGCTGGAATTTGGAGACAATCCCCTTATATGTTGTGTTCTTCCTTATTTTCCTATTTTCTAAGTAAGCAACTTGTTGAATGAGAAACTCTCTGAGTGAGTTGCCGATATTTCTTGCTATTTCTTCCCATTGTAAATGTTGCGTGGGGATGCTCCAGATGCCATGGGTGGTACTCTTGTCTTTCCTAGGGTCTGCTTTATTAACTCATCTCTTTGTTTTTTCCTTTATGTTTACGAACAGTTTTTTTCACTGTAGGAATTCCCTGATGTCTATAGGAGTCTGTGTTTTTCTTTCCTTTCTACATTGTGCTCAGGAATGGAGGAATGTGGTGTGTGGAGGTGATGGAGGAAGTTATGAAAATGAATAAAGTGAATTATGGGATGGATGGTAAAATAGAATAAGGGAAAATAATATGAATGCTTCCTTCTGTTTCCAGAAACCATTAATAACCCACAAAACAACAAACACATAAAACACAGAGATGCAGATGTATTTCTTTGTTTTTTTTTAATGTTTTTTTTTTTTTAATGAAAGTGGGCTGCCTCCATGGAGGTTTTCAACCCACAAAATTGCCTTGGGCGCCTCAGAGAGGTTTTCACCCATGGATATTTATTCTCTCTATTTTTTTCTTTTTTTTTAGAACAAGTGAGTTGCCTCCATAGAGGTTTTCAACCCACAAGCTTGCCTTGGGTGCCTCAGAGAGGTTTTCACCCATGGATCTTTATTTTTTTCTCTCTTTTTTTTAGGAGGTGTGGGAAACTATGGAGTTTCCCATCACATACACCTCTCTTCTTATTGAATTTATGAACTCTTCCCTTGACAAAGGCTTCTTGTAAATTTTAAGTATGTAACCATTGACAAGCAAGGGGATTCCTTCCTCATCTATTGTTATGATTTGAACTGCGCCATTATGAAAAAAAATTTCCCACTGTGTAAGGTCCCAACCATCTTGTCATCAACTTTCCTTTGAAATATTTAAACCTTTAATCATACAACAACACCCAATCTCCTTCTTGGAAGGTCTTTTCTTTGATGTTCTTATCATGCCAGACCTTCCTTTGCAGATGAACTACCTCTGTGTGAAGAAGTGCTTGCATTCTGAACTCATCCAATCCATTTAGTTGTAGCAACATCTCTTTTTTGGCATTTGATAGATCTAGATTTAATTCAGTTTCCATTCTTAAAGTATTGAATTCAAACTCAACTGAAAGTAGAGCCTTCTTACCATAGACTAGTTCATAAGGAGTGGATCTTGTTGTTGTCTTCCAGGTAGTGTTGTAGGCCCAAGTAGCTTCCACCTACCTGTCTACCCAATATTTTCTATTGCTGATCACAACCTTGGTGAGGATGCTCTCTAAAGCTCTATTAGTTACTTCTACTAGGCCATTTTCCTAAGGGCGATAGGAAGTAGAAGTTCTATGCTTAATCTTGTGCTTCCTCAAAATATTCTCACTGAGGTGAGAGGTGAATTGTGCTCCCTGATTAGTTACTATTTATCTGGGGTACCCAAACTTGTAAAACACATTCTCCCTTATAAATTCTGCTACTTTCTCCTTGGTTGCTATCTTCACTGCTTTTGTTTCAGCCCACTTTGTCAGGTAATCAGTGCAGACTATGATATACTTCTTTTGTCCGAACAGTGGATCGATAGGTCCAAAAAAGTCCATGCCCCACTTGTCAAATGGCTCAAGAGCCACCTGAGGGTGCAAAGGCATCTCATCCCTTTGCATGGGTTCCCCATCCTTTGGCACTGGTCACACCTTCTAGTGTATCTTTTGGAATCTTAGTGAAGGGTAGGCCAATAGTACCTTGCCTGTAAAAATTTGTAATCAGTTCACTTTGCAGCAAAGTGGCCTACACATGGGCTTTCATGACATGCAGAGAGGATATAAAAAACTTCTTCCCCGCTCACACATATCCTTAGGATTTGATCAGAGCCTAGCTTGAAAAGGTTCCCCCCAATCCATGTGAAATGGGCAATTTTTCTGATGATTATGCTCCTCTCCTTGAATGAAAGATTAGGAGGGAATCTCCCAGCAACCAAGTAGTTGGCTATATCAGAAAACCATGGTGAGAGTGATGATATAGCAAAGAGATGCTCATCTAGAAGCTGGTCATCCACAATTCCTTCTTGATCTGCAAGGAGAGATAACCTAGACAAAAAATCTACAACAGCACTCTCCTTTCCAAGTTTATCAACAATAGTCAAATCAGATTGCTGAAAAAGTAACAACCATATAATTATCCTAGCATTAACATCTGTTTTTCTCATTAAATACTTGATGGCTGCATGGTCAGTGTGAACAAAGGTCTGATCTCTAGTTACATAATGCCTGAATTTGTTCAAAGCATCGACAATGGCTAACATCTCCTTCTCAGTAACAATATAATTCAGCTCGGCCTTGGACAAGTTATTGCTGATGAAATAAATGGAATAAGGGATTTTGTCCTCTAATTTTCCTAATGCAGCCCCTACAAATTTTTCAGATGCATCAGTGTGGATGTGGAAAGGAAGAGTCCAATTTGGACCTCGGAGGATGGGGACAGTAGTGAAATTTTCCTTAACGAGCTCGAAAGCCTCTTGACAAGGGCCAAACCAAATAAACTCAGAATCTTTGGCTAATAACCCAAATAATGGCGAAGCCATCTTGTTGAAATATTTTATGAACCTTCTATAGTAACCAGCTAAGCCTAAGAAACTCCTTACATCTTTCTTCTTTTGAGGAGTAGGTTCCCTTTTAAAAAATGATAGTGATTTTTTTCGGGTCTACCTGTATTCCTGCTAGGGATATGGAGTGTCCTAATACAACCCCTACTTTTTTCAGGAATTCACACTTTTATGGGCTCAAGGAGAGATGCATCTCAATGCACCTTCTTATTACTTTACCCAAATTGAATAGAGATTACTGGAAGTCATCCCCATATGGTGTGAAATCTTCCATGTAGATTTCGATAGAGTCATGGAATAACTCAGAAAATTTGCTCATGATAGCTCTTTGGAAGGTATCTGGGGCATTGCGCAACCCAAAGGGTAGGAATCTATAAGAAAAGGTACCCCAAGGGCAGGTGAAAGTAGTCTTATCTTGGCCTTCAGGGCTGATTTGAATCTAATTTTAGCCACTGAACCCATATAAGAAGGAAAATAACTTCTTCCTCGCAAGGCCATCCAGTACTTGGTCTATAAATGGCATAGGGAAATGGTCTTTCTTGTTGTATTTCTTAAGTTCTCTATAGTCAACACAAATTCTCCACTTCCCATTCCTCTTTAGGACTAGGATGAGAGGGGATACCCACTCACTGTCGGATATAGGATATATGAACCCTACATCCAAGAGTTTCTACAGTTCTTCTTTGAATATTTCCTTAAGAGGTGGGTTAATCCTTATTTGGGGTTGTATCATAGGCTTGCATCCTAATTTGATGTAAATGTGATGTCTACATATTGAAGGATGCACCCCTTTCATGTCCTTGTAATCCCAAGAAAATGCTTCAATATTTTCTTTCAAAAGTTGGCATAACTGCTTCTCTTCTTCATTCAAGAGGTTTGGGTTGATTTTCAGAGATCTGGATGGGCCAAACTCAATAGCCTTGGTGGTTTCAGAGGTTGACTCAACTGATTGCACTTCCATCCAAGGTTGGCTTTCAGACTCTTTGACTAAGGTTTCGAGAGGAATGTTAGTGGAGGACTGGTTTTGAATTGCATGGTCGATTAGTTCAACTTCATCAAGTTTCCCCCCTCTAATAATAACATCTATGGTACACATAGGGGTAGTGTTATATAATTCTATAATTCATCTTCTTCATCATCCAACCATATAGGGAGATCATGATCAATGGAAGGCTGGGTTTGAGGATATAACACTAGTTGTTTAGACAAAGGCCCATTTTTTATAGTCATGTTTCCGGCCCGACAACTAATATAAGAATCTACAGTGGCTAACCAAGGTCTCCTTAAGATGGGGATAACCATTAAACTTGGTTTTTTTTTGCAGGACTAGGAAATCTGTAGGATACTCGCAAGATTCAATAGTAACCATAACATCCTCAACAATTCCTTCTAGAGTTACTATGGACCGATCTGCAAGTTGCACAATTGGTGTATTTTTCCTCAAAGTCCCTTGGAGATTAAGTTTCAACATAGTTTCCTTGGTCATGATATTGATGGAAACCCCTAGATCAATCAAAGTGTTGGGGAATATGACACCATCTATATGCACATCAACAACTCAACTACCACGGTCCAGGTAATTTGGAAATATCACCTTCCCCAACATTAGGTCAGATAGTTGTTCTACCACATTGATGGTGGGGGTATCTCTCTTCCTTCTCCCAGGTTTCTTGAAGCACTTTTCTTTGATGATCCTATTTTACATAGGGAAATCCTTAATGGCCCAAAGAAGTGGTATATTTACACACAAATTTTCCAATTCTCCCAGGATTTCAGTCTCCTCTGGGTTTGCTGACTAGGGTGGATCAAGCACTCAAGAAAAGGAGGTTGTTGGATATGAGTGTTACCTTTTGCCTTTTCCTCCTCAACCTCTACAGATGGATATGGAGGATGGTTTTCTGGGAGTACTCTTCCCGACCTGAGATTAACCTCCTGTACCTCCACAGCATAAGCTGGATAGGATGTTTCTCCATTGGGAGTCTATTGTGCCTGTTTGTTGTTCAGGTTTGGAATGGGTTGTGCAGGTATAGGTAGCCTAGGTGGAGCAGTATGAGTAAGCTGAGGTTAAGGTTTGGTTGGAGGCATTAGAGAAGGTGGTTTATTTTTTTGAGGCCTCCACCCTTGGGATGGATTATTCCACTAAGTTTTTTGTGGAAAATACTGTTGGAATGGTTGGTTTACTGGCTGAGGATGATATGAAGGTTGTAAGGCCAAGTAGGAGGTGTATACCAAGATGGAGGAATGGGGTTGTACCAAAGTTTCATGGGTGCACTCTGATTTTTGTGATCGTAAGAGTAAGGTGCACCTTACGTACCTTATTGATAAGACCGAGGGCCTTGAGGCCTTCTCTAACATTGCTTCCCCACCTTGATATACAAATTTAAGTCCAGGTAAGGAGGGACACTTTTCTGTGTCATGATTATCCTCACAGACTAAGAAAACCTCTATGAAATTTAGTGGACATTCATTTCTTGGATGCTTCCTGGTACACCTAGGAAAAAATATGGCCAGGGCTCTCTGTGCTTCCTCTTTCTTCCTTTTGACCTGCGTTGTGTCCATTTGTAAAGAAAAGTTGTGCAACATGTCACTCTTGAAGTCCATTATCATGTTTCCAATCTCATGTTTTATGCAGGTGTAAGAGGAAGGGGTATTGGATGTGGTTTGGCCAGCTCTACCTGTCTTCCTAAATTCCCTAGAATGGTTACGAAAGGCAGTTTTGATTGTTTCATAAGGCAGTTGGTAGATATCTCCTCGTTATAGCATATTCAAGGTTTCTATCATCTCCTCAATGATCCCTTGAAGAAGTACAATTTTAAGTGATGCAGGATCAAGAGTACATTTGGCTCTCTTATAGTTTAATTGAAACCTCTCTTCATAGTCCTCTAGGGATTCATCAGGTCCTAGTGTCATCCTAAATATTTCATCCTTAGTTTCCTTGGACCTAGAGTAGTCTCTTTATTTTTTGTTGAATGTCTCTTCCATCTATGCGCAGGTAATGATGTTATCCCCAAGCAGAACCATGAACCAGCTAAGGGTGGATGGGAATAGCTTCAACTTCTGATCATCAGAGGTGTATTCATAAGTCCTACAAACAACATCAAATTCAAACATAAATGTGTCAAGGTCCTTAGAGGTAATTCCATGAAAGTGTGGAAGAGGTGAGGCACTAATGTTTTTCATCTTAGTTCCCCCATCTACCTATCTTATGGGAGAGAATCTATGGATCCCCGCCATGGCTAAGATAGGTGAAGTAGGTCCCTCAGTTCAAACAAGGTCTTCTTCTTCTTCCCAATAGGATCCTAAAAATATTCGTAAGGCTCTCCTATAGGGGGTTAAATGTCACTTCCACTGAAGAAGAGTGAAGGGTGGCTAGGAGGTGATGTGGGGGTTTTAGGTAAGATTTTTCTTTGAGTATTCCTACTCCTATGAGGCATGAAAATCAGATATTTTTTGTATTTTTTCATTTTTTCATAAAATGACATGAAAAGAAAGGAAAGCAGAAAAGAATTCTAAAACAAAATCAAAGCATCTAGTAGGCACCACCCCGACAACGACGCCAAAAATTGGTGAGCCCTGGTATTGCACCAATACTGTTGCAACTCCTATGTGCTTCCCTAATTTACTTTATCAACCTGGGGTTTTTACAAACTTGGAGGTGACAGTGCTATATACACAGTAGATGCATTCTATTCATGTCATCCTATTCTGATTTACGAAAGGGTGTTATTTCTTAAACTATAATAAAAAATGAAAAGTAAATTGCTAGAAGGAAATGACAAAAAGGAAGCTAACTTAATTTGCAGAAAGGAAATGAAAGAAATGAAACTAATTTAATGTGCATAAAGGAAATGATAGAAAGGAGCTAAAATGTATTGCTGAAAAGAAATTATAGAAAGGAAACTAATTTAACCTGCTGAAAAGAAATTATAGAAAGGAAACTAATTTAACTTGCTGAAAAGAAATTATAGAAAGGAAACTAATTTAATCTACAAAAAGGAAATGACTGAAAAGAAACTTAACTAAGTTACACCTAGCTAGGCCAATCGGCTAAACACACCCTACTTATCCTCTGATCTATTTACCATGTTATCATCCTTCTAACCATGCAACTATTCATGATAGATTAAACTTGACAATGTGTGGCTTGAAATTTGGAGGAAAACAGGCTAACTAATGTAGGGCTCAACACATGAAACAAGACTTAGAGATGGAAAGAGTGGGTTTAAACCTTATGAAAGCTTTATTATGGCGCAAAAATTATTTGGAGCGGAATGATTTAAAAAGTGCGATGGAGGGATGGTAGTGTGATATGCAATATGAAATATCACAATCACAATATCGCAAGGTCGGAGGGGTAGCGTAAGTGTTGTTTGGGAGCAGGAGTGAATTGCGAAATGTGATGCGATAATGTGGCGGTGGGACCAGTGGCAGAGTGCGATACCAATATCGTAATCAGCGTTAGAAGCAGAACATGTTATGAGAACCAAGTAAAAAAAAATATTTGTGATGTGTGATGTAGTGGAGTATGAAGAGTTATCACAAATCGGTGTTTGGAGCGGTCAGTCTTAAAAAAAGGAAGAAATTTCCAAGGTGTGATTTGCGAAAAGGAAAAATGTTGTAATGAATCGAATGACATGGTGGTGGGACTGGTGGTGGAGCGTGATACCAATATCGCAATCGGCAGACAAGAGCGATAAGTCTTAAAAGGAAAAAGGAAAAAGATGTAAAGTGTGAATTGCGAAAAGGAGAAGTACGGTAGCAGGAAGTTTGAGGAGCAAGGGCGGAGTTCGATTTCCAATGGTTTTCAAGCGTTTTGCGTTAAAACAAGTAAGGTAACCGTGACTAATAAAAACAAAGGAATAAGGTAGGCTGAATGGTTTAAGTGTTTCTATGAATAAGAAGGTGGGTGTGGTAGTGAGAATAAGCGGGATAAAGCGTAAATGGAGGGTGTTGTTGGAAATACTGAGAGGGGGGGGGGTAAAATAGTATTCCTTTCAATTATAGCATTAGTTAATCTTCAATTATTATCAATTTTTGTACAATGATAGCAGTAAACAAAAGGAACACAAATGCACACAGTTTTTAAGGTGGAAACCCTGTCCAGGAAAAAAACTGCCTAAATTATTTTCTAATAATTGTTTAATATTCAAATCCAATTGAAAATAAAGCTCCAAATTCCTAGAATCTAGAAAAGTATTCTTCTCCAACTCCCATTGGATGGATGCTTCAACACCCGAGATTCTTCAGTAGTCAGCTGAACGTATGCCCCAACACCCAATGAGCTACAACTCACCCTAGCGTAACCCTACCACCCTAAATTTTTCACAGGTTTGATCCTATTGGTGACTTCGTGCACCAACCTAACACCACCCTACCACCTTATAGAAGAATAAAACAAGAATGGATTCCCGTACCACGGAAAATGGTCCACTTTACAATGATATAGAATGATGTAGAAGAGGAAGAAACACTAGACCATAACCCCAACTATGACACAACCACCTAATGATGATCCTAGACCTCCTGACACTGCCTCTTCAACTCTTAGCAGATAGAAACTTGTAAATTTGTACAATGATCCATTTATAATGACTTAATACAATGATACCTTTACAATGACTGTATGCAGTGCTGCCCACTTGAAGACTTAATGTGTTGAAATTCTTATTGCTATTTTGAACCTTGATTTTTTCTCTTTTCATGCTACCCTCTATTGCACCTTTATTTTCTTTGTTTCCCTAGAAAGTCTGGTCCTTTGTAGCCCTTGACAACACATGATCTAGCTTTTTCTTGCCTTCTAGGATCTCGATATTGAATCTAGTGTATCTCTGTTATTTCATCTCCCCAATATGTGAGTTTTGGTTCTGTAGTATTAATCCGAGCCTTCTTTCCAATGCCACAGGTTTGATCCAATTTGGATTCTTCAGGAAAGAGTTATTCCCAATCTCTCACAATGACCTAATTATGGATTTTTTCAGTAGAGTGAACTTGTACGGTGTGCCACGTGTCACTATTTCTTCATTCAGATCTGAAATTGATACAGAAAAAGCCACAGTCATTGCATTATTTGCCAATTTTTATAGAATTCCAATCCAATACTCTGAGAGAGTTATGAAGATTCTCCCAAGGTCACTTCTTTGAGATGCTGTTCAAGAGCCTGCAAAAACACTAACTTCCATAGATCATATCTCTGACAATATTGTGCACACTGATCTGAAATTTTTATAGGAGCTTCCTCAGGATTTCGACTTCACCTCATAAAAATTTCAGCTTCTGAGCCTTTGTAGAAAAAAAATATAGGGCACAAATGCCACAATGACCTGTTTCGGGTAGCGAAATCCCTACATAAGGAGGATATGAGGATCACAATTTATATAAATTCTTAGGTTGAGAGGGACTTCAACAAGTGAATGTGGGAGGGATTTTAGGAGCTTAAAAATTATTAATTATTGAATTTTCAATGACCCATGGCATAACCCCATGGGGATTTAGCCCACTAACTGGGGTTACAAACTCCAAACATGAATATCTCTCAAACCATGAAGAATTACATGGCGTGCCATATATCAACGGAAACATCTCGACAAGTAGAAACCATAAAAATAATTCTGGACCTAGAATATAGTAATTTGGTAGGTTAAAATTCCCATGCAATATTGGGGTAGCCCCTGGTGTTGCATGGGTTGACATCAATGACAACTGCTGATCAACAAGTGTAACATCAGTAAGAAAGTTGTGAAGACAGAGATGGAGAATGAAGCAGGGAGGCACCACAGAGCTTCTCTGGGGTTTTAGAAATAATTTCTGCAATAAACCTACTAAATTATGTGCAAAGAAATAGAAAAATGCGTAAAAAATACAGTGCAAAGGAATATTGGAAAATGGCAATGCAAATCTACTTTTAATCTCAAAAATAGTGAACATAAATCAATTTTTGGGTCTATGGGAAGGTTCGAACTCCTCGATCTCTATTGACAGAGATGAGAAGGTGGTCTTGATCTAGAAATTTTTGGTTTTTCTCCTCTATTCTATTACTCACAAGCAAATGAAACCTACCGCAACACACTAAAGGAAAAACTAAACAGTAACTTGAAACATAAACAAAATTATCAGAAGCAGAACTAATGAGATGACAGAAAGAAGAGAACAAATACAACAAAGAGGAAGAGGCACATGGATTAGGCACTAACCCACAATCCTAGCTCTTTAAGACTTAATCAGTAAAATGAAATCAGTCTCCTCATTTCATAACAGACTAGCCTCATACATTTCTGAAAGTTTGATCGATGAGTAAAATAATAAAAATCTCAATAGCTTGCAAAAAAATTTTGACCCTTCATAGCCCTATATTTTCTCTATTTATTCTATAGGGTAGCTACCAACAACTCCCTAGAAAATAGTGATTGAGTCCACTTTACTCCAAGTAAACAAATATTGAGTGCACTCCTCCTTGAGTTGCTTGGCTGCCTCCCTAGAAAATAGTGATTGAGTCCACTTGACTCCAAGTAAACAAATATTGAGTGCATCCTTCCTTGAGTTTCTTGGTTGCCTCTGGAATTCGAATTGTTGGAGAGAATCCTTAGGATCCTTTGGCTGCCTTTGAGAGTTAAGTAGGGTGGAAAATCCTCCTATAAATTCTCCTTTCTGTCTCCTCCAAGTCTTTATGATAAAATCCTTATAAAAATGCTTAATAATTCATGATTTTTTCACTCAACCTCATGTTAGGCACTTAGAGTATGTTAGCCTTAATCACCACCTATAATAGCATCATAAAACCAAATAATAATAAAAATGCAAGAAAATGAGATCTAAGAAGGAAAAAAGGTGACAATTAACCCCTCCAAATATGTCTAATGATGGAGCTCATCAACTACTACTGTAGAGAATATTGCAGGAGAATTATTCCATCCAAAAGGCATGATTGTATACTGATAAGATCCCCATTCAATGAAAAAATGTAATGTTCCCAATTTTTAGCCTCAAGCTAAAATGGAACATTATAGTTGCACATTTTATTTTTGATTAATAAAATGGATAAGGAGACACCTTAGCCCACTTTAGATTAAGAAATTACACTCTTCATGTGAAAAAGAGGAGAATAAAGCAGCTGAAATAAACACCTAAGGGTGTGAATGGAACCCAGCTCACTTAATTTAGTAATTTTGACTAAATTCAATAGCGCTGCCCAAAGAGGAGAGGCTTCCTAGAGAAGCTGCACAGTTTTGGAGGGAAGACACACATGTGAGGGTGGAAACCCTAATTGGTGGGACCTTGGTGGGGAAGAGTTCCCTTTCTTTATATGGAGGATCTGGCAGCCCATTGGTATTCATGTTGTAGAGTTTCAGACTTGGGTCTGCAAAGGCTTGCATCCCCGGGCTGTTTAGCAGGGTGATGGTGCCCTCAAGCACTAGGGTGTTCCCAGTCAGGAATCCCTACCTATTCATCAAGGAAGGATGAGGAATTAGCTGATTTTCCTCAATCCGGAATTCGCCACAGCTACTACTATCATCTACAACATTAGCTCTACAGCAAAGAGGATGTCGTGTTGCTGAGGGCAGCAAAGGAGGAACTCATGGAGTCATTCTTGTTTGTTTTCTTTAGTGGAGGAGTGGTCTATTCATTGGAGGATCTGCAAGGAGGATTACCGGGCTTTATTTCAGATTAGTGGCATCAGGCCACACTTCCATCATCTCCCACTGCGCAGTCCATGGAGGAAACTGTGTTATTTTATGGAGGCAGTGAGAAAGGGTTTCATAGAGCTCATCAGGAGTGTGTTTTTGAGACAAAGGGATCAGCCCTTTGTGCTTAGATACATTATCAGAGGAGGGCATCTACATTTCAGATCTACCATGGCCTCATTCATATTTTAGTTCAGTTGCAGTGACAACTCTGTTGTCACATTTTGTATTCTCCGACATTTCTAGCAATCTCTCCTAGATTGGCTAGAAATCCTGTATTTCAGCCCATTTTTATGTTATTGGGCTATTTCTTCTATTCCTTCAGCCAAATATGTATTTTATTCACATTCAACAGTTCATTCCTTCATATACACTGAGCAATCATTGCTCTCCGACATTTTGTGGAGTTGCAGCAACTTATGTATTTCATTGTTATTCATTGGAGGTTGGTTCTTAAAGCTTGAGTGGCTTGTCCCTCAACTATTTATTGTATATTTCTACTGATATATCATAATATAATGATGGGTGTAAAATTTCCCTCTTATGATGTATTTAGAGTTGCAGATTTCATGTTTATGTTCATATATTGTTGTAAGCTCTCCCATTGAGCATTGTTTTAGAGACCTAGATTGGGGAGATCTGAATAACCCATCTAGAGTTATTTCTTTGAGCTCATTTTCTACATAGGAGTTTTAGGATGTGTGTTATAAGGAATCCCAATAGTGGTTTATATTATTTTTACAGCAGCTTCCTTATATAGCGTCCTGAAGGACCTTGTAGCAGAAATTCCCGAGGTGGAATATTGCATATCCATAGACAGAGTCTGTGAAGGGCCAGCTAGCCTTAAGATCTATCCCTTCTTTGGAAGGAGACATATCCTATAAATTCCCCAACATTAAATCTCTGAAATGGACCTGTGATAGCTCACTGAAAAAGGAAATTGGAATATCTCAAGATATTCCCGATGGAGCAGCAAGGTCTAGATTTGGAAGATTACAGTGGTATCAGAGCATCAATCTTGGCTCAGCCTCTACACAAGATTTCCATCAGCAAGAGGAGCTTCTCTCCAAGGAGAGGATATTTACAGAGGAAACAAGGAAAGAGGAATGATTGAAGAAGAGGTTTCCCTTCTTCTTTTCCAGACCATTGAAGAGATCACTGAAAATCTTGATGAAAGGGAAAAGTGAATGATTTTCTGAGAGGGTTTGTTGATGAGACAAATCCTAGCTATTTTTCATGAAGGGTGTGAGCATTCAGCCACACATGCAGATCCACAGTGCAGTCCTTTGATCACTTGCATTGCAAAGGAGTAGAGGAAGAAATGAGGTCATGGGATGAGCAATGCTACAACTCAAGGTATGGCTCATGATTGTTGGTTTGAAGGTTCCATTTTTCATTGTCATGCAAATGCAAAAACATATGAGGCATTCACTAAGGGTTTGATGGAAAAACTTGGTGAAACTCATTGTGTCATAAACACAAACACTTTGCATACATTGGAAAGAACCAACAGCACTGTCACATTAGTAGGAGATCCATCACCACATGGAGATGAAAGGGGAGCCATTGCTTCCACTAGAGGAGCCCTTGTGTCTTTGCAAGGATTTCCAAATATTTTTGCATGTGGGTACCAAGACACAACTCCGAAGCCACATGTAGCATTTTTTGGGGATTTTGAGATGGAGAAAGAAGAGTAGAAGGATCAACATGAAGGGATGATGAGCATTCTCCCTTATCTATGTCAGAAATTTTCTGCATAAAGGAAAGAGATTGCACTGTGCAAAGGAGAGAGGGACAAATCAGTCCACTCATACATGCAGTCTATTTCAGATCTTGATGTCTCACTTTTTCGAGGCTTTCCACCTAGGAGGCCACTTGATCTAGAGATGATGAGAGGAATCATGCTTTTTGGTTCACCACTCTTTGATTCCGAAGAGGTGGAGACATTGGAGGAATCCATCATAGCACAGATATTTTGGGGATAAGCTCAAGGAGGAGGGATACACTCTCTCATTTTTAGTCTCACCCATTCTCATCAGTTTTACTGCGCAGACAGAGTTGCTGCATAGATGGAGGATAGAATCTTCATGATGCATGATGGCTGCTCCATATATTTAGTGAGAGAGATGATAATTCCTTTGAGGAAGGACTCTTTCATGCTTTGGAGTATATGGAGGCCACTCATGCTTACATTGCCCAGGATCGGGAGATTCTTTGGAGGTGATAGTCTCTCATGGGAGGCTTATTTTCAGAGATCATCATTTATTTTGAGCATGAGCAGCTGCATGATGGCATGGCAGCAACTTGGAGGATGACTTTGGCATGAGGGGATGTCAAGGTAGCATGCAACAGCGTGATGGAGCACCATATTGCAGAACACCAGTGTTGTCTATGTGGAGGATTGAACCAGGATGGAGGACTTAGCTTTGGTTGAGTATTCCCCAGGATCTTGGTGCATGCATGATTTTCGGATGGCCTTGATGGAGATGGCAGATACTTAGTGGATGATATGATCATCTATCATCATGGCATACTCTTCTTGACTAGGGCTTCTAGTCTTAAGGAGACACTATTGCATGCAACATATGAGGACTTCCTAGCTATGCAATAGGATGCATACTTTGCCTTGCTAGAGAAGTTCACTTGGGAGGGAATTCAGCATGATCTACATCATCATATGGATAGATGCAGAGCCCGATTGTTTTTGGATAGGTTTGCACAACCATTCCCTTACTCATTGGAGGAGAGGGAGAGCATTCAGATGAGCCATTTCAGCTCAAGAGCTCTAGTGCATGATGGAGGAGGTATAATTTCATATTTTGTATTGTACTTCTTTTCATTGATTGAGGAGCATGATGTATCAAGGAGGCTTATTCCTTCTTTCATTTTTCATGAGGATGTACTTGCAGCTACTTGTAGCCTTGATTTTGGCTAATTTTGTGATGGTTGTGGGGGAAGCCACATGCTTCTTGGTGTGCACCATTGGCACCAAATTGTGATTTCATGTTTCATCTTATGAGGAGATGTTGTGGCAGAAAACAAGTGGCTATTACAGTAATTGTTACTTGTGATTTTGAGGCATTCCAAGGAGGCACTACGCAGGTTCCATGAGTGGGATATGGAACCACTCTCCGGTTGTCATTTGGCAACTTGTTTCTATTGCATATTGCTCCTTATATATTTTTGATGTTGTACATTTGTGAGGGGCATTATTTGAAGAGTTTTGGATGTATAGCCCATTGCGAGCATGATTCTCCCTATTATACATGCTTCATTTTGTAGGAGACACCATGGGCATACCATGAATGCCACATTGCTACTTGCTCTTCTTGTGGGAGGGACCACTTGGAGAATTTTCAGAGGCATTTCATGGCTGATTTTCTTGATGGGGTTGCTTGGGCCATTCTTGGAGGCCATAATTTTCCAGCCCAAAGAAAAATGTAGCCCCATATGCACACCAAAAATGGAGAGAGGGCCATCATGGGAGACCAAAACAACTCTCCATTCAGCCCCAACACATTGCAAAAATCAGGGGTGAGATTTTCATTTGGATGATAGCTGGATGAGAGGATCATCATTGGGAGAAAAAATTTCCCATGCATATCATCACTCCTACCTTAAGGAGGCCTTAGAATAGCAACAAGGATTCCACTACACCTTCTATCTTTCCATGAGGAGAATTTTTGTCAGCTTGCATACTTGGGATAGAGCATTGGAGGACAGATTCATTGCAGCATATTTGAGCAGTGGTGGGACCATTGATGAGGAGGCCACAAGAGAAGAAGGGGGAGAAAATTTTGTTCTCTCTATGCAGTTTCTTAAGGGCAAGCAACATGTGGGAGGGGAGAACTGTAATGTTCCCAATTTTTAGCCTCAAGCTAAAATGGAACATTATAGTTGCACATTTTATTTTTTATTAATAAAATGGGTAAGGAGACACCTTAGCCCACTTTAGATGAAGAAATAACACTCCTCATTTGAAAAGGAGGAGAATAAAGCAGCTGAAATAAACACCTAAGGGTTTGAATGGAACCCAGCTCACTTAATTTAGTCATCTTTGACTAAAGTCAATAGCATTGCCCAAGGAGGAGAGGCTTCCTAGAGAAGCTGCACAGTTTTGGAGGGAAGACACACATGTGAGGGTGGAAACCCTAATTGGTGGGACCTTGGTGGGGAAGAGTTCCCTTTCTTTATATGGAGGAGATGGCAGCCCATTGGTATTCATGTTGTATAGTTTTAGACTTGGGTCTGCAAAGGCTTGCATCCCCAGGGTGTTTAGCAGGGTGATGGTGCCCTCGGGCACTACGGTGTTCCCGGTTGGGAATCCATACCTCTTCCTCAAGGAAGGATGAGGAATGAGATGATTTTCCTCAATCTAGCATTGGCCACAGCTACTACCATCATCTATAGTGTTAGCTCTATAGCAGAGAGGACGTTGTGTTGCTGGGGGAAGCAAAGGAGGAACTCATGGAGTCTTTCTTGTTTGTTTTCTTCAGTGGAGGATTATGCATTGGAGGAGCTACAAGGAGGATTCCTGGGATTTATTTCAGATCAGTGGCATCAGGCCACACTTCCATCATCTCCCACTGTGCAGTTCATGGAGGAAACTGTGTTATTTTATGGAGGCAATGAGAGAGGGTTTCATAGAGCTCATCAAGAGTGTGTTTTTCAGACAAAGGGATCAGCCCTTTGTGCCTAGAGAAATTATCAGAGGAGGGAATATACATTTCAGATCTGCGATGGCCTCATTCATATTTTAGTTCAGTTGCAGTGACAACTTTGTTGTCACATTTTGTATTCTCTGGCATTTCTAGCAATCTCTCCTAGATTGGGCTATTTCTTGTATTCCTTTAGCCACATATGTATTTTATTCATATTCAGCAGTTCATGCCTTCATATACACTGCGCAGTCACTTCTCTCCGTCATTTTGTGGAGTTGCAGCAACTCATGTATTTCATTGTTATTCATTGGAGGTTGGTTCTTAAAGGTTGAGTGGCTTGTCCCTTGTTGGGTGTGGAGCCTGATTATCTTGTTTACTTTGTATCACAACATTGGACCCCTGTACCTTAAAAGGGGAAGCAACGCCACCCGTAATTAATCGCTGCCATGGGGGGTCCAGGGGTTTTCAGGGGCAGCTCCCCCGAAGCTAAAAATAGATGTAAAATTGCCTTGTAAAAGTATAGTAATTTCTAGTCAATTTGGGCCGTTCATTAGGCAAATGATCTGACGGTAGAAGTTATGTTTAGATTAGGGTTTTTTTCCCTAGAAGGCAACCCCCCGCTTTTATGAGGGCATTGTATTGCGGCTATGTATTGTAGGTGTATTCTCGGAGCAAGAAATAGAGAGGGATACTGTGAGAGAGAATAGAGGATATTACAGCGGATCTGCTGTAGGTTTTGTCTCTTCATTTTTACTGGATAATAGAAAGGAAGGACTGGTCGTTCGAGGTGGACGTAGCCCAAACTGGGTGAACCACATATATCTGTGTCTCTCTAGTTTTATTTGTTTTTTGTGCTTTTACTTTCCGCATATTTTATGTGTTGCATTGATCCATAATATATAATTTTCTAACAACTGGTATTAGATCCGAAGGTATATTTGGCTGATAAACTCGCAAGAAAGAAGGGTTCCTAGTTTGAGTGGGAGCAATGGCGGAAGATGGTAAGTTTAGGGTCGAGAAATTTAACGGCCAAAACTTTCCACTGTGGAAGATGCAGATGGAAGATTATCTGTATCAAAAAGATCTGTACCTACCATTGAGCAAAAAAACAAAGAAGCCAACGGCCATGACAGACGCAGAATGGAACATTCTCGATAGAAAGGCACTCAAAACAGTACGGTTGTGTCTTGCGGCATCAGTCGCCTTCAATATTTCGAAGGAAACAATAATAGAGGGTTTGATGCAAATGTTGGCGAAACTATATGAAAAACCCTCGGCCTCAAACAAGGTATTTCTTATGAAACGACTATTTAATATGAAGATGTCAGAAGGTGGATCTGTTGCAGACCATTTAAATGAATTTAATACAGTTACCAGTCAGTTAAGTTTTGTAGGGGTAAACTTTGATGATGAAGTTAGAGCTCTGTTATTCCTGTGCTCATTACCAGAAAGCTGGAATGGTTTAGTTATGGCCATTAGTAACTCTGTCTCTGGATCTAGTACTTTAAAGTTTGATGATGTTGTGGGTTCTATCCTTAGCGAGGAAATCCGACGGAAAAGCTCCGGTGAAACATCGGGTAATGCTTTGAGTGCAGAGTCTAGGGGAAGAAGAATGGAAAGAGGAAAGAGCTTGGGATATCGTAGTAAATCAAGGAAAGGAAGATCCAATTCTAGATCGGGGATAGTGTGCTGGAATTGCGGAAAGAAAGGACACCTAAAGAAAGGCTGTAGATCTCGGAAGGGAAAAGAAGGAGACACACAGCAAGAAAACAATCATGAATCAAATGTGACAGGTGATGTGTTACAAGATTCTTTGATTCTTTCTTTCGAAAATGTTATTGATTCTTAGGTTGTAGATTCTGGGGCTTCATTCCATGCCACACCTGATAAGAAATATTTTCATGACTATGTTCAAGGAGATTTTGGACAAGTTCGTTTGGGTGATGATAAACCCTGTAAAATTGTTGGAATGGGTAAAGTTCTTGTAAAACAACATAATGGAAACCAATGGCTACTAAAGGAGGTAAGGCATGTTCCAGATCTGAAGAAAAATATGATTTCAACAGGGCAGTTAGGCGGTGAAGGTTGTGTGACAACTTTCACGGACAAAACTTGGAAGGTCACCAAAGGAGCCCTGGTAATAGCAAAAGGTGAAAAGGTTGGTACATTGTATTTATGCAATGGTATTTCTAACTCTGTTAATGCTTTAACTTCCAAAGGAGCAGATGCATCATTATGGCATCATAGGCTCGGACACATGAGTGAGAAGGGAATGAAGATTCTTCACTCAAGAAATTTGTTGCCAGGTTTGAAGAATGTTGATTTGGATTTCTATGAGAATTGCATTTATTGAAAACAAAAGAGAGTCAGATTTCTCATAGTTGGGAAAGAAAAGAAGAGCGAAAAATTGGAGCTTGTGCATACAGATGTATGGGGACCTGCTTAGGTATCATCTCTCGGTGGCTCTCGTTATTATGTTACTTTTATTGATGATGCAACTACAAAAACATGGATTTATTGTATTCAGAATAAATCTGATGTATTTGATACTTTCAAGAAATGGAAAGCTTTGGTTGAGATTGAGACAGGAAAGAAGTTGAAGCGTCTCAAATCAGACAATGGAGGTGAATATTGCAGCAAAGAGTTTGATAGGTACTATTCAGAGCATGGAATTCGTAGAGAGAAGACAGTTCCAAGAACACCAAAAGAAAATGGTGTGTCAGAAAGGATGAACAGAACAATCATGGAGCGTGCAAGGTGCATGAGATTGCATGCAGGATTGCCTTTACAATTTTGGGCAGATGCTGTAGATACTGTTGTTTATCTAATAAACAGAGGGCCTTTAAGTTCCTTGGATGGTGGTATTCCAGAGGAAGCATGGACAGGTAAAAAGGTAAACTACTCTTTTTAAAAGCCTTTTGGTTGTGAGGCCTTTGTCCATATTAATAAAGAAAACAGAACAAAGCTTGAGGAAAAATCAAAGAAATGTACCTTTATTGGATATGGTGCTAATGATTTTGGTTATTGCTTATATGATTATGAAAATCACAAAATCATTAGGAGCAGAGATGTAATATTCAATGAAAAGGTCTTGTATAAGAATCGGTTGCAGGAAAAGAAACAGGAAAAAGAAAGCAAGGAATACACAGTTCTTGATGAGATAACTGAAAAAGTAAAGGTTCCTGAAAATAATAATAATCAACAACCACAGCAGCAGCAACCACCACAACAGCAACAGGCACCTCAAACACCTAAAAGTGGTGTTAGAAGATCTACCAGGATAAGTAGACCCCCTGAACGATACTCTCCTTCATTATATTATTTATTGCTGACTGATTCTGGTGAACCTGAATGTTATGAAGAAGAAATGCAGGTTGAAAGCAGGAAGAAGTGGGAGCTAGCCATGGAAGAAGAGATGGACTCCTTAATGCATAACCGGACTTGGGACTTAGTCAGGTTGCCTGCAGGTAAAACTACATTGTAGAATAAATGGGTTTACAGGCTGAAGGAAGAAGATGGATGAAAACAGAAGTACAAAGCTAGACTTGTGGTGAAGGGGTTTGCACAGAAGAAAGGTATTGATTTTGATGAAATATTTTCTCCTGTTGTTAAGATGAATTCAATCAGAACTATCTTAAGTCTTGTAGCAGCGGAATATTTACATCTTGAACAGTTAGATGTAAAGACAACATTTCTCCATGGAAATTTGGAGGAAGATATATACATGCAGCAACCAGAAGGATATGAGGTAAAAGGGAAAGAAAAATTGGTGTGCAGGTTAAAGAAGAGCTTGTATGGTTTAAAACAGGCTCCAAGGCAGTGGTATCTAAAATTTGACAAGTTCATGTATGAACAAGGTTATACTAGATGTCACTCTGATCATTGTGTTTATCTAAAAAGGCAAAATGATGGCAGCTATATTATATTGTTATTGTATGTAGATGACATGCTTGTTGCAGGGTCTAACATGCAGGAAATAAATGTGCTCAAAAGAAAATTAGAAAATTCATTTGCAATGAAGGATTTGGGAGCTGCAAAACAAATCCTTGGTATGAGGATAACTAGAGACAGGAAAAATCGCAAATTAACACTGTCTCAGAATGAGTACATAGAAAAGGTTTTGAAAAGATTTAATATGCAGAATGCAAAACCAGTTAGTACACCTTTTGCTAGCCATTTCAAACTTAGTAAGGAGATGTGCCCAAAGACCCAAGAAGACATGGAGTATATGTCTAAAGTTCCATATGCATCAGCAGTTGGAAGCTTAATGTATGCAATGGTCTGCACAAGGCCTGATATTGCACATGCAGTGGGAGTTGTAAGAAGGTACATGAACAATCCAGGAAAAGAACATTGGATGGCAGTAAAATGGATTCTCAGATATTTGAGAGGTACCACAAATCAAGCATTATGCTTTGGTGGTTCAAACATTGCTCTACGGGGATATGTTGATGCAGATATGGCAGGTGACAGAGATAACAGGAGGAGCACTACAGGATATGTATTTACTGTAGGTGGAACAACTGTCAGTTGGGTTTCAAAAATCCAAAGTGTTGTTGCACTTTCAACAACAGAAGCCGAGTATGTTGCTGCTACAGAGGCCAGTAAAGAAATGATTTGGCTACAAAGGTTTATGGATGAATTGGATAAGAAGCATGATATGGGCACACTATACAGTGATAGCCAAAGTGCTATTCATCTTGCAAAGAACTCAGCATTTCATTCTAGGACTAAACACATACATCTCAAGTACCATTTCATACGATCAGTATTGGAAGATGGAGAGTTGAAGCTGGAAAAGATACACACTAGCCAGAATCCTGCAGATATGCTAACAAAAGTTGTAACCAGGGAGAAACTGAGAATGTGCTCAGTTTCAATTGGTCTTCAAGGATGACGATGAAGATGAGGAACAACCAGGTCCAAAGAGGAGTCATTGTCCAACAAATGAAGCAGCGGTGGAGTTGCTACAATCAGTCTCCAAGTGGGAGATTGTTGGGTGTGGAGCCTGATTATCTTGTTTACTTTGTATCAAAACATTGGACCCCTGTACCTTAAAAGGGGCGGCAATTCCGCCCGTAATTAATCATTGCTATGGGGGGTCCAGGGGGGGTCCAGGGGGGGTCGAAGCGCTTTTCGGAGCCCCCCCCTGGTGGGGGTTTTTGGGGGCAACGCCCTCGAAGCTAAAAACAGATGTAAAATTGCCTTGTAAAAGTATAGTAATGTCTAGTCAATATGGGCCGTTCATTAGGAAAATGATCTGACGGTAGAAGTTATGTTTAGATTAGGGTTTTTTGCCCTAGAAGGCAACCCCTCGCTTTTATGAGGGCATTGTATTGCGGCTGTGTATTGTAGGTGTATTCTCGGAGCGAGAAACAGAGAGGGAGACCGTGAGAGAGAACAGAGGATATTACAGTGGATCTGCTGTAGGTTTTTTCTCTTCATTTTTACTGGATAATAGAAAGGAATGATTGGTTGTTCGGGGTGGATGTAGCCCTAACTGGGTGAACCACGTATATCTGTGTCTCTCTAGTTTTATGTGTTTTGTGTGCTTTTACTTTCCACATATTTTATGTGTTGCATTGCTCCATAATATATAATTTTATAACATCCCTCAACTATTTCTTGTATATTTCTGCTGATATATCATAATATAATGATGGCTATAGCATTTCCCTCTTATGATGTATTCAGAGTTGCAGAGTTCATGTTTATGTTCATATATTGCTGTAAGCTCTCTCATTGAGCATTGCTTTAGAGACCTAGATTGGGGAGATCTGAATAACCCATCTAGAGTTATTTCTTTGAGCTCATTTTCTGCATAGGAGTTTTAGGATGTGTATTCTAAGGCATCCCAACAGTGGTTTGTCTTATTTTTACAGCAACTTCCTTATACAACGTCCTCAAGGACCCTGTAGCAGAAATTCCTGAGGTGGAATATTGCATATCCATAGATAGAGTCTGTGAAGGGCCAGCTAGCCTCACGATATCTCCCTTCTTTGGAAGGAGACATATCCTATAAATTCCCCAACATTCAATCTCTGAAATGGACTTGTGATAGCTCACTGAAGAAGGAAATTGGAATATCTCAAGATATTCCTAACGGAGAAGCAAGTTCCAGATTTGGAACATTACACAAAAGTTGTCTTACTCTTGTTTTATGGTGTAATTCTAATCTGATGGTAACATGAAAATCCATCTTTAAAATAATAGGCCTCCTTCCCTCCAAAATTATCCAATACTTGATCTGTAAAAGGTGTAGGGAATGGATCGTGCACACATGCATAATTCAACTTCCTCAAATCAACACAAATTTTAATTTCACCCTTTTTATTCTTCTCTTGAACAACCATAGGACTTACCCATCTAGATTCCTCCACAGGTTCAATTATGCCAAATTTAAGCATCTTTTCCAATTCCTCCTTTACCTTTTCCTTGTATTTTTTATTCAATCGATAGGGTATGTTTTATAGGCTTCGCATAAGGTTTTAGGGTGATTCTCATAACTCCAAGGTATCCTACTATTCCCTTCAGTTCAGGAAAATTTGTGGGAAAGAGCCCTTGATTTTCATAGCATAGCTCTGCAACCTTGCTTATTGTATCTGCATATGAATAATCCCCAATCAACGCGAAGTTTGGCTCCTCTTATGTCCATATATTCACCTTTTGTGTCTTTACCAGTTGCGCTATGTCAAGGATCTCAGGTTTTGGTCCAATAACCTCACGTTTTCCTTCTAACTTTGGGATATTAATGTTGCGTGGATATTCCTCATCCTCTTCCAATGTCACATTATAGCATTCTAATACTTTCTCCAACTGCGCAACCCATTCAGGTTGGGTACAGGTTATCGTAGTTGTCGTCTTGAAAATATTTGTTTTGACTGCTTGAATATATTTTTCTATGTATTGATAGTCATATTCAAAACTAAAAGTCATTAAAAATCCTTCAACCATATCTTCCCAATATGATGTTCCATGTCGCAGTTCGGTTTCAAGATACAATTTCATAGGTACCACATATAATGTGTGAAATAACATATTTACACATTTTGGTGTTGGATCTTCGCCCCACATCGTAGTCCAATGAAAAATATGCCCGTGAGTGTCATCCTTGCCATCATATTTTACTTTGAGTCTAGTATTTACTTGAAAAAATTTGATCAACATCAATCTATAACCTTCTCTCCAACTTCCAACATTTCCCTTATGAGTACCCCACCATCTAGCATGTGTAGATCTTAGCATGCCATCCAAAGTTTGAAACTTTTTTTCTTCAGGTAATTCTCATTCAAATTCATCAAGAACCATATTGACATTTCCTATCCCATCATAGTAAGGAAAATTACATACCTCTTCCCTGATGCAATGAAGTGATGTTGTAATGTTGTTACATCACTTAGTAAAAAATCTGTGCATCCTATTCTGCCAGTTATTTAGTTGTTCATTATAATCTGAAATACATGAGTTGTCCCTTTCCCAGCCTATCCTTCCATCTGCAGTGGGATTGATCCATTCTTCCTCTTTAGTTGTGAGCTTTTATATATTATTAATATATGCATCACAATATTAATTGTGAACATACTCTATGTACCGCACTCCTTCTGATGGGTCTAGGGGAATAATGACCCTAATATCGCCTTGTTCAAATACCATATTTCTCTTCTTAAAATTATTTATTACATTTGTATCAAAATCCCAATCCAATCCAAGCAGCGTTGGATATGGATTATTGTCATCTACAATCTCAATTACTTCAAAATATACCATAACGTGCACTCCTTCAATGTCTACTACTATACCAAGAAATATTCCCATAGGAATAATCTTCTACTGATAAGTCATTCTTAACTAGATTGGTGACCATTGCAACTTTGGGTTTCCCATGTGCTCCCATGTTTATTTAGACAATACATTGGCATCATATCCCAAATCTAGGATTACTTGATCCATGTCATACTCCCCAATATGCGCATTTAATATCATTTTTTTTCCTGTCCTCTTCTTACGCCTATGAATTTTATTAACTGACCATGGCTCACTCTGGGGCTCTTCCCTTCCTACGTAGGAGTCTATCAGTACCTAGAGACCTTTGATATCCATTTGGTCTCTAAATAACTTCATGAATGTTTTCAAAATTGATTTCAATATAGCTAGATCAAATTCCTTTGTCACAGTAACCACCTGGGTGTTGTTATTCTGAGGTATCAGATTTTGTTGAGTTTGTGGTTGTGCCCTAGATTTTGAACCTCAGGGGTCCATGAAACTCTTCATTGCCTCCAAAAATCCTTTTCTCTTTGCATATTGAGCCCAGTATGCTTTTCTCCAACCTTTCTGACCCACATGTCCTCCATAGGCTTTTGTCCTGTTGCACTATCTTCACCCATAGATGCACCAAATCGGGTTACAAAGTTAACACTAGGCTTTTCTTCGCGTGGCTCCGCGCTCATCATTTTTACGTTCTACATAGGCTTCTAATTTATTTTCTCTTGCATATATGATATTATAACAATACAATCTTCTATTACATGATCAAAATATCTACAATACCTACAAGAGGGGACATTGGGATTTTGAAAATCCCTCACAGAATGTCCTGTTTCTGTAATGTTCCCAATTTTTAGCCTCAAGCTAAAAGGAACATTATAGTTAGCAGTATTTTATTTAGTTAAATAAAATAGGTAAGGAGGTCCCATAATCCTTGAGAAGGAAGAATAAACACTCCTCATGTGAAAGGAGGAAGAATAAAGCAACTGATTTGAGCACCACATGGTGTGAACAGGATTGGATCATGCTTGACCTAGTCATTTTGACCAAGTCAACTAAACTGTCTAGATACATTGAATCTTCTTGGACAACGCAATTTTGGTGGAGGACAACTTGCATGAGTTGGGAAGCACATGTGGATGGGTCCCATGGTGGAGAGGAGCACTTGCTATATATGAAGAAGAGGAGAGCCATTGTCATTCATGCTTGATTATTGTTTGCTTGGTGTGTTGAGACTACGCTCCTCTTGTTGTTTAGAAAGAGTGCAGTGCTGCATAGCACAAGGGTGTTCCCGGTCGGGAATCCCTACCTCATCCTCAGGGAAGGAGAGGTTATAGAGCTACATTTCTTCATTCCGGCATTTGGCCAAAGCTACCTCCTTCAGCCACAACGTTATTCCTGTAGCAGGATAACTTTGTGTTGTAGGGTGCAGCAACAGAGGATCTCTTGAGTCATTATTGGCTTGTTTTTCAGTGGAGGGCCTATATATATCTATTGGAAGATTAGTGAGGAGGAATCCCAGGCTTATTTTTAGATCATTAGCATCAGGCCAACCATCCATCTTTCCTCACAGCAAAATTTCCAGGTAGATCTGCATTATTTTGCAGGCAGTTGCTGGGAGGGTCATTTGAGCTTATCAGGAGGAGTGTTTTTGAGTAAAAGGGATCAGCCCTTTGCTTGAGTACATTATCAGAGGAGGGAATTATTATTTCAGATCTGCTACAGCCTCATTCTTATTTTGATTCAGTTGCAGTGACAAGTTATTTTTCACATTGTACATTCTCCGGCATTTCTAGCAATCTCTCCTAGATTGGCTAGAAATCTTGTATTGAGGCCCATTCCTCTATTGTTGGGAATTTATTTGTATGTATCAGCCATATTTCATGTATTTACATCTAGATAAGTAGCTACTCTCATAAAGACAATGAAATCACTTCTCTCCAGCATTTTGTGTAGTTGCTGCCTCTCATGTATTTAATGTGTTAATCTTTGGAGATTGATTCCCATTGCATGAGGGGTTTATTCCTCATGATATTTTTGTATATTTCTACTGAGATATTAATATATGTGTTGGCTGCATAATATTTCATCTTATGACATATTCATATTTGCAGATTTTTATGATTGTTTTCATATGTTGTTGTAGCTCACTCTTTGAGCACCCCTTTGAGATACCCAAGGGTAGGAGATTTGAATAACCCACCTAGGGTTATTTCTTTGAGCTAATATTCTGGAAGTATAATGTATGGAGGATAATTAAATGGATCCAAGTCCCTTCCAGCTTATTTTTGCATTGGCTTCCTTATACAGCGTCCTTGAGGACCATATTGCAACAAATCCTGAAAAAGGGATATTACAGTGGTATCGAAGCATAAATCTTGCCTCAGCCTATGCAGCCCAAGATAATATGAAATTAGAAGGAGAATATCCTCACTTAGAAGAGGAGATGTACAAAGGAAACAAGAAAAGAGGAGTGACGGAAGAGGAGATCTCCCTACTTCTTTTCCAAACTATGGAAGCTATCATAGAAGATCTCAAGGAGATAGAAAGGGAGTATTGCAGAATGTTTCTAAGAGGGTTTGAAGATGAAGCAAACCCTAGATACTATCATGATGGGTGTGGACATTCATCCACACATGCAGATCCACATCGCAGTTCCTTGCCCACTTGCACTGCAGGAAGAATGGATGAAGAAGATGAGGCCATTGGAGAAGCGTTACAACTCAAAGGTATGGCTCATGATTGTGGATTTGAAAATTTTGTGTCATATTGTCATGAAAATTTAAAAACATATGATGAATTCACTAAGGTTTTGGTGAATAAATCTAATGGAAGTCAACATGAATCATCACGTATCATAACTTCAAACACTTTGCATGCATTGGATGGAACCATAAAACAAACTCCATTCCTTATTTCCGAAGGGGATGAAAGCATGTATGATGGCTTGCCAAGGGCAAGGTCCCTATTATGTGAAGGTACCCCTTCCATTTTTAAAGACATGGAGGTGCTTCCTTCAATATATGACCAAGATCTAGGGTCTTTCCTTGATGATGAGGTATTCTCATTTATTGATAGAGGGGATGAGCAGAAGAGAACCAACAACGTTGTCATACTGGGCGAAGATCCATCACCACATGGAGGTGAAAAGGGAGCCTTTTCTTCCATTATAGGAGCCCTTGTACCTTTTCAAGGAGTTCCAAATGTCTTAACATGTGGGAACCATGGCACAATTCTGGAGTCATATGCAGCAGTTATTGGGGATTGTGAGATGGAGGAGGACGAGAAGGATCAACATCAAGGGATGATACACCCTTATCTATTCTAGAAAGTTTTTGCACAAGAAAAGGAGACTGTAAATCACAGTGAAGAGAGGGACAAATCAGTCCACTCATATATACAGTCCACTTCTGAACTAGATGTCTCACTATATGGAGGCATTCCACCTGGGAGGCCCCCTCGATATAGAGTTGATGAGGGACATCTTTTCATGTAGTCCACCACTCTTGGATTCCAGAGAGGTGAAGACTTTGGAGGAGTCCAACACAACGCAAATATTTTGGGGTAAACCCAAGGAGCAGGGGGACACTCTCTCATTTTCAGTATCACCCACTCTCATCAGTTATACTGCGCTGACAGAGTTTATTGCAGGGATGGAGGATGGAATCTTCATGATTCAGGATGACTGCTCCACAGATTTTGAGAGGAAGAGGATACTTCCTTTGAGGGAGGACTCTTTCATACATAGGAGTGGATGTAGGCCACTCATGCTTACCTTGGCCCAGCTTGGGAGATTCCTTTTGGATAACAGCTTCTCATGGGAGGAAAACTTCCAAAGGAAACCATAACTATTTGAGCATGAGAAGTTTCATGATGGGCATGGAAGAATTTTGGAGGATGAATTTGGCATGGGGGATGTCAAAGTAGCAGGCAACAGCATGAGGGGAGCTTCACATGCTAGATCACCAATGCTGTCTATGAGGAGGATTGATCCGTATTGGAGGTCTTAGATTTTGGTGGAGTACTCCAAGTATCTTGGTGCATGCATGGTTGTTGATTACTCGGAGGGAGATGATAGATACATGGTGGATGACATGGTCATCTATTGTTATGACAGAATCTTCTTGACTACGGTATCTAGTCTCAAGGGGAAACTATTACATGCAGCACATGAGGACTTCCTAGCTATGCACCTTGATGCATATCTTGTTTTGTTAGAGGAGTTCAATTGGGAGGGAATCCAGTGGGACATATATCAGCATATGGAGAGATGCATATCCTGGATGGTGATAGATAGGATGTCACAGCCACCTTCCTACTCATTGGGAGTGAGGGAGCCTTTTCGGTTGAGCCATTCTAGCTCAAATTCTCAAGTACATGGTAGAGAAGGTATAATTTCACATTATGTTTTGTACTTATTTACTTTATATGAGCAGCATATTGTATCAATAAGAATCATCCATTCTTGAATTTTGTATAATGTACTTGCAGCTACTTGTAGCATTGATTTTGGCTACCTTAATGGTGGTTTGTGGGGGAAGCCACATGACTCTTGGTGTGCACCATTGACACCATATTGTACATTCATGTTCACATCTTATGAGATGACTGTGGCAGCAAACATGTGCCTAGTAAAGCACTTGTTATTCTTTTTTTTTAGGCAAACATGGAATGCACTGCGCTGGTTCCTCATGTGGAACTATGATTCACTCTCCGTTTGCCATGTGGCAGCTTGTTTTCATTGTATTTTGCTTCCATATGTTGCCGATGTTTGTATACTCATGGGAAGCTTTTTTTGGAGAGTGGGATTCGAGTTGAAGATGCCCATTAGGAGTATGATTCTCCCCTTTTCACATGTTGTATGTTTCCGGAGAAACAATGGGCACACCATGATTTTCATATCACTACTTTTCTCTTCATATAGGAGGAGCTATTGGGAGAAAATGCATTATTGGAGGAGGCACTTCATGGTTGATCCATTTTGTGGGGAGGCTTGGGCCAATTGTGGAGGCCATGAAATTTCAGCCCAATATCAACAACCCCATCATACTTATCATAAATGGAGGGAGAAACTACTTGGATGGGAAAATCTAAACTCTCCATTCAGCTCCAACATGTTGCATAGATCCGGGGTTGAGAACTACTTTGTTGAGCTACCTAGGATGGCTCATTTCATTTGGATGATTGCATGGGTGAAGGATTCACTCATTGGGAATAAGACTTCCCATGTTTTTCATCACTCCTAACTTGAGGAGGCCATTGAACAGCAAGGAGATTTCCACTTGCATCTTCTATTGTCTCATGATGTATACTTTGGTTTTACACACTTGGAGGGATACATGGAGGATAGATTTATTGCATAATTTGATGACATATGGTGGGGTATATTGATGAGGAGGCCACAAGAAGAGGAGGAGGAATTTTTCTCTACATTGCAGTTGCTTGAGGACAAGAAACATTTTGAAGGGGGAGGACTGTAATGTTCCCAATTTATAGCCTCAAGCTAAAAGGAACATTATAGTTAGCAGTATTTTATTTATTTAAATAAAATAGGTAAGGAGGTCCCATAATCCTTGAGAAGGAAGAATAAACACTCCTCATGTGAAAGGAGGAAGAATAAAGCAACTGATTTGAGCACCACATGGTGTGAACAGGATTGGATCATGCTTGACCTAGTCATTTTGACCAAGTCAACTAAACTGTCTAGATACATTGAATCTTCTTGGACAACGCAATTTTGGTGGAGGACAACTTGCATGAGTTGGGAAGCACATGTGGATGGGTCCCATGGTGGAGAGGAGCACTTGCTATATATGAAGAAGAGGAGAGCCATTGTCATTCATGCTTTATTATTTTTTGCTTGGTGTGTTGAGACTACGCTCCTCTTGTTGTTTAGAAAGAGTGCGGTGCTGCATAGCACTAGGGTGTTCCCGGTCGGGAATCCCTACCTCATCCTCAGGGAAGGAGAGGTTATAGAGCTACATTTCTTCATTCCAGCATTTGGCCAAAGCTACCTCCTTCAGCCACAACGTTATTCCTGTAGCAGGATAACTTTGTGTTGTAGGGTGCAGCAACAGAGGATCTCTTGAGTCATTATTGGCTTGTTTTTCAGTGGAGGGCCTATATATATCTATTGGAAGATTAGTGAGGAGGAATCCCAGGCTTATTTTTAGATCATTAGCATCAGGCCAACCATCCATATTTCCTCACAGCATAGTTTCCAGGTAGATCTGCATTATTTTGCAAGCAGTTGCTGGGAGGGTCATTTGAGCTTATCAGGAGGAGTGTTTTTGAGTAAAAGGGATCAGCCCTTTGATTGAGTACATTATCAGAGGAGGGAATGATTATTTCAGATCTGCTACAGCCTCATTCTTATTTTGATTCAGTTGCAGTGACAAGTTATTTTTCACATTGTACATTCTCCGACATTTCTAGCAATCTCTCCTAGATTGGCTAGAAATATTGTATTGAGGCCCATTCCTCTATTGTTGGGAATTTCTTTGTATGTATCAGCCATATTTCATGTATTGACGTCTAGATAAGTAGCTACTCTCATAGAGACAGCTCAGTCACTACTCTCCGGCATTTTGTGCAATTGTTGCCTCTCATGTATTTCATGTGTTAATCTTTGGAGATTGATTCCCATTGCATGAGGGGTTTATTCATCATGATATTTATATATATTCCTGCTGATATATTAATATATATGTTGGCTTTATAATATTTCATCTTATGACATATTCATATTTGCAGATTTTTATGATTGTGTTCATATATTGTTGTAGCTCACTCTTTGAGCACCCCTTTGAGATACCCAAGGGTAGGAGATCTGAATAACCAACCTAGGGTTATTTCTTTGAGATAATATTATGGAATTATAATGTATGAAGGATAATTAAAGGGATCCAATTCCCCTTCCATATTATTTTTGCATTGGCTTCCTTATATAGCGTCCTTGAGGACCATATTGCAGCAAATCCTGAAAAAGGGATATTACAGTTTCGCTGCATTTGTAACATATGATTTGACCATGCCCCTGACCAGAAAATCCTCCTCTTCCTCATCCTTGACCTTGGAAGCCTCCACCCCCTGCTAGCGTACCATTATCTTCATGAGTATGCCCTTCAACCTACATTATGTATGCATGTGCAATCTGCATTAAGTCATAATTGCGACAATTATTTTCATCATGTTCTATGGAGCTACATAAGTTACAAAATAGATTCTTTGGGCTTTGAACATAATTTTTCATCAAATATAATTATTTCATGTAATTTCGACCTGAAACTTGACACATGTTGCACCACACACTTGATCTTGGGTGTAACAGATTAGGCTTGCCATTGTTGATGTACTATCTAAATACAGGGCACTGATATTTATAATGGCCTTCTACCTTACATTTGATACACCATACCGATGAGTGAATTTCTGATCATATTTTCTTACCCTTCTTCAGATCTTGTGACTCCAAATGCATTATAGCTAATTGGCTTTGAATCTATTGTACCCCTACCTGGGTATCTGTGACTGATGAACCTTCCAACTTCATAGAAATTTCTAGAGCTTTGACATGTTTTGCTATCTTCTTCTATGTCAAAGGTAGCCTGATATGTGGCAATAACGTATCTATAAACCATTCCTTATGCTTTTCATCAGAAAATTGGAAGTTCAGTTGCCCTAGTAACATCTTGCACCTTTGATCTAATTCCCAAATAGATTTAGTTACCGTTTTTTTATCTATTTTATATTCGTAATACACCGTGACTGTGATTTTGTATTCTTAAACTTGAAATTCAGCTTTTTCTTTGTCTCATCCAATATGGTAGCCAAATTCATCACATAGTACTTCATATATCATGCCATCGCCCTTTCCTGCAATGTTGTGACCAACTGTGCCTTCCTTATGTCATCATATGTGACCTATCACTTTTTCCATACTGCTTCAATGACAAACCAAAATTGATCAGGATCCTCTGATCCCTGACCTCAGAAAATAAGCATTCTAACCTCATTAGCCATGTTTCTTGGGGGAGGTGGAGGTGGAGTAAAATTATGGGTATAGGGATGTGGAGTGAGAGGAGTGGCGGGATGGGGAATCCTAGAGGCACCCCGATGATCTCCAAATTCCAACTGTGATGCACCTCTAGGATTTTTGGGGTTAATTTCTCCTTCTTTGCTTTCATATCCACTAAAAAATGAACTATAATCAGTCTGAATGAAGTTTTCGTGATCTAACCTAAATATTTTACCACTTCGCATAGACCCAAACTTAATCCTTCCAAACAATAATGTGATTGCATGTGCAGTACACCCTTTTCACATAAAATCATATTAATCCACAAATTTAAAGAATTCAAGTACTTACCTTGCAAACCCTTGAAAAAAATCCACTCACCTTCGTTGTAGGATACAAATGTGTCTATGGCGAACTCAATTATAAATCCTCCCAAAATAATATCAATATAGAAATCAACACCTCGTTATTAGTCTCCTTGAGTCGCTACAAAAATTTAGGGCTTCATGTAGTAGGCTCGCCATTCTTAAAACAAGTCTTATTCTTAGACAACCTTGACAACCATTCGTGTAGTTCATTCGAAAACGTTGAGAAGAAAATCTCATGCTACTCTATAAAAATATATCTTTCCAACCAAGCTTCTATTGACAGTCACGGATTTCTATTTTCTTGAACTACGAACTCTCATTATTTCAAACATACCCAATATTGGCCTATTTCCTTGTCGGATGCAACATCCACATATCCCTTAATCAGATCCAGGTCCTAGCAATGAAACCATTTGTTGGCTTGAAGGGGTATAGACCCAAGTTCAGAGTAGTTGCGCTACCAAAAAAACCCTCTATTACCAGCCCTTTTGGCAATGATCTATTGCACAGACCGTAGTCTCACCCGAGGCAATATTGGGGAATGCTAGAACTAGGTTTATTCATCCAGAGGGATATTAGGACATGGATTTACTGTTATACTTCTTCCTTGCGCTTTCCTAAACTACGCAGATGCAATTATCTACTTTTACAGTTTATGCCCTATTTATCAATTACTACTACTATGCATTGTGCCTTTATCAGACTTATTAATCATCCCAATACAACACATATAAACAAAATTAAATACCTCGCTATGCATAAAAAATCATACGCAAGACTTCACAATACATAAAAACAACTTCACATATAGATAATAAACATATTGTGCAAATACATAGAAATGCTTCAGAATCTTCCTTCTCTTTATTAATAATGTGTCCTTTCAGTACAATCCTTCTTCAACCCACGCAAAAAACTATGGGTGGTCTGCACACAGAGCTGTATACGAAGGCCTCTGTGCACACAACTATAGATGGAAGCCTCTGTGCACACAGCTATGGAGCCTTCTCCAAAGACCCAAAACATACTAAAACACAGATAATTTAGGTTTCTCTCATACAATCATCATATCATGTCTATCTACCTATGACTCACTAAGTCCTCTCTTTATATTGATTTATGTCTTACAATACCGTGGTCTGCAAATCATGGGCGCAACGAAAAATATTAAAAAAGCAACCCAATACTTTTACAAAAAGAGGGGCTTTGACCCACCCCAAAGCCCCTAAAACTCCACGCGAAGCTTTTAAAAACCACGTGATTGACTTATTTCCGCTAGATCGCGCACTCCACTTCCTCAAAATGTGGGGTCTTTACCTCAAAATTAGACCAAGTTAGGCCCTTCCCAACACGTCTTTTCCTGATCTTGTTTAATTTCCATGCCAAAAATATATTTTGCAGCACCAAGATCCTTCATGTCAAATTTTGAGGACAATTGGGTCTTCAAATCCTCGATAATTTATTTTTCATTTCAAATCAACAACATATCATCCACATAGAAGACAAAATAAATAACATGGTCACCAATTAATTTAAAATACACAAAGTGATCCACTTTGATCGTTGTGAAGCCAAGTCCCCATAAATATGTATCAAATTTATGATACCACATCCTTGGTGAATTTTTCAACCCATATAAGGACTTTTTAAACCTGCATACTAGTTCTTTCTTACACTTCATCGCAAATCCTTCTAGTTTCTTCATGTATATCTCTTCTTCCAGATACCCGTGAAGAAATTGTGTGTTCACATCCATCTATTTTACCTCAAAATAAAAAGCAACAACAACAGATAAAAATAATCTAATAGAAGCTAACTTGTCAACAAGAGAAAATATATCACCGAAATCAATTCCCAACACCTGGGAATAACCTTTTGCTACCAATCGAGCTTTGTATTTCTTCACCTTTCCTTTTATGTTCATCTTTTTATTAAACACCAATTTTCTCCCAACGGGTTTCCTTCCAGCTGACAACTCCACCAAATACCAAGCCTCATTTTTTCTAAAGATGTCATTTCATAAACCATGGCTTCTTTCCAGAGTTTTCTATCCTCTAAATCCACTGCCTCCCTAACAGTTCTAGGATCATCATCAGTAATAGATAAAGAAAAATTTGAATATAAATAATATGGACTATACCTCTCTGGTCACCTTCTGTTTTGAATTCATCTTCTCAAAATTGGAGTCTATGGATCTTCCTCTTCTAATTCATGCTCTGGTGTAGACTATGTTTCTTCCTCCCTTAGTTCAAACTCTATCTTATCGGGTTCCTTTGGTAGGAATTCATGTTTAATAATATCTTTCATCTCTCTAAACACCACATCTCGGTTGTACACAACATTCCTTGTTCCTGGGTTCCAAATCCTATAACCTTTTAAACCATCCTTATACCCATTAAAGATGTGCCTTTTAGGGTTACTATCCAACTTGGATATTTTCTCCTTTGGAACATGTACATATGTATCACAACCAAATAACCTTAGATTTGAAAGACATGGTTTCTTACAAGTCCATACCTGATGTGGAGTCTTATCCTCCAACTTTAATGAAGAGTCTTATCCTCCAACTTTAATGAAGGTGATCTGTCAACCAAGTAACATGCAATATCCATTGCCTTTGACCATAATTCCTACCCTAATCTAGCGCCACTGAGCATGCTTCTTTCATTTCCCATCAACATTTCCTATTCATTCTTTCTGTAAATCCATTTTTTTGAGAAGTGTATGGAGTATTCTTCTTTCGTGCTATACCACACTTCTTATAGAACTCTTCAAATTTATTCTTTCAAAAATCTCCACCATCATTTTTCTCAAGAGCTTAGTCTTCTTCTTTGTTTGATTTTCCACCAAAGCCTGAAATTATTTAAACCTATCAAAGACTTCAAATTTCTCCCTAAAGAAATATAACCATGAATTCCTCAAGAAATAATCTATAAATGATACATAGTACACATAATTACCCAGTGATGGAACTGACACAGGTCCATACACATAAGTATGTACAATCTCTAATATCCCTTACTCCCTCTTAGCACTAGAGGGAAAGCTCGCCTAATTTTTCTTCCCATATACACAATGTTCACAGAAATTGAAATCTAGAGAAAGAATATACATACCTTCTACCATACCATTACCATGCAATATTCTAAGGTCCTCTCCAATATCTCAAAGCCTTTGATGCCATAGCATGGTCTTCTCTCAAGATACCACTAGGTTTTCTGCTCCACTTTGAGGAACCACAAAACTATTGCACTCGTCAATAACAGTGCTACCAAAAATATTGTACAAACTTCCAATCCAAACTCCCCGCATCAATACTAGTGCTCCCCGAACCATATTATAGGTATATTTCTCTAACACTGTTTTTACACCTGCATCATCCATCTTGCTTACAAAAATCCGATTTCTGGCCAATGCAGGAATATGTAGAACATCAAGAAGTGTTCTTATCCTTCCACCTTACAACTTCAGCTTTATTTTTTCGTGTCTTATGAATTTGGCCTTCCTTTCATCCCCTAAGAAGACATCACCACCATCATATTTCTCATACTCACATAACTACTCCCTATGGAGAGTGAAGTGAAAGGATGCACCTGAGTCAATCAACCATGCCTCATGATCTACATGTGTAATTGAAGAAGAAGCCAAGTGCACATCCCCACTTTCATCTGAGGTGGTTTTGCTTCTAAAGAAGGACAATTATCAGATCCCTTTCCTTTGTCAGGAGCTTTATATCTACATTAACTTTTGTAGTGACCTTCCTTTCTATATTTCTAGCAAAAATTTATAGGTTTTACTGGAGATGTAGATCTCCCACTCGAGGACATATTTTTTTTTGGTTCTCGAACCGTCCTCTCATAAACAATGCATCTCCATTATTTCTCTCCATATTTTTCTGTCTCATTTCCTCTAACAACAAGGATGAAACTATTTCATCAAAATTCAAGGTAGTTGTATTGCGACCTATTTCCACAACCATGATATCCCACAAATTTGGTAGAGAACACAGTAAAATGATGCACTTATATTTGTATAAAATTTTTATATCAAAAAATAACAGCTAGCTTACCACAATATTAAAGACATTCATATGCTCTGTTACCAAGTCTCCATCCTTCATCCTCAGGTTATACAACTTTTTCCACAAGAACAATTTGTTCACCAGAGACTTAGATTGGTACAAAGTCCCTAACTTGACCCACAAATCATTAGTCGTAGCTTCCCTTGATACATTCAACAATATTGAATCTGAGAGACACAATCATATTATGCTATTTTCCTTTCGATCTAACTTCTCCTAGTCTTCTACCGACATTCTTGTTGGTGTCATGCATGGATCTACAAAAATCCACTAATCTGAGTCGACCAACAGATATTTCATATTTATCTTCCAAAACTCAAAACTCCGACTATTAAATTTCTCAATCTCTATATTTCCACTGTTCTCCATATTCGCTCATCACAAGAATTTATCTCGTAGATATCCCACTGGAAAAGGTCTACCATAGGCCTGAGAAAAACCCCTCAGCAACAAAGGCGTCCCCTTGAATTTGAAATTGATATGATACCAAATGTATGTTTTAACCCTGTACAAAAATTACTTGCAAATGAATTCTTAAAATAGAAAAATAAACAATGGCAAGAATATAAAAAAAAATATACATAGATAGTTTCCCCAGGATCCCAAAACCGAGACTACTAGATCGATTTTCATTATATTCCTTTCAATGTTACAATACATATATATACATGTCGAAGAATTCATAAACACCAATCCATAATCTTGGATTAGAACATAACCATAGTTCCCTTGACCGTAGCTACAAAATACCATGGGTAGAAAACCATCATGCCAAACACCATGTGCAAAACCCATGCGAAAAACCATGGATAGGTCCGCCCACCATCTGTGGATCCTCCCCCCATCCTTGGGTCCACACATGGGGCTAGTCATGGAAAGAATATAACACATAACCAACATCCTACAGTTGTACTTAGCTTGCATGCTTGTAACCATTCTTATAGATGTAAGCTTCTTATTTCCTTACAAGACTCTCTTTTATCTATCATCATCAAGACAATCAATGGCCTTGTCATAGAAATCGACCTTGGTCATGTGAATGAGCAATAAGTCCATGCCAAAAATCATGTTATATGAACCCAAAGGAAGCACATTTAGATGTGTTGATGTTGGCATGACATCAAGCTCAAATGCACAATATTTAACCCAGTGATGACCTCTTCTCTTACTCCCTGTAGCAAACTACACCAACCAATATTTTTATGCACTTCACTATTCAACCAACACTCATCCACTAGGTCACGACTATTATAGTTATAATTCGATCCAGTATTAGTTAAAATAAATAAAACTTGATCACAAAGCTTACCTTCCATCTCGATAATGGATATCTTACGGTTGTCCCATTTGTTATCCACTACTGCATAGATCCAAAGAATGTTATGACCTACATCCCCAACTTTCTACGCCTCCTAAGCATTATAGATCTAAGGCCTAACACCTTTATACGATGTATAATTCCTCATGTGATAATCTCCACCAGAGGTCCAACACATCAAAGGTTTTTTGCCATTGCCTTTATTTTGCTGCGCCTCGGGCTAAGACCCATGTCCTTCCTCAACTACATTAAAATTATTATGGGGCTCCACATTCTCCTTGTCACCTAAATCCTGATATATTCCTCGCTTCTTGAACCATTTTTCTTTATTATTCTCATCAAATTTTCAGTCGCGATTGAACTCGGGCTTATGTTGTGACTGCTCATAACAATGCTTCAGCTTTCTGATGGCTTCCTCTGAAGACCAAGGCTCATCAAATTAAATTTGGTCTTTGAATTGTAATGGAAATACACTAATGAAACTTTGGATATTTTATTTCGCATCCTTGAGATAGGGAACATATATCAAAAACTCTAGAAATATTGTTGTATAATCTTCATCTATCATGGAACCCATCTTGACCTAATAGAAGTCCTTGGCCTTTCCATCGTAATACCTCTCAGATAGGTACTTCTTCCTGAAGAGTCTTTGAAACTCATCCCAAATCATATCCTCTTCTTTGATGCCTCTGACATGCTTAACATCTTCCCACTAGATATTTTATTTTCCCTTGTGAGTTAAGGTAGTTATCTGATATTTCATGTTCTTTAAGTAATCATGCAACTTGAAGAATTTATTCATCACAAGAATCCATTCTTATGCATATTTTTATTTCTTCATTTCTCCATCAAAAGTAGGAATCTTGGGTTTCTTGAACTCTTCTGGAAATTACCCCTTCTCACTCCTCCTATAAGAATTATAGCTGTGATGACGATGGTGTCTTTTAGAAATGGAGCTAGAATAAAATCCATGAGTTCTAGCCCTCCTCTTAGGTGTATCTAATATCTTCCACCATTTACAGTACCATCCATGTCCATCTTGTACCCTTTCCGAGACTTGATACCATCTACACTATTAGTATTTTCTTCATGTCCATCCCGAGGACTGATCCCTAGTTGTCTCTACTTATGAAAATTTAAAAGGCTCTAAAAGATGACTAAATTAACCTCTTATTGTTTTTCTTGAGCTCTGGAAATCCTTTATTGTGCCTAAATCAACCGCTCATTTTTTGAATTGAAACTCAATATTTATGCCTTCAAACTTCTCAATGTATCTACCAAACTAGGGGAATACCCCTCTCCTTGTTTCTCAACTTCTCTATCATATCCTACCAATGTATATTCCAACCTATATGAAGAGTGATATGAAATTTACTCAAATATTATTCTCTTCATCTCTTACCATTCTATTTCCTATAATTTTCCATTGTTAGCTAAGTAAAAACATAATCAAAATCATGCCTCAATTTCTCTTAGGGGGGGCTATTGCATTTGCACATGTCAATCCAAATTAGCACTATACAATATCAAAAGAATACCATCTCATACATCAATATCATAAACATATTAATAAATAGATAACATGCATTCATGATAAAAATATAGACAACTAACTTGTATACATAACAATCTGCATTTATGCCGAGGTCCAGTCATGTAACCTCACTATGATACTACCATATAGCACCCCACCCCACATTTACTCGCTTTTACAAGCTCTCCAGGGTAAACATGAGATAAGAGTTAGTATGCATGAACCAACAACCAAGTTACAGTTTATGGAAATGTGGTCTACCATACTAAAACTTGTTGCAACTTCCCAGGGACACCAAACCACCGAAATGTCAGACAAAATCCACTTGTGGTCTTACCTTGAGTTTGAACTATCTTTTCACCTAACCTCACAACCTAGTCGTATACATGCCAAGTTGTGCATGTGGCTATAATTATCCTACCACACACACATGACTTCCTCCATGTGGCTATAACCAATATTTATCAGTTAAGAGACTACAACTATGAAATCAATGCCACATTTTCAGGGCTATCCTATAGGCCACTACCTAGAACTGCCCATAACTCTCTCGAATCAAGTCTAAGATAACCAAAAGTATGCATAAACTATACTTAGGATAACATATTGGAAAAACATAAGGAAAACATAGCAATTACATCTCATGAATGCATATATGTATTTAGTTTCATCAAAGGGTCATCAAGAAGGCTCATTGCCCTTTCCAGCTAGCTGCAAGTTAGCTCATACATTCATATAACCATTCAATAACTTAGTGAATCATGAACAAGATCCATAAAAAGATCACATCATTTAACCATGCATATAACCAACATTCAACCATAATGAAACCATGGCAAACCAATCATAAAATGAACGCAATAACCAGTATATGTGCTCATTGATCTATTAAGAAATAACACATAAGGACATATGCATAAAGCCAATCAGGTAAGGGACTTACACCGTACCACCTAACTATATATAGGGATTAAAGAAATATATCTTTCAACCAATCACCCCCATGCCATATTCCAATAATTAATGTCGAATCACATGGAATAAACCAAATAGAACCAACCGAGGATTCTAGAGGCTAAACCACCTCAAAACTCAACCATAGTTATTTCACCTAAATTAGTCTAGAAATCACCAAAACCAACAAGCTTGGAAGCCTCTGACTTTATTCACCATACATAGAGGAATTTTCCTGTCTCCACCCATTCGTCAAGAGTTCCAGGAGAATTCCCATCTACAACCTTTACCCTTGGGAATTTTCCTGAGACCACCTCACCAAGATTTATTTAATGATGCTAACATATATATGATATTTGAGAAGGAAAGTTATAATCCAAAGAAAGAAGTTTTTTTATCTACCTTGAGATTCAGGTTTCCTAATTCATAAGGCTCTATTCAGAGCACATTCTTTCAATTGAATAGACTCATTTGGGATTGGACCGTTGCAATTATGAGGATCAAATATTCACACTTTCAGTCTCCATGATTTATGAATCTCTCTGTTTTGTGTGTCCAATTGTGATCACTCCCTTGCCTTCCTTGATTTCAAAGATCAATTGTATTATTATGTGTAACAATGACTTGCATTTTCTTTTTCTTTTTATTCCTTCTCTCATTTTGGAAATGCCACCCACGCCCATTTTCAGGATCAAATCAGAATTCTTACAACTTCCTTGTCCTTGACCAATGAAGGTGCTTCCACCAGTAATATTTCACATCATTGTTTCTTCTTTGGCTTTTTATTGGATGCAGTTACAGTATTTCCACCATCTTCAACAACAATTGGACTCCATAATTTATCTTTCATCTTCAATAAAGCATTGAGTTAAATAATTTTCTCTTTATACTCTTGATATTCTTCTATGTGGTTCTAGCACTTGTAGATTTGTCTTTGATGGAGCAAAAAATTGCAATTTTTTATTTTATTTATTTTAATCTTTTTTCTTACATTTTTTTTATATCTTGATTTCAAGCAGCATCCATGAAATTTTCATCATATTCAAACCACAAATAAGTAATTTTTCGTTCTCATTTTAATATTGTTGAAAACAAACAAAAAATTGTATTATGAACAATATTAAGAACACACATTACAGATGAGAAGAAGTATTGGGAAGGAATTCCAACCATGTTTTTGTTCCTTTTTCATGAGTATTGGTATATAGAGGAGTTGGTTGGATTAATTGTACCCACTAACAACTAATCATATGTTTTATACATTTATCACTTATATTTACTTTGTATAGATATATTCACTTAACACTTTATATATAATTATGATGACATTAATCAACCTCAAATGCCCTTCCAACATATGTGATTTTTTGGTGAAAATTATAACTATATGATAGCTAAGTTAATCATGGAAAATTGTCTCATTATCGATATATATAAATGAGATTAAGTGTATGTTGTATTTATACCATTTCAAAAATAAAGTTTTTCAAGGTAAGGATTTATATTTTATGGTAAGATGCTTATAAGGTAGGAGTTGAAGGCAAAACCTCAACATCCTGAATAGAAACAAGAACACACATATTACACATGAGAAACAATATTGGGAAGAAATTCCATTTGTGTTTCTATTCCATTTTCATGAGTATTTGTATATAGGGAAGATTGTTGGAGAAATTGTACCCATCCAAACTGAGCAGTTGTACGTGTTACCCACCAAAATGAATAACACTATAGGAGAATTTTTTTCTCCTACATTAGAGAGAAAACCAACCAGAAACCTCATATATTCACTTATTGATGATTATATGCCATATGCCTCCACCATATGCATTAACCACAAATCTATCATCAGCTGACATTACCTCTTGGATGAAGGTGGGCTTCTATTAAAAAGGTACTTTTATAATTTTGCATTCAAATTCTTATACTTTTTTGTTTTAGGTGTTTACTATGGATAAAGGGGTGATATATAAGATTGAACGATCTTGACTATAATTTGTTCTCTCACTTTACTAGGGGGATTAATCTTTATCCCTAGTCCAATGGGACCTCATTTCAGGCCTTAAGGTTATACAAAAGGCACTACTTGGAAAACCCGAATTAGAATAGTGTGTTCATATTTCCTTACATAATACTTGACACTTTCCATTACCACATTACAAGCCCCTTATTACACCTTCATTATTCAGGTTTAAATTATCATCAGTTCATTAGGATTTGGCGCCCACTTATTCACATCCTTGAGTAAGCCTAGGAAACATTTCCATGTAGGTTGATGCATATAAAATAATGGAAAAGAATAATATGGCCACAATGAAAGAAAAAGAAGAAAAACAAATTTAAAAAATTATCAAGACTTAAATTAGCATGTAGGAAAGAGTCTAGCATGAACTCTACCCTCCTCATTAGCCATCAGCCAATTTCTGAGCATATTATGCTCCATTACATCAAAATGAACACTTGCATGTTCTGACCCTAATGAGTAATAAAATACCTCTTCTTAAGGGGTAAAACTAAATTCTACATCCTAAAGATCAAGCTCTAACCTTTAGTTATGCATTGTAATACAAATAATTATCAAGAAGAAGTAAAAGGCCCATTATCTAGTAGAGAAACTCATGCCTCCATGATTAATCCCTCTATTTACATCTATACACACTAGATGTGGAGTCCTCATCAGCTAGTCCCCTTGGCTATGGCACTTTTCCATCAAGACTTTCCCCTTCCATTGCCACTCATGTACAATAACACCTATTGATTGGGGGGTTGAACCTGGAAATGACACCTTCCTTTGGGGAGATGGAAGAATCTAATAGGATTGACCATTGGCCACTTCTATCAAGGTAGGAAACACCTTTATAGAACATGTTCTAGTTATATATCAGAACGTAGTACAAGTTGGTCCACTTAGATTATTATATGAGCTTAGTATTTGATGGATGGTTTCTTTCACTAGAGTTTAAGTTATTTCTTTTTAGCTGGTATATAGCAGCTTAGGCCTTGAGGGAACCCACTCCGTAGGTACCCAAACCTCTTTAGATATCTTTATGACTTAGAGAATGCAACATTAATTTCTACTTACATTAAAGCATTGGGAATTATTATTACTTTAGTGGATGTTGTATTTCCTAGAGCACCCTTGGTCCTAAGGAAATGTTTTTATTTGACCCAACACAAAGGATTCTTGATGATTGCACCATTGGAACCAACATGCCACTAGGATGGTCTTTACACTACCTGATGGGAATGCCATGATTCAGAGCCCAGATTAGGATGGTCTTCCATGAGATGACTAGGGAGGGATTGTTGCACATGATGGATCCCTAATGTTGGAGAGAGGAGGCCTTGTGTTTACCACTAGATACCCATGGAGATGGCACGGTGATACCCTAGTTGGATTTTGGACCCCTAAGGATGATTTAAGGTGGATTTGAGGGACACCCCTCAAATGATATATGATCCTGGCACACAAACAAATTTTCAGACTTCATCTCACCATGACATGACATTTGGAGCCCAAAAGTGGCATGACGTCAAAATTTTTACGGTTACAACTCACATGTGTGGGTCATTTATGGTATAATTTGCATTAAGCTAGTGGGTTGGCTTGTAACCCAAGGTTTACATATTATCAAACTTATTTTAGGGGATTATTAGGCTAATATTAGTTGAGTTAGACCTCATATAAATTAATGTCACCTCATATTTCATTCTCACCATCACTTGTGGACTATTTTAGCCTCCTTATAAGATATCAACCTAGTTGTTGTAACCTTGTATTCTTGTTGAGATGTGATATTTGTGGATACTTTTTATATTGGATACTATCTCTTATTGTGGAGACATCACTTTGGGATAAGGAAGTATTTCTTCATGCATTTATTGTGAGTACCTTTATTGTTGATTACATTTTGATGGTTATTGCATGGAATAATTTTTTCTAGGTTTTTTATGTTCTTGCTAAATTGCATATCTTTCTATGGAATCTTGGTAAAACATTGTATCTTTTAACTATAGAATGTATGACATCCTTGAGGACCTCCAAGTGAGCTTTCCTCTTGATTTTATCCCTTCATAAAGTGGTGACTAGGGTTTTCCCCCCTTACTCCCTTCTAGGGTTTGATACATCAACAGTAGGTTTCCTTTAGACTCCATCACCCAAGAAATGGGCATTGGCATCCACATAGGTGATCGAACATCACAAAATATAATTTTCAAATTGTATTCCTCTCTCTCCTCTCATTTTCGGCCCTTTAAGGAAAGTCGCTAGGCTAGGGAATAGGGTCAAATTCAACTAGGGGAAATAATTTTTCTTGGTGTGAGGTGTTTCACATATAATTTGTCTCACTACATCAAAATATAGCCTTTTCCATGGTTAAATTTGCCTCCTTAAGTTTTATTTCACAAGCCTTATATATTTTTTCCCTAGGAAACCATAAATCTAGTGCCAATGCTTCAACTTAGGGTTTGTTGAAGGTTTGAGGCTCCTATTGTTGATCATATCAATCTTTGACAAGCCTTTTCTTGGTACTATGCACCTTGGTAAGCCATTAATATTTATTATTACTTAAACCCTAGGTCATAAGTGCCTTTCATAGGCCTCTTGAAGGGTGAACTATTCCTTGTCCTATTGGATTGAGCCTTGTCCTTAGTTTGAGTGCCCTTCTTGAGCTTATGCATCTATCGCCTTTAAACCATATCCTTAGAATGCTTATTTTGTGACTTATAATGGGAAGCCTCCTTTGTGGTGAAAATCAACTAAAGAGTAGGAGGTCGATTGTTGTGGTGATAGTGTGCTTCCACCTTATTGCTGTCCCTTGGTCTAGTTCTTGTCTTATGATTCTTTTGACAAGACCTTAAATATATTGAGGTAACAATACCCACTCCAACTAACCATTCATTAAAGCGTTTTATAAATTTACAACTTATATTTTCCTTATACACACACACACACATATATAATACTTTATACATTAATAAGCCTAAAAGGCCCTTCCAACAATATATTATTTTTGGGTTAAATCTATAAATATATGAAAATTAAGTTAATTATGGAAAAATGTCACATCTTACACATATATAAATGAGATAAAGGGTATTTTTAATTTCGGTGATTTCACAAATAACTTTTTCAAAAGGTGATTAAGGGTGTCTTTTATTTATATCACTTCACAAATACATTTTATTAAAGATAAGTCAAGTTTTATGTTTTACAGTAAGATGTGTATAAAGTATGAACCTCAACATGAAGACAAGAAAACACCGCATCATGAGAAAAAGAAAGAACACACACATTACACACGAGAAACATTATTGGGAAGGAATTCCAAATATGTTTATGTTCCTCTTTCATGAGTATTTCTACCTATGGAGTATTGTTGGAGTAGTTGTACCCACTCCAACTAATGATTCGTTAGATTTTTTTATACATTTAAGATTTATATTAACATACATACATATATTCAATTAATAATTTATATCTAAAGTATGATGACATTAACTATCCCTCCCATCCTTAGTTTTTTACACACCCTTAGCAAGTTTGCAACAATAATATATGACCATTTAATTATTAGCCTTCATATGCAATCTAGATAGATGCTTGCATAGTTAGTGAGTCTCCAACCCTCAACAACCCTACCCAACAATGGTCCTCTTGAACTATTTTCTTGAAGTGTTCATTCCATCCTATGCTCATTCGCATGCTACACAATGTTTCAATGAAATTTCCATATCTCTGCAATGTTTCAATGAAATTTCCATATCTCCACTTTATAGCTTTTGAGGTCACAACCCAAGAAATATTCTGTTACTCTCATACCAGGGTTTTCAAACAATTAATATTCTATTGTCATCAACTTGTCTAATCATCTCTTTGTATGTGTGTTTAGATTTTCTAATCTTTTTCTTGAATTTTATCCTCACTCATCACCCATTGCAACTTCTTCATAAACTAATTTATGTTACTTTTCTCAGATTCTTTATCATACTTCAATCAAATATTTTTCTTTTACTTAGTAACAAATGACTACGCTAGCTATTGTGTCATTATGTTCTCTGTTGGTGTTGGATTATGTTGTTAATAATTGAGTTTATCATTTCATATTACATGAAGGACATAGGACAACTAATAATTTATATCAATTACTTCTACAAGTGATGTCAAATGGGTATTGACAAATGTCAGCAAGAAGTAGAATGGCTTACGTTACATTACACACTTAACTCAATTGACAAAAAAATTATTTTATTTGATCATATGATGATATTTTGACTCAACTCATTGTCCTTAATACTAAGTGAATTTGATCAAAAACTCTCCATATATGCTTCATTTTTCCTTGTGTTACAAGATATGAATGAGTTGTGTGATAGTTCCTACTAATAACATCAAAATGTATATTTTATATAAAATAAATATGTTTTTCTCTTTCTACAATAAAAATACAATCATAAAATCCTTTTGATGTTTCATTCATAATAATTCTAGAATTTGACTGGAAGAAGAACCGACTTCTCTTAAGTAATCATAAATTTCTGATTTCGACTAGCAGTCTAGAACTCCATTCGAAAATTCACTAGTTGATAAAATTGATGTTATACCATGTCAACGATAAAAAATAGGGCTAACATAGTCCAGAGTTGACATTGGATTTTAAAATCATTTGTATGATGGGGTCTATGTACGAAGCCGATGTTCTGTATTCAATAGGTATTGTCAGTCAATTCTTATATTGGTAGTCTAAGCACTCAACTGATGTCAAAGGGAAATGGATACCCATGAATCTAATCGATCAACCAAAAGGATTGAATGAAATTATTACAAGATTTTTCCAATTAAATCATCTATTATAGTCAAGTGGTGGTTTCTCTCTTTGTCAGAATTTTTTGGGTGCCTTGTTGGAAATTTAATATATATGTCATGGTCATTGATCTACAAGTTGAGTTTAAAGTATTTTTACAGCGAAAATTAATGGCTCTACATATTTCTCAAAACTTAATGATTTTTTTAGCATGATATTTATAGAGAAGCACTGTGATTATGTCTGTGTGCAGGATTTTCCTCAATTGAATAGTATCATCGACACACAAAAAATATCCATGAACATGAATCTTATATAGGGAATCCATGTTTGACAATGACTCTTAAACAAAAAGTAACAAATTTTTATGATTTTAATTCTAAACAAAGACAATGATTTGTATTTTTATTCATTCTCTCCTAACATTTTATGGTTTCTTGTGTAGGCATGATCTCCACAATAATTTCTCATTAAATTTTAGGATCAAATATGAGATTTCTCAAAAATCTCTAATTTCTTACTTAGAAAATAAAACCATGTCATCCTGGAGAAATAATAAATGAAGGATACATAATATATAGAATACCCTAGAAGCTATCTTGGTACTAGCCCAAATACATCACTATGGATTAGTTCCATAATTTCATTTTCCCTTATAGTGCTATATAGGAATCTAACATGATTTTTTCCCCATAATGCAGTGTTCATCATAATTATTTCTAGAGAGTTACTAGGTAATCCTTTGACCATACCTTTTATTTTAATAGATTTAAGTCCTTTCTCTCCAATATTTCCCATAATTTAATGCCATAATATGTTTTTATTAACTACAAAAGAGGTTGAATTGAAAATTTCAAAAATAACTTCACTATTACAACTACTTGGTCACTGTGCTTTGAAAACTTGTATGATGACCAAATCTAAATACCTCTAATAAACATCATTACTCCACAAACCTTATGACATGAATCCTTCTATAACATATCATGCATGCCTGCATCACCCATTTGAATGGTAGAAATTACGTTTCTGGCTAAACCTAGAATATATAGTAGCCTTACCAATGTTCTACTCCAAGCACCTGTCACTAGCAATCTAACATGACCTCAACTTACTACCATAGTTATCAAGATGTACCCTATGTAGACATACCATAATATTCTTCATGTTCATAGAACCATTTCCTATGGGGTATCATATGGTACAATTCTCTTGAGTCGAACAACCATGCCTTGTCATCTAACTATGTAATTCTCAAATCTAAATAGGCATCCCCTCCTTCATGTGAAAAAGTTCTCCCTTCATTTAAATCCTCATCGTATCCATTGCTTTTCTCACCGATATTAAACTTAAAATATCTTATAATGTGATCCAGATTGAATATTTATATTGTTTTCATCAATATTGATGCTCTTAGAGTGTAAAATGTGGAGGAATCAACCGATAGGAAAATTTTTATCGGTGGGGCCTAGTTTTGCAAAACGAGATTTGAAACCTTCTGAGAAATTTTTTAGGCATCAAATGACATTTTTTTCCAATTTACTATGGCACATTTTTTCCCTATTCTACAAATAGATAACGTTTTAGCTCCACAATAATTGTGTCAATAAGAGTTTATATGTGCAATTTATTCCACTTGGAAGTTGAATTTCTTGTTTTCACCACCATAATTTGAGAGGATGCCACATCAACCCCCATTATTCATGAAATGGTCTAGCCACATTATTATGATGAAAAATACTTTATAAGGGTCTATATTTAAACTATGGTTAATATTTGAGGTATTAAAACTTAACCACTAGTAGGATATCAGGTTGTGTTATACCTAGACCACCAGGAGGAAAAGGGGTTCCATTCTTTTGAGTGCATTTGTTCCATATATGAGCACAAATAGCCAAGAGGGATAGGCGATAGAGAACAAAAATATTATTTGTACGCTTTATTAGCCAAAATTCCACATGCCATACTTCTTTATACTTGCATCAATATTTCCATTCAGAGAAAGATAGTGGAGTCACCTCACCTTCCAACTACGTTTTTCTCCCATAAAAAGAGTTTCCTAGTGGAATATCCACAACAATTTACAAATCATATTGGTATTAGAGCCAAGTTTATATGGGTGCATCATGGATATTTATAGGGGATATATATTAGTTGTGATTTTTTTTTTAAAACCCTAATGATGGTCGATGAATCTATGAATAACCATCATGATCCTATAGAGGAGAGGTTTTCATGGCTATAAAAACAAGTTGAAGATATAAATCATAATGTAAGTCTCCTCATGATGGCCCTGAGTAATACGATTATAATATTCATAGAATAAGGGGGTTCTATTACAGAGTACAAATCAGAGGGGAGATCAGAAGATTGGGAAGAAACAGAGAACCAACTAAAGAAAAGACTAGAAAAAGATCAACCCAGTTCGAGTGTCGTGAATCATTCACAGTCCCTATAAAAAATGGAAGCAAAGGTAGATATCAAGTTGTACCATCGAAATATAGATGATCTAAATCTAAATCACTAGTTTCAACAACTAGAAGTGTATTTCAATGTCCATCAAATATAGGAAGAACAAAAGATTTCATTTGTGTAACTGAAATTAGAGGGTCATGCCCTCACTTGGTGGGAAATCCACATGGAGAACTTGAGATTGGAGTAAAAACATCCAATGATTAAGTGGGATGAATTTGAAACCCTCATAAAGTCATTGTTTTTCCATATTGGCTATGAAGAGGACTAGTGGGTTCAATAGCACTACTTCACGAAAAAGCAGGGGCAACGCATGCAGGAGTACACCATAGAGTTCAAAAATATGGACATAATGTTGGGTGTCTCTCTAAAAAACACATATTTACTCCTTATATATTTAGGGGTTCTACACTTCCATTTGTGGGTGAAAGTGATGTTGTTCAAGCCCAGAATGGTGGACAAGATGTTAGAAAATCAGAAAGGCATAAAATTTTTCTCTTGTTGATAATTACTTGTGATTTATTTGAGTTATTATTATATTTTTATGTTCTTATTATATTTTTTATTTTATTATTTTATCTTAGTTCATCAAGGAACTACTAAAACGAAAATACGAATATCAAGGATGCTAGATGTAGGCACTCAACCGGTGCTGAAACCCCTATGTAGGGGAAAACCCAGTCAAGAACTCTTCCTTCAGTAATTCAAAATGAAATAGACGAAGACCTTAGAGATACATACCTTCCTCCTCTACCAAGTTAGCCTCTCAATGAGGTACAACATTCTTCAATAGTCTCTTCTTGTTCAGTAGCTATATCCCAACATTAACCTAAAAATTTTGGCCCTATCTTCACCATAATTTTGACCCAGCTTCATAATTTTGGCTTCCCAGCAACTATAGAATTTTGACTCTCTAGAAAAACTTCAGTACTTCACACGTGTGGAATAGTAGAGAGAAAATTTTGGCTTCTTAATCAATATGATGACCACCTTATTCTTTTCTATAGTATTCCTTCTTGTCCCTTAAATTTCACACCCTTTTCTTGCCCAAAAGTTGCAGTACGAACTTCATGAGTAAGTGTGACAAAAGAGGTCGGGTTGCTGCCTTTATATAGTGATTTTTCTCCTTAGTTTAGGTTGAATTATCCATTTTGAGGCCAACTTGGTGGAGGAGGCATAATTTACCTATTTTATAATAAAATAAATTTCTTCATTGAAAAATAGTTCTCACGAAGGGTATTTTACAATATGACATGGACAAGGACAATTGACATAATCCCTAGAAGGATTCAATGGTGGCTTTGACCTAAAAAAATTTGACCGAAGCATGAAACCCATGCTTTAATAAATCAATTTATTTACTAATAAAAATGAAAAATATCTATTTTGACAAATATATTTCATTATGACTCAAAGTACAATTATGAAGAAGGACACTAGTTATATTCTTCAACAATCTGTCTTAAGTAGGGAGGTATTCATAATTACCTATATCTATAGAGGTACATGTAATATATCCAAAATGAACTACAAAGAGTTCTATAACACTTAGTGTTGTAGACTAGAAACCTGACCATGGTATTCTATCCAGGTGGGACTAAGATGGACTCAAGCTTTCAACCAGTCTAGGTACCATCACGCTTACTTGATAGCCATCAACCTAGTGATCTAGGTGCATATCCAAGGTCAAAATCCAATACCAATGCCACCCTCCCTCTTTGGGATCTATGCATCAAAACATAGTCCAACCAAATTTCCCCCTAAGTATCCACCATTAGATGCTTCAACTATTCATATCAAACTAGATATATCCATTTTCCCAAGCATGCTTCCAAAGTGTTAAACCTTTTTATGGATATATTTACTTGTACAAACACAAAACCCAATCAGCATTAAAATTTCAAATATACATACAATTAAAATAAAGCCTTTGAGGTCCTCTTTCATTTGGATGTTGCTTATATTATCATCAAATCATCCAATATACAATTTTTTTTGGAAGTTTTCTTCTTCTTTCATTTATTCAAAAACACTAAAAACATATTTAATTATTTTGTTTCAAAATTTATGAACATCTATCAATAGTACCTTTTCTTTATTCAAAGTATTCACTATCATAATATTCCCTCCCTCTCGACTAGGGAGATATACCCTTTCTTTTATCCAGAATCCCTCTCTATTTAGAGAGATCAACCACATCTTCTTTTATAATATGGGAGAAACTTTTATGGCTCTATTCTATCTTACGACATCAAGGTCATCATAACTTCCTTCACCATTATTACTAATATTATCAAGTCAATTTTACTTATGAACATCTTCAATATCTTGAAGATTATGTACTTGCACAACTTAAACAACAAGTGAAACCAAAAACAAATATACAAAAGAATGAAGTTAGTTATATCAAAATCATGTACATAAAATAATGGAAGAATTGTACTTTAGACATCAAACAACTAAACCTAGTTAGGTTCATAATAAAAAAGAGTCACAAAATAGACTTCAACTTCTTGCTGGAGTATTTTTTTGTTGTCACAAACCATAGACTTTATCATCCAGACTTTAATATATCAATATTAATATATATAGGGTTTCAATATTACTTTTAGAGACATATATACTCTACTATAATTTATTGAAAACTATATATTCCATCTTTGAGACTCAAAGCCTTAGATATCAAAAATTCAATCAAACATAATTCTACAATGGATCTAAGGATTCAACAGTTTATAATTTACATGTTAGATTCTACTAAGGTTTTTTTCAAACACTACATTTTATCAAAACTAAGTCATATCGGAAACAATATCATCATATCGTAGAATATCAATTTCTACTAGGGCTTTGTTACAAACCCTATAATTCACAAACTAATACATAAGTATCATTAATTGGGTTGGCATACTCACATATACATATCTATAATTTCATGCACTATCATTTTACATTAGTATCAACTAGGCAAGCCCAAGACAAAAACATAAATACATCAAAGTTACATATATATCAATTTCAATCAATCTATGGTTTCAATCATACAGACGAGAATACAACTAGGATCTTACTTACAAGGGTTTTGTTCAAAAACCCTGAAGATATAGGGTTTCAACACATAACTAAGATATTAATAGAAACCCCTAAGGACTAGGGTTTATATCACAAGAATACCAAAGCATAAGCATCAAATGAATAGGAATTCTAGATCTCATCAACAACCCTATGTAGACTAGGCTTTCATAATTTACATTGGCATACCCTTAGGTTATGGTTTTACACTAAACCTTAAGACTTAGGGTTCCACAAGATTGATCAGATAATTTCATGAGGGTATATTCAATATAATGATTAATCACCCTAAAAAGAATATTTGTGATTAAAAACCATACACATAACAATGTCAGTAATGTAAAGTAAAAATAATATAAGAATGATCATACCTTTTATATGAACATAAATTTATAACAAATCTTATAGTCTAAGACATATCTTTAGTTGTTTCTAAACAAACCTTGTGGGACATCAATTTTTGAAGGGATTCCTTTGCAACATATTTTATTTCATGCTTCAAGTCTTATCCTTTTAAATCTCCTCCATAACCTTTGAAAATTCAACAAGCTTTCCTAACCAAGGAAAATATAAAGAGAAAGGTTATTAGCATATGAGACAAACATATTTTTGATAATAGAGGGAAACCAAACATAAAAGAGGAGACAAGGAACATGATACTTATCTTTTGGTAAAGTACTGAAGGCTCCATATTAATATAATCTTGAGGGATACCTAAAACTTATAATTCAAAAAATTTCTAACAAGACATGTTAGACCTATGAATTCTAGAAATCAAAACATAAAAGAAACAATTCAAAAATTTAAAATAGAAGGATATGTGAGGGATAGTATTCCCTAAGAGTCCTTGGCAAATAGATCTTTGATCTCAGATTCTTCAGCCTTTTTTTTATTTAGTGGACCTTTGTCAACAACATTTGCATATTATCTCTCTCTTATTATTCCTTGGATTCTCTAGACAGTTACTTTTGTAGTGACCCATCTTGTATAAATTGTAACATTCGATGTTGGATAGGTCAACTTTCTTCTTTGGTTCTTTGAATTTATTGAAGGTTCCCTTCTTCTTGTGATGAGCAGAATAGGCATTAGAGATGTCTTATTCTTCATCCTCCTTCTTTTTGTTCACTAATGATACTTGAGCTTCTTATTGGCTGCATGCATTCTTCATTTTCTCAAATGTTGGTATATCCTTCCAACTATTAACTCCTGATTGAAATGCACTCCAAGATTTTGGCAGTCTTAGAAGAGCAGTAATTACAAGCTCCTTTTCTAGGAAAAAATCATCTATTTTTTGGATTTCATCTCTGATTGTATATATCCTTGTAAAATATGATGACATGGTGTCATATTATGTCATATTAATAGTACTTAATTCATTCTCGAGACTTTATATTTCACCAATTTTCTTGATTTTGAATAGTTTGGAAAGATCCTCATACATTTCTTGAGAAAAATCTATGTTCGATATTTATGGGATTAGGTTGTACTTAAATCCATCCATTATTAGGTTAATGGACAATATTTGTGTTTCTATAAACATTTATTTATTTTTTTCACTTGATTCATTTGAAGGCTTCTTGATTTTTCCTTCAACAAGATTCAAAACTTTGTTCTTTTTGAGAATAAGATCTATCCTCTTTTTCTAGGCCTTGTAGTTAGAGGCTCATTCTAGCTTGTTCTGTCCATTCATTAAATTTTGAATATTGATATCTTCTACTCTTTGTTACTTGACCTTGAAACTCCTTATTCTCCTTTCACTATCTCTTCAACCTACCTTTTTTCTCCCTTCTTTCACCTTATCTCTGATACCATGTTAGAAACTTGGAAAGGCAGTAAGACTTTCTCTTGTTGATAATTACTTGTTCTTTCTTTGAGTTCTTATTATATTTCTTATTTTCTTATTTCATATTAGTTCATCAAGCAATTACCAAAACCAAAAGACAAATATCAAGGACACCAGATGTAGGCACTAAGTCAGGGCTAAAACCCCTATGTAGGGGAAAACCCAGTCAAGAACTCTTCCTTCAGTAATTAAAAAGTCGATAGAACAAGAAATTATACCTACAAACCTTCCCTCTCCACCAAGTCAGCATTATAATGAGGTAAAATGACCTTCATTAATCTCTTCTTGTTCAATAGCTATAGCCAACATCAAAGCAAAAATTTTGGCCCCAACTTCACCAAAATTTTGAACCAACTTTAGAATTTCGGCTTCCAGGCAACTACAAAATTTCATCTCTCTAGCAGCACTTCATAAATTCGCACGTGTGGAATAGGAGAGAGACAAATTCAGTTTCTAGATCAATATGATGACCTCCTTCTTCTTTTTTGTATTCTTCCTTCTTGTCCCTTCAATTTTTCACCCTCTTCTAGACCAAAATTTGCAATACGAACTTGATGAGTAAGTGTGAAAAATTAGGTCCGTTTGCTACCTCTATATAGTGATTATTCCCCTTAGTTTAGGCAAAATTTTCCACTTTGAGGCTGATTTGGTGGAGTAGGCATAATTGACCTATTTTACAATAAAATAATCTTTTCGACTTTGACAAATAAATCCCAAGAAGGATATTTTACAATCTGACATGGAGAAGGACACTTAACATAAACCCTAGAAGCCTTCACTTGAGGATTTCACCTAAAATAAATTGACCTAGTATTGAAACCCATGCTTTAATAACTCAAATTGTTTAATCATAAAATTTATTTTTCTTTCTTTTAGCAAATATATTTCATTATGACTCATGTACTTATGAAGACTGACACTAGTTATATTCTTCAACATGAGGCTTGTGTACATGCACGATACCTTGAAAACATACACATGAAGAAAGGGAATTCAAGTGGATTAAAGAAGAAGGAGAAACATAATGCATCTATGGAGGGGAAGAAAAGAAACCATGGGGAAAATATGAAAACAAAACAACCACAACACATCAGTGTAAATATCCTAGCAACCAATTTAACATTGAAAACAATACAGAGGAGAAGTGTTGGAAGTTACATTGAGAGACTAACATGAAGAATATTGATAAATACAATAAAAAGAAGAACCTCATGGCCATTGATTCGAGAAACCAAATTGAACATAGCTCCGACGTGAATGAGAAGATAATCTATATATCAATGTAGAAGGAGGTGAATCTGAGTAGCCTTCAATAAGAAGAAGAGAAATTTATGACCAAACTCTTCCATATAAAGATATAGGTCAAGAATACCAAGATTGATATTTTTTTAACTCAAGATTGAAGGAAAATCTCATTTCAGCAGATCTATTCAAGAATTTGGGGTTTGAATTTCATGATCATCCAAGCCCATATCCATTGGAGTGGATAAATAAGGATGTAGAGTTGAAGGTAACGAAACAATGCAAAATTAAATTTTCCATAAGTATTGATTTAATTGATGAAGTGAAGCTAGATGTATATTTGCGAAGATCCAACCAAGAATCGATGGAAAATTGTTCACCATCAACGTGCACAAAGGCTAGTAAAATTTTTTGATGGTAAGTGCAAACCAAGCCAAGAAGTTGATCAATTATGGCAAGAAGTATGTTTTATTATTTTTAAGAGAAAATTAGTCTGTATAAGAGTCAATAAGAGACAAGGCCTCCCTAGATGGGCATATTGAGAAACATAAATAGAAATTTTAATAGTTGTTATAGGAATATAGGGATGCTTTCTAGGAGCCTAAATGGTTACAACCAAAGAGGGAAGTGGAGTATGAGATCTAGCTATTATTGGACTCCCCATTGCCAAATATTTGGAAATACATACAATATGTTATAGAAGCAAGTGAGGTGAAGAAAGAGCTACAACAAGTACTAAAATAGGGTGTCATTTGACCAAGTAGATCACCATTTGGGTCACCCATAATCATTATGACAAAGACGGATGAGACTTGGTGGATGTTTATATATATAACGAATTGAAAAAAGATCATGCTCAAGAACAGGTACCCTGTACCTAGGATAGATCATCTGCTCGAAATGTTAAAACAAGAAAAAACTTCACCAAGTCCTTCAAAACTAGGAAAGGTTTGTATTAGTGGTTATTCATGCCATTTGGACTATGTGATGCACCAGCTACATTTCTAATATTAATGAATGATGTAATGTTCCCTTTTGGAGATTCATTTGTTACTATTTATTTGGATGATATACTTGTATACAATGCTACCTAGTTGGAGCACATCTCACATTTGATGTAGGTGTTGGAGACATTAAAGAAGCACCAAATACTAGAAAATCTCAAGAAGTGTGAGTTTGCAAAATATTCTGTTGTGTATCTGGGATATGTGATAGGCGGAGGAGAGTTGAAGATATATCCTGCCAAGGCAGAGGCCATCATGAAATGGTTAGTGTCTACTAATGTTTCTAAGGTTATGATTCATTGGGGCAACACAGTACCTAAGGAAATTTATAGACATGTATTCAACGATAGAAACAATTCTCCATGCCATAATATAAAGTGGAAAGTGTTTCTTGTAGGGAAAGGGTTAATAAAGGGCCTTTGACAAGCTAAAGAAGAAGATTAGTCAAGCACCAGTTTTTGCATTACCAAACTTGCAACAAACCTTTGAAGTGTAGACATATGTGAGTGGGTATGCTATGGGAGTGTTCTTGCTGCATGGAGGAAGGTTTGTATGCTACCATTATGAAGTATTTCATGGGACAATTCTTAACTACCCTACCTATGACAAGAAACTTTATGCCCTGCTGTAAGTTGTGAAGAAGTGGAAGCACTATGTTAGCACTGGTTTTGATTCCTTTCAAAGCTTCCCTCTCTGTCATTTTTCTTGGCCTATAGCTCCTTATGATTCAATTTTCCTTTTCAGTTCGGTTGTAAGATGAAAGTGTCACTGTCACAATGTAGTGGTGAGAAAATTTCATTTTTACCTTCATTCATTTCATTTTCCCTCTTTAACCTTTCATTTTTTCTAAAAACTCAAAGTCCAACATTTCATTTCTTTCAAAACCCATTTTTAACTATTAAAATCCATTTTTTATAGTTAAAAAGCAGCTCTACATGCACCACAGCAAACCTTGGGAATATCATATGTCATATGATATAACTTACCACACTTAATAACATTGTGGACCCCTTACCCTTTCATTGCAATCGGCTTATCACAGTTTTAAATTTCGTTCGCGTTACAATTTCTGTCTCCTAAAAAACTCTCGATTCCCTGATTGCGATGTAAATGTGCCCCATCTTCCATTCTCATTACACATCGCACTTCACGAATCTTAACCTTTAACTCCCATTCCTTATAAAAAAATCCTGATTCACAATTTTCAGTATTGTCTGGACCCCACCTTCCCTGCCACATCACCCTCCGCTTATCGCACATCCCCCTTCGCAAATTTTAACACTTACCTCCCATTTCTCATAAAAAAACTTCGATTTGCGATTTTCGAGCAACCCCACCTCCTTGCCTCATCATCACCCCACTTGTATCTTATTTTTAAACATTCTGACCCTGATCTACGATTGTGATATATGTATAAAGGGTTTTTCTCCTCCCACTCATCATTTATTTATAATCTCTCCCGCTAATAAAATGAAACTTCGCTATCTCTTTTAATCTTCCTTTATCCCTATCACGAAAAAAAAGAAACCAAAGGAAAGGAACAATGGCATATTTTCTCTTAAACATATTTCTACCATTACTCTCAGTACCAAGACATTTCTGTGAGGCACCAGGCAGCATTCAAGGAACATCCACATGTCACTTTCACTGTTTTTTACACTTTTTGTGGAGTTGCTTGCACCAGAACAGAGGAGGAGTCTTCCTATAGACTGCCACATCATACAACCACTTCGAATTGTTAGCCTTGATGTTGTTTATTTTTATTATGTCATATCACTTTGTATTAAAGTTTTTGGATAAGCCTCATCTCTTGCACGAGATGGTAATAAATTTTAGGAACATATTTACTCCTTTTGTGGGGATGACATTTTTATATTTCTGTATATATGTGACAAACTATTATGAAGTAAACGAGGGGGTGGTTGATGGCATAGAGCAAAGTGCCTTGTTTCTAATCCTCATGCCATTCCTGAAGTTGTGTATTTTTGAACAAATAATACATTCCAGATTACGCTCTTGAGGATTCACAAATCATATGGTGTGTGTATTCTTTTCCCTTTTGTTTTTACATACTTTATATACCTTTCCATGTTTATCATAAAAGTTCTATCTTATGATTTTATAAGTCTTGTGAACCTACAAGACATATGGATATCTTTTTGTAAGTCTTGTTCCAAGCTTTCCTGATTCAGTATGAATTGAAGATTGTTCATAAGAATTCCTTGAGGTGGAATTAAACCCTGTTTCATGTTTTTATAAGTCTTTTGATCTAGCATGCATGTTAATCTGTTTTTGTTAGCCTTGATTCACCAAGAATTCCCGATTCATGAGGTCATGTTAGTCAGAATCATTCCTTGTAATGGGATTCTTTAAATGTAAAATGAGATTCTTGTAAGTATTTCTTAAAAAACCTTCTTTCATTAGAAATTATAGGTATGAAATTTTTGTCATTCTTTCCTTCCAGTAGTGGATTTCTGTCCTACAGACCCACTGAATTTCTCCCAATATTCAAATCATTGAATTGCAAACTTTTCTACCACATCGTATATACAAGTGCCCTCATATGTGTCAAATCATTTTATCTCTTCAATGTCCCTTTCAGAGTGCTTGAGGTCCAACCACTTTCATCGCACATCGCACTTTGCAGATCTTAAAATTTAACTCTCATTCCTCATTACAAAACTCCTAATTCCTCGATTGCAATGTAAATGGGCCCCACCTTCCATTCTCATCGCACATCACACTTCACAAATCTTAACCTTTAACTCCCATTCCTCATTAAAAAACTCCCGATTTGCGATTCACAGTATTATCTGGGCCCCACCTTCCCTGCCACATCACCCACCACTTATCACACATCGCCCTTCGCAAGTTTTAACACTTACCTCCCATTTCGCATAACAAAACTCCCTATTTGTGATTCTCGAATTGCCCCACCTCCTTGCCTTGTCATCACCCCCATCACAAATCACGTTCTCTCCCACTTGTGTCTTATGTTTAAACGTTCCAACCCTGATCTATGATTGTGATATATGTATAAATGTTTTTTCTCCTCTCGCTCAAAATTTATTTAATAATATCTCCCGCTAATAAAATGAAACTCCGCTATCTCTATTAATATGCCTCCATAACCTATTAAACCTTCATATTTCTCGCTCCTCTTTTATTTCTCCTACTAGCCCACAATTCAACGTGTCTCCTTTTCATATCTTTCACATGCCCAGTCCTTTTGTTTGAAACCTATCTATATGGGTTTTTCCACTCCAACACTCTTTCCATGTTTATTTTGAAACCCTATCACGACAAACAAGAGACCAAAGGAAAGGAATAGTGGCAGAGTTTCTTTGAAAAAAAATTCTACCATTACTCTCAGCACCAGCATGTTTCCACAAGGCACCAGGAAACATTCAAGAAACAGTCACAGGTTTACAGAAGATCCAGCAGCAAAGGTTTTAAATATTAGACACCTATCAAAAAATAACAATATCTTCTTAAAGCTCAAAGACAGTTTGTCAATATGATTAATTCTATCAAAGTTCTGTTAGGATTGTAAATGGATAAAAATAGTGGATACTTTTTCTCCTTCTTATTTGTTTTCTGTTAAGTTGTTATGAAAGGAATTTGAAGGTCTAAGCCTTGCTGGTAGATCTATTGTAAAATTATAAATAGACAAAAGACAGAGGAAGAAAGGGTTCATTGGTTTTTCAACTTATTGTATACTGTATTGAATATTTGTGAGTTAATAATATATCCAGATGCACTCTTGAGGACTCATAAACTGTGTGTTGTGCGTATTGTTTTCCCTTCTATTTTTACATACTTTATCTGTCATTCCAGATTTATCATAAAATTTCTATCTTATGTTTTTATAAGTCTTTTGAACCTTCAAGACACATGGATCTATTTTTGTAAGTCTTGTTCCAGGATTTCCTGATTCAACATGAATTGAAGATTGTTCATAAGCATTCCTTGATGTGGAATTAAACCCTATTTCATGTTTTTATAAGTCTTTTTATCTAGCATGCATGTTAATCTATTTTTTCAGCCTTGATTCACCAAGAATTCCTGATTCATGAGGTCATGATAGTCAGAAGAATTCCTTGTAATGGGATTCTTTAAATGTAAAGTGAGACTCTTGTAAGTTTGTTAAAAGAATTCTTCAACTATACATTTCAGATATGGAATTTTTGTCATCCTTTCCTCTTAGAAGTGAGCTTTTGTTTTACATATCCACTGTGTTGTAGCTCCTAGAGACAACCTAGAGTTGTGATAGACCAGTGCCGAGGACATCTTAGCATAGCAAGGAGCCTATAATATAATGTGTGAAGTTGTCAGCTTCAGCGCACATGCTATCTCCTGTAAACAGGGAAATAAAATTGAATGGGACCAAACCCTCAGAAACTAACACAGGAAAAGAGATACTACAGAGGAAAGATGCAAAACTCTGATACAAAAGCAACAAACAATTCAGAGACAGTTTACTGCAAAGCGAGCCGATTCAGAAATACTTCACAGACATAAATTATCAGAAGGTGTATGTAGTGAAAGAAATATTGAGAAGATACTAGTTAACATTGAGCTGATACCCAGATATGCAATACCACCATGCATGGGCTTACCAATCTAAGAATCCATACATGATAATAGCATTTTAAAAGAACCCTCCCAAAGAAAATAATATAGCAGAAGTATGGTTAGCAGAATAATGGAACAAAATATCATGCATGAGCCATATTTAAAGCGCTTGACTGATCCGAGCATGGGCATCAACTAGGATGAATCCATACCAAAAATCAGTGATCCACTCGCATTCCAAAACATGATACAAGAAAGATGGATGAAATGAAGTGTTCTATTAATATAGCACAATAAATAAGGTTACAGACTATGAAATACCAAAGACCAGAATCCTCTTTGAGAGATAGAACTCCTCCTCACTGAGACCCTATGGGCTCTGAGCCTTCATACAAGAGTTTTACAAATTGTATATAAAAAGCCTTTCACTGCATAATTTTCTGATAAAAATCTGGAACCCTTACAATGTATTTCTTCATGGTATTTATAGAAAAACTAAAACCTAGCAAAAGAGGTAGGTGATGAACATTTAATTGTATCATTAAAACCAAATGGTGGAGGAGTGCCTGCCCATACTTCTTGACAACACTGCATTGATTGTACTCTGTGGCCTGCTAACTGAAATAAATGCACTGAGTGAAAAATCTCTTCAGGAACACGGTATAGGGATAACCATACCAACATTTTGTCCTTCCCTGAAAGAAAACTTTGTTGGAATAAAGCCTTGAGGACCTTGTTTTCTATGTGTAGATCTTTCGAATGATGTGCAGGATCTTCAATTTGGTACTCTGCTCCAGAAGGCTAGAACAAGGCTCCCAAAATCTTCAGCTACTTGTATTTAATTCTCTGTTGATCACTGATATTCTTTCTCTGCTCCATTGATATCTCCATCTGAGAAAAAGACGCCTTGAACGTTCTTACAGGGTTTTGACAAATCTGAACCCTGCCTCCTTTAATTGAAGTCTTGTCAGTTTGGCTTCCGAGGACTTTCTTCATAATTCTGCCCTGAAATTGGTCCTTTGATGTGTGCTCGATCACAACAATTAAGACTGTGAGTCATGATAGTTCTTCGTTGCTGCACACCTGCAAAATCCGCAAGCTCGTTAAAGAAAACCATGCGCGGGAAGGTGAACACAGTGGGGACGATGACAGGGTTAATGGAAATGGTCGTGTAAACTGTGATATGGTGAAACAACATAGGGTGGTGGAAAAACGTGGTGGAGGTATGGTGGACAAGCTGACCAGAGAAAAACATTTAAATATAACGTATGAATGAAATATATAAATGGCGGAGGAAGGAATGTGATAACATGTGGGGTGATTATGTGGAGGGAGACCGGGTCAACGGCGGGGATGATGAAATCTCAGCCGTCCGATCTCATGAGGAGATCGACGGTGGAAAGAGCGTTGGAGGCAATGCGCAGTGGGTCAGGGGCGTGATTGGTTTGCGTTAAATCCCATGCAGCTTCGGGGTGCGACAATCGTCGGATGAACGCTCTCAGATCGGACAGTTGTGGTGAATATCACTGCATGACTTAGACTGAACAATAATGCGCGATGGAGAGTGGTTTCGGGTCCGTACGCAGGGACACGTGGTGAGTGCGGTATGGAATCGCTGGCCGAAGGAGAAATACCGCCTACCGCTGAAAGGCAGTGCAATACATACCACCCGGTTTTGAATAGTGTTCTGAGCGCGGGGACCACCAGGACAGGCGCATCGCGAACTGTTGATTTCGTGGTCTAATCAGACGATTGTCGGGGAGTCTGTAGGCGCAGCGGAGATGAATGAACATCGTCTGATCTCATACAGATCTATCGCTCGAAATACTCTCAATATCCCTTTGATAAGCGCGTATAGAGCTAGCAATTGGTTCGGGCTTTTGGTCTCTTGGAGGAAAAGAACAGAGGGGCTAGGGCCGAAGGAGCTATGCCTCGAATATTTTTAAATATGAATTCCCAGCCTTTGATAATGTATTTTGGAGGTGGGAAATAGTAACGATAGGTTTGAGGATGGTTTTCCAAGGCTGCAAAGGGGGAAATTGAGAGCTCTGAGCCAGATTGACTGTGAAATTTTATGTGAAATGGATTATGATCAACATCGGCTCCACCTGGGGACGGCATGTTCATCCTTGGACATGTCGAGAACTCGCAGACCCTCTGATCATCATGCATGTAGGCTCTGCTCCCCAGCACCTTCATTTTTCACTTTATCATTCATAACAACACCAACATTATTTAAACAAAAACAGAAAGGAAGCTATCATACAATATAATACATCAGGCTGTGTTTTCCTAAATCATAACTGAAAGTAGGGCTTGAGAAATTGACCATTTACAGGGGCATCCAGCAAGTCTCCCTGTAGATTCTCCAACCTGAAATTATTATTGCCCCCCTGCTCCATGATTTTGAAAGGACCAAACCAGAGGGGGTCAAATTTACCATGTTTTCCCTTCTCAGCTCTCCGGATATCCCATCTGAGCACCAAATCACCAATCTGCAGTTTCCTGTCTTTTGCGTGCTGATCAAAAATGTGTTTCATTTTCTCTTGATATTTTGTTAACCTCTGGTTCACCTGGCCCCGTATTTCTTCTAATTCCACTAGTTGATTGATTCTCCTGATCATATCATCAGGTTCCTCCTAGCTTTCTTGCATGAAGCGCGCCACTGGTAGAGCCAGCTGTATAGGAAAAACTGCTACTCATCCACATACCAATTCATAGGGATATTTCCCAGTTGCTCTCTTGCTGGTGATTCTATTAGCCCATAGAGAAATTTCAATTGGGAATCCCAATTCTTCTGATTTTCATTAATAGTCTTATTCAAGGCCCTCACCAAAGTTTTATTTGAAGACTCTGCAAAGCCATTTCCTTGTGGATAGTAAGCTGTAGAGTGGCTCAGTATGATATTGTATTGCTGGCAGAAATTCACAAATTTTGCAGACTTGAAGGCCTGTGCATTATCAGTCACTATCCTAGTAGGACAGCCAAACCTGGATATGATATTCTCCTCCATGAACTTTATGATCACAGTATCTGTAGCATTCCTTGCAGGTATGGCTTCCACCCATTTAGTGAAATAATCAGTGGCTGTTAATATCCATTTATGTTGTCCACTTGATGGGGGATGTATCTCACCTATAAAATCAATACCCCATTGTTTGAATGGTTCATCCACATGCACCAGGATCAGGGGAAATGGTGTTGATTTTTGTCTCTCAGCAAATTTCTAACATTTATCACATGCTCTTACCCTGGCAAAAACATCTCCAAAAATTTTTGGCCAATAGAAGCCATCTTTCAGAATTTTATGAGCTGTAGCCCTCCAACTGTAGTGACCTCCACAGATCCCTTCATGGAATTCTGCAATAATACTCTCTACTTCATCCTCTATGAGACACAGGAGTAAGATTCCTGAGGGATCTCGCCAGTATAGCCAGCCATTGGCGACTATGTACTTCTGTGATTTCAGCCTCAACGCTCTATATTTAGTTTTGTCACAACTTGGAGGGAAGCTGAGTGTAAGGATATATTCTACTATCTCTTTGTACCACTGACTGGTGAGGTACTTTATATGCGTTTCTGGAGTAGCTACTCCAATTCCATGTCGTTCTTCTTTCTCCTCAGGTTCCTCACTTGCTATAATGGATAGATTTATGCCCAGAGCTTGATAGTTTGATTCAGATAACATTTTGGCAAGCCCCTGTCCTTTGATCAGCATAGTAAGGCAGATTTCTAAGTCATATTCCTGTATTTTAGCGATCCACTTACCCATCTTTCCTTCACTATCCCCCTGAATAAGGATGTCTTTTACAGCAGCTACAGGCACAAATGCAGTGATGCGGGACTGTAAGATATATACTCGGAATGCTTTGAGGGATTTCACTAGGGCGTATGCTTGCTTTTCCAATATGTTGTATTTTAATTCTGCATCACAGAGCACTTGACTGAAGAAGGCAATAGGCTGCTCATACCCTTCCTCATTTTTATGCAATAAAACTCCTGCTATTGTACGAGGTGATGCAAAAGAGAAAATCATGAAAGGTTTACCATAATCTGGTCCAGCTAGCACAGGGGCTTCTCTAAAAGCATTCTTTATCCTGGTAAATGCCTCCCGTGATTCTTGTGACCACTTTACCTCATTATCCTTCTTTAGCATATCTGTTATATGCCTAACTATCTCAGCATAGTTAGGAATAAACCTTCTTAAGAAATTTATGCGCCCTAGGAATATTTGTACTTATTTTTTATTTCTGGGAAAAGAAATATCATTTATAACCTCTACCCTCTTGGGATCTAGCTTCACCCCATCCTTAGTCACGATATGGCCTAAAAGCTTTCCCTCTTCTAATGCAAATAAAGACTTTTGAGGATTTAGAGAGAGACCATACCTTCTGCACTTCTCAAAATTTATTTGCAAATGTTCAATGTGCTCAGCATCATTCTTGGAAAACATATTAATATCATCTAGGTAGACCACCAAGAATTTATCTTGCTCCCCGACAAAATAAATATCCATTGCCCTCTGAAAAGTGGCCCCTGCATTAATCAATCCAAAAGGCATCCTGGCATACATAAATGTACCCCATGGTGTGGTGAAAGCAGCCTTCTTTTGATCCTCTGGAAGTACAACCACCTGATATATCCAAAGAATCCATCCACCATTGACATCCTGGAAGATCCAACCACTTTCTGCAGGATGTAATCCATTTTGGGAAGTGGATAATTATCCTTTAAGGATGCTCTGTTTAAATTTCTGAAATCCACACACAGCCTTATTTCTCCATTCTTCTTTCGTACAGGGACAAGGTTTGCCACCCATTCAAAGTACCTCAATGGTACAATTATTTTGGCCTTTAGAAACTTCTTGATTTCTTTCTCAATAGAAGGCAGCAACAGGGGATTGATTTGTATGAGCTTCTGCTTATGGGGATTTGCATCTGCCTTCAATGGAATTTTGTGCTGCATAATACTGATATAAAAAGTTTTCAAGTCCTGATAGGACCATGCAAACACATCTCTGTAAGACTGAAATAATATCTGATATAGATTTTTATATTCTTCAAGGATTTTCTTGGACAGTTTAACGATTTTGGGTTCAGCCTCAGTGCCCAAATTCAGGTCTTCTACCTAATTTTCTTCTACCACTTTGCTTGGCTACAGTGGGACATCATTTTTGTCAAATAATATTTCTAGAGGTACCAGCCCTCTAGGTATTATGTTTCCCTTTAACTGCAACACTTTGTTACCTGACACTTTCTCCTCCCAATTTCTTTCTGAAGAATTTTCAGATTCTACCTCTTCTTCATCATCAATCTTCATATTGGAGAATTCTCCTATTGTCTCTAGAAATCCTTTCATCTGTACTTCATCTTCAAATACCTTCCAGTGCTTGATGTTATCTGGGATTGAAGGCCAATAACGCACCTCAAATTCATATCTTAAAATAGGGTTCTGAGGTGGTCGAAATGTACTAGCAGCCACAGCAAGGGAGTCGGCCATCCTATTCTGCTCTCGGGGCATGAAATGGATATTGAATGACAAGAATAAGTTTTCTACCATGTCCCACACTTCATTCCTATAAGCCTTTAGCCTAGGATGCTTGGTCTGACATTGATTCCTGACTTGTCTGACTACTAGTTCTGAGTCTCCCAAAACCTTTAAACTTTGTATACCCATGCTCCTAGCTGTCTGCAATCCTAGCAGAAGTGCTTCATACTCAGCCACATTATTTGTAGCTTCATATTCTAGTTTGAATGACAATGGTACCCATCTTCCTGTAGGAGAAATTAATAATATACCTGCTCCATTTCCTTCTCTTGAATTTGCTCCATCAAAATGTAGTGTCCATATTCCTGCTTCTATGTTCTCTGAAGGTTGCTCGCTCTTGATCTAGTAGAAGGAGGGTTCATGAGCATAATCTTGATCTTCTTCCAGCATCAAGCATGAAAAATCTCCTTCCTTACTCTAGACTGGTGAATTTGCAGAATTGTCAGCCTTAGTCACCATCTTGACAAATCTAGTCTCCCTGTATAACCTCCTCTCCTGGCCACCAAAAACTGGGATAGTGGAATATGTTAAATCCATTTTAATTGATCTGCCAATTTTTGTTCCCCAGGACCTTGACAGCAACATACCAAAATGAGCTGGAATGTCAGCTACCACTATGTCCATTACCACACTTTTTGCTGGGATTTGGGCCAGATTGACCACCAAATCTTTGATCATCCCTAGACACTTAACTCTTTTGGATTCAAATGAATAGAGGTATTTATATGGACGTGTGATTTTTAAACCTAGTTGTTCCATGACTGACAGAGGCATAAGATTGTGGGAAGCTCCAGAATCTAGCATACAGTTATGTAATAGCAGGTCATGGATCACTAGAGACACATAGAAGGGAGGATTAGAAGGATCTATCTCCTCCACATGTGGGCCAAAAACTACCATGGGTCTCTCTTCTTGAAGGTTGAGACTATCTGGGATGATTGGTGCTTCTGGAGGGAGCATAAATGAGGTGACTTGAGCTTGGTATGCTAGCTGTTTCAACAGTTCAGTCAAGGGGACTGGGATTTTGACTTTTTCAAGTTATTTTTGCAGACTGAAAGCAGGAGGGGATTTTTCTATCACAACCTATTTTGACTCTTTATTTTCAACTGGGGGCTTGGTTACTTTAGACTCGGACTTGGCATTAGGAGAAGTGACCACTTTTAAAGAAGAAGGAGCTTGATCATTAGACTGGAAAGGTTTCTTTAGAGGTTGCTTACCTTTGTCTGCAGCTATCTACGTTGTGGACTCCTTCTGAGTAGGTACTTCCTTCTGGGGTAGCTCTTCTTCTTGCTCTTGGGTACGATTCCTCTTCCTAGAAGATCTGAGCTCATATCTTCTATTGAAATGTGCTTGCATGAAATCATCAAATTGTTTACAATAATGATCAAATTCTGCTTCTTCTGCGTCTCTGATCTTTTCTTCTTTTTGTAACGAACACCCAGCTTCATCATTCCCTTGCGAAGGCCACTCTTCTCCATCACTATTTGAAAAGGCAAGATTTTCATCCTCCAGTCTATAGGCAGCATCCTCAGTAGGATCATCTACTGGACCTTCCAGGTACAATGGGTGTGGCACTTGATCCTGTTGCTCCTTTGCTTCCCTTGGCAATATTTGCAAAGGTGGTTTCCTATATTGAGGATTGTAACCTTTGTTTGGAGCATTTTGGAAATTTTTGAAGGCTGTGTTCTTGGCTTCCAGTTCAAGCTTGACCATTTTTTTAATCAACTTGCTCATTTCTTCCATTTTGTCATTGGTTGAGTCCCTGTCTTGACTAGAAGTGGACACCTCCTCTTTGCCCCTTCTCCCGGTATCCTGCTCAGTTATTCCTTTTGATTTTCTAGTGGAGGCAAATTTTGCTTCCAACTCTAGTGCATCTGCCTGAGCATCATCCAGAGTAGCAGGCTTTCTTTCTCTGAGAGAGAAACCAAATTCTGAATCAAAGGATGCTACAAAAACAACTTTAGCAGCAGTTTGATGGGGTTTCATGTCAGCAGGGAGACTCAAATATAATTTATTAAATCTCTTGATAAAATCTGACACTCCTTCATTGTGTCTTTTCTTTAATGTATTGAATTCAATGAGGCAATTTCCATGATCTTTCTTTTCTCCCCACTTCCTGAGGAAAGTGTCTTCCATGTTATCCCAAGTGGTAATAGAGCGACCAGCCAATGTTTTGAACCATTTTCGAGCTTCACCATCTAGAGATTGCACAAACAGTCTTAAGACCACATCCAAATGTTCGACATTAAAGTTCTCTGCAAAAGAGCAGAAAGTCTCAAGATGTTTTTGAGCATCAATCCCATTTTCCCCATTGAATCTGGGCAAGATCTTCAGATAATCTTGGGGCATATCATTTAATACCTGGGGTAAAGCCAAGGGAGCATATTTATTTATCAAGAAGGCCGGAACATTAGCCATTGGAGGAGGTGGGGGTAGTGCAATAGTTTGATGAGTAAGAGGAGGAGGTGGAAGTGGATTATGAATAATAATAGGAATATACTCAACTGCAGATTGAGGGGTTGAGGGGAACAAAGGTCTATTAACAACAGATAATTCGGTTACTTCCTTGACTTCGTCAACCTCAGGAGTAGGATGAAGACTGTTTTTACTTTTGATACCCTCTCAGGGTGGACTATCTGAGTAATAATAAGCAATATCTCCCACAGTGGGGTCGGGAATTTGCAACTGAGAATCTTGAGAGGAGGAGGAAGGAAAATATTCTATAGGTACTTCAGGAATTTGGGAGTGGGCTGATTTCCTCTACCTCCAATTTCTTCTATGTATAATCTGGTCAGGGTTAGACACTGAAGTTTTCTTTGGCTTAGAAGAATCTGACCTCAGGTGTGGCTTACGAGGAGCCAGGACTGCAAATAGATTTATCAAATAACAAATGTGGAGTCGCCAAGGTGAGGGATTTACAACTCTCAACTCTCTATGCTCACCTACTTAGAGAGTGAGTAGAATTTTTTCGAGGCCTAGGGATTATAATTTTCTTAACTTCGTCCTCGGAAATAGCGCCAGAAATATGTTGTAGCTCCTAGAGACAGCCTAGAGTTGTGATAGACCAGTGCCTAGGACATATTAGCATAACAAGGAGCCTATAATATAATGTGTGAAGTTGTCAGCTTCAGCTCACATGCTATCTCCTGTAACAGGGAAATAAAATTGAATGGGACCAAACCCTCAGAAACTGACACAGGAAAAGAGATACTGCAGAGGCAAGATGCAGAACTCTGATACAAAAGCAACAGAAAATTCAGAGACAGTTTACTGCAAAGCGGGGTGATTCAGAAATAATTCACAGACATAAATTATCAGAAGGTGTATGTAGTGAAAGAAATATTGAGAAGATACTAGTTAACATTGAGCTGATACCCAGATATGCAATACCACCATGCATGGGCTTACCAATCTAAGAATCCATACATGATAATAGCATTTTAAAATCACCCTCCCAAAGCAACTAATATAGCATAAGTATGGTTAGCAGAATAATGGAACAAAATATCATGCATGAGCCATATTTAAATCGCTTGACTGATCTGAGCATGGGAATCAACTAGGATGAATCCATACCAAAAATCAGTGAGCCACTCGCATTCCAAAACATGATATAAGAAAGATGGATGAAATGAAGTGTTCTATTAACATAGCACAATAAAGAAGGTTACGGACTGTGAAATACCAAAGACCAGAATCCTCTTTAAGAGATAGAACTCCTCCTCACTGAGACCCTATGGGCTCTGAGCCTTCATACAAGAGTTTTACAAATTGTATACAAAAAGCCTTTCACTGCATAATTTTCTGATAAAAATATGGAACCCTTACAATGTATTTCTTCATGGTCTTTATAGAAAAACTAAAACCTAGAAAAAGAGGTAGGTGATGAACATTTAATTGTAACATTAAAACCAAATGGTGGAGGAGTGCCCACCCATACTGCTTGACGTTGTTGCGTTGATTGTATTATGTGGCCTGCTAACTGAAATAAATGCACTGAGTGAAAAATCTCTTCAGGAACACGGTATAGGGATAACCATACCAACATTCTGTCCTTCCCTGAAAGAAAAATCTGTTGGAATAAAGCCTTGAGGACCTTGTTTTCTATGTGTAGATCTTTCAAATGATGTGCAGGATCTTCAATTTGGTACTCTGATCCAGAAGGCTAGAACAAGGCTCCCAAAATCTTCAGCTACTTGTATTTAATTCTCTGCTGATCACTGATATTCTTTCTCTGCTCCATTGATATCTCCATCTGAGAAAACGGCGCCTTGAACGTTCTTACAGGGTTTTGACAAATCTGAACCCTGCCTCCTTTAATTGAAGTCTTGTCGGTTTGGCTTTCGAGGACTTTCTTCATAATTCTACCCTAAAATTGGTCCTTTGATGTGTGCTCGATCACAGCAATTAAGACTGTGAGTCATGATAGTTCTCTGTCACTGCACACCTGCAAAATCCGCAAACTTGTTAAAGAAAACCATGCGCGGGAAGGTGAACACAGTGGGGACGATGATAGGGTTAATGGAAATGGTCGTGTAAACTGTGATATGGTGAAACAACGTAGGGTGGCAGAAAAACGTGGCGGAGGTATGGCGGACAAGTTGACCAGAGAAAAACATTTAAATATAACGTATGAATGAAATATATAAATGGCGGAGGAAGGAATATGATAACACGTAGGGTGATGACATGGAGGGAGACCGAGTCAACGGCGGGGATGATGAAATCTCAGCCGTCCGATCTTAGGAGGAGATCGACAGTGGAAAGAGCGTCGGAGGCAATGCGCAGTGGGGCAGGGGCATGATTGGTTTGTGTTAAATCCCATGCAGCTTCGGGGCGCGACGATCATCGGATGAAGGCTCTCAAATCGGACGGTTGTGGTGAATATCGCTGCATGACTTAGACCGAACAATAATGCGTGATGGAGAGCGGTTTTAGGTCCGTACGTAGGGACACGTGGTGAGCGCTGTATGGAATCGCTGGCCCAAGGAGAAATACCGCCTACCGCCGAAAGGCGGTGCGATACATACCACCCGGTTTTGAACAGTGTTCTGAGCGCGGGGACCACCAGGACAGGTGCATTGCGAACTGTTGATTTCGTGGTCTAATCGGACGACTGTCGGGGAGTCTGTGAGCGCAGTGGAGATGAATGAACGTCGTTCGATCTCATACAGATCTATGGCTCGAAATAATCCTGATATCCCTTTGATAAGCACGTATAGAGCTAGCAATTGGTTCGGGATTTTGGTCTCTTGGAGGAAAATAAAAGAGGGGCTAGGGCCGAAGGAGCTATGCCTCGAATATTTTTAAATATGAATTCCCAGCCTTTGATAATGTATTTTGGAGGCGGGAAATAGTAACGATAGGTTTGAGGATGGTTTTCCAAGGTTGCAAAGGGGGAAATTGAGAGCTCTGAGCCAGATTGACTGTGAAATTTTATGTGAAATGGAGTATGATCAACAAACTGTTTATCTTCCATTCTTCTATCCATCAGACTACAAACTCAATTTTCCTACCACATCATACATCAGTTCATGTTTGTGCTCAACTTAGTGTTCTTAAATTGAGTTCATTAATTGTCAACCAGGGTTAGTAAACTGCTACAGTGTGGTGCACTATATGTGCCTAGGTATTTTTTTCTCACTACGTTGTGTTTAGTGTTTTCTGATGTTTTTGGTTTTATGTTTTTATGTTTGAAAAGGGAAAGAACTAAATGCTAGTGAAAATAATCTATTGGTTATATTAAAGCAGAACAAGGCCTAAACTATGGATGGCAAACAACAAATGCAAATATTAAAACAGAACAAAGCCTAAACTATGGTTGGAAAACAAAAAATGCAAAGCTTGATAATGACTTCATTGCAAGGAAATAAATCACAACATGAGCTTGAACTTATCCAATTAATTCATTAAAGATGTGTTGGAAGAGCTTGAGAAATGGACAAGTTAAGTGTGAATGAAGTTCTCCTAAATAAACAATCATATTACAATGTTACAACATCTCATCCATGATTAAAGGTTTATTGGAACATATTTGGAAAAGAAAATTTGTAGCACAATAAGATTTTACTCTAAACTAACTTCTAATTCTGTTCTGCAACTCAATTTAGCACCACTAGGCCTCACTCAAAATTTATAGGTTTCTTTTTAGAATAGTCCTTGAGAAAAGGCTTATTTTTGAAATGGTAAAAAGGTTGCAAAATACTCCAGGCCTTAGACTGATACTAGCTTCTGTCCAGATGATTATGTATTAATATGAGGTTGGAACAAAAGAAGTTTTTTTGTAAATAATGAAGACCGTGGTATCTAAATTTAACAACTAACACAATTTAAAATGCAATGGATAACAACTAAACTGGAATGCTAATACAGTGAGCTAAGACTAAACTAGAATGCTACTAATCTACTTGAAGTACAGTGAACAGAGTTAAATTAAAATGCCATTATCAAACTTGAAATGTAGTGACAGAGCTAGACTAAATGAAATCATCCTCCGGAGTGTTATGACTAAACTAACATGCAGCTAGTCTATTGGAATTCTACAACCCATCTTGTTCAATGTGAATGATATTTTGGAAGAGTTTGTAAAAAAAATTCTGGCTGTATTATTCAATGCAATTGAACATAAACATAAGATTTGAAAGAAAATACAATTAAAATCTAAGATACCACAGTTGTTTCTTATTCATTGTTAATGATGTTTTGGAAGAGTTTGTAGGAGTAAGACCGGCTGTGACACTTAGTGTAAACAAGCATAAATCATAAAATTCGAAAGGAAATGCAACTAAAACCTACAACACCACAACTATGCCTTATTCATCATGATGATATTTTGGAAGAGTTTATAAGAGTAAGTCTAGCTGTGATGATCAATGTAAACAAGCATGAAACATAAACTTCAGAAACGTGCTTAAGCTAGAAATGAAAAATGAGACTAAAATACTTATCTAAACCGTATAAACAAGGCTGCTCAGGAGGCAGGGGCCCTCTACCACCAGAGTAGCACGCAAAATCTACTTCAAGATTGACTCAGTGCTTTCAATAAAGTGATACTTCTTGCATTAGAGAGAAATTACTTCAAAACAAAGTGTTTTCGTACTTCTGAAATCTAGCAGTCAAAATACAAAATCTAACCTTGTCCCTCGGTTTCCCGAGCCATATTTATAATCAAAATTACATAACTGTCTTGAGATAACCTAGGGATAATTGTCTTTCCAAATTAAAATCGAACTAGGACTCTGATGGTGGTCTCGTAACATGATTAAGGACATCTGGACTGTCCTTGTCCTATTAGGAGTCTGTCTCCTAGTTTGAGTTCCCATGTGCATAACCACCTACAAAATTTCGTTCAAACTTCGTGGAGAGCAACAAATGATGAGGGAATGATGTGGAATATGCCCATATGTGTTTTTCTCCAAGATGACGCTTGGAACCTGCGTAGACATGAAGACAGCTGCAGAATCGACAACTAGCTACAGAATGTCTGCATTCTGTAGCTAGATCTAGTTCAAAAAGTACTACAATGACAAAATCATAAAAACATAGCAAGTTAGTCATGATATTCATTCTTAAAGAAATTTTAATTAATTCTATTGATCATTTGAGCTTGTAATTAATAATGGACAAAGGAAATGGAGTGGAATGTGGTGGAAGAAAGAACATCTTTGGAGCTCAACATACCCCCACTGCTAGGTTCTTGCATGTCCTCATGCAACTATTCCATGAACTCTGAGACCTCTGCAAGGACATCCAACCCTCTTCTTTTGCTTTTCCTGACAGTTAAAGGCCTTCTGGGCTTTCTTATGACTAACTTGAATCTCAAATTTGTGAGTGCCCTGGTTAACTTTTTATTTCTCTTCTTCAATTTTTCACTGGCCTTGTACAACTTTTGCATTTGTAGAGACAGAGTTGAATTCATATCAGTTTTCAGTTTAACCTGTTCTCTCAGAATTTCATTCTCATTCTTGATATGCCTGTTGAGTACTTCTAACTCATACTTATCTCTTCTTAGCATATCAATTTCGGACTTTGGTGGGCTAGGAGTTCTGTCTCTAGATTCTGAAGCTCTCCTCTCTAATGTTTCAACATAGTTGTAAATTTCTTGTTGTGCTGGGTCAATTTCTGGAACTTCTTCATCAAAATCCTCCTCAGTAGGTGTTTCTTCATCTTCTATGTTTATGACTCCAGTTTGTTTAACCTTTGTTTTCTTTAGTATCCCTCTAAGTCTATGGCTCCTTCTTGGTTGAGATGGCCCTTCTCCTTTCTCTCTGGCAAATTTTCTTATTATCCTCTCTTTCTTAAGCTGCTTCTTAATCTGAGTCAATTTCTCAGAAATCATTTCTTCACTACTTTCTTGTATTGTTTTACCAGTTTCATTTTTGGAGGTTTTCCATCTTCTGCTTCTTTTTGTAGGTTTGTCTTCAGGTGGAGGTTCCTTGGGTTCTTCAAAGTGATTTCTCACTAAGAACTCTTCCCAATTATCTCCCATTTTCCTCAAATGATGTTCAATCAAAATTTTGACTAAACCATGGTGGTATAAGGTTGTCTCTAAAAATTGAACTCTCTTTTGAACACTTGAGGCCATTTTCTTTAAGCTATGAAGCAAGAAAAATGGAAAATTGAGTTCTTCTTCTAAGAAATGCATTATCAACCAAGTATGATAAACATAAAATGTACCATATCTTCCTTCACAAGTGATGAATTTTTTCAAGATAAGAAACATGTTCCTCCATTTGTTCTTTAGTGCGGAGCTAGTGATACCCTTTTTAAAAATGGACACATTCATACCTGGTGACTTGAGTATCTGCTTCCATATCTCATTATGAAATTCTCTATTCTTGAACCACCTTTCTCCTTGTCTGGGAAATTCCGTTGCTTCTGCAATGGAGGCTTCTGTAATGGTAAATTTAATGTCTCCTATCTCAACCTCAGCTCCGTTAAAGGGCCTTGCAAACATTTTAGTCACCTCTCTGTGAAAACCACTGAATTTTTCAAAGAATTACAACCACCTTGCTTGTTGTAACATTTCTTTGACTTGAGGATAACCTTACAAGTACTTAGTTCCAACCGGTTCGGTCCTCACTATGAGACCCATAACTTCTCTTTCCAACCTTCAAATTGTTGCTCCTCTGTTCATGGTGACAATAGCTGTTACAGAGATGTTTTTTCCCCACAGATGTTTCCTTTATTTTACAGACTGAAATGGTTAAGAGTTGGCTACGGGAAAGAATGATATGGAGTGATTGCGGAATGAATATAATGAGGTGAGGATGATGTATATGAGTTGAAAGATATCACGGCAGAAAATATCGTGGAGATATTTTGTAACGAATTCAAAATCATCATTAAATGCTTTGGCCTAGTGACGTGACTGATCTAATCACTTCAGCACTTTAACCGTTTAGATTTTTAAATGATGATCGAATATGGGATTTGAAATGGTGGAATAGAAGGAGTTTTATCCAAAGTTTCTACGGGAGGCTTGTTAGGCATGATTAACAAAATTAATTAAAACAACTTTTTGAATTATTCATAACTTAACTATACTAAAATTTTTCATGATATGTCATTATAATCATAACTTTTACCTTTTCCTTTCCTCTGATTTTTTTGATCTTCATATGCTTTGTTCTCCGCTGAAAATCATTACTTTTTTAGTCTTCATAATTCCTTTGATCTTACTTGTTGTCATGGGTATGCAGGATCATTTTATTGCAGATCGGGTGATTACTAGATAGTGCTTTCAGGATCTCTGGCTGCAGAATGTCTGACTGGCTGCAGAATGTCTAACTAGCTGCAAAATGTACCTGTAGAAGACTTGAAACATGAAATGGAATGGTTTGGAGCATGAATGGAATGTTTTATGGAATGAGTGAAGATGGATAACAAAATATGGTGTAATGGAATATGAATGAAGTGAGTAATGGAGTGGAATGGATCACATCTTATGAAATGGAGTAAGTATGAGAAGTGGCCTACAATTCATGATATGTATTATTCAAAAAAACATCAAACTTAAAAATCTAGGATGGAAATGAAGTGGACCATGGGGTGAAATAAATGAAGTGTGGATGAATGAAATGAAATGGAGTATGGAATGAAATGGAATATGGATGAATGGAGTGAAATGGATCATAAGTGGGATGTGAATCACTTATGATTTTGTAACAACTGCTTGCAAAGAGAAAAACAAACTTGAAAAGATAAAGTGTCAGAAAGATTTTGATTTTCACTCTATCTTTTCTGTATAAACATGCTAATCAGAGATTAGTTTTCATGTTTATACTTTATTTTTTATTTTATTTTTCAATATCTGACTTCAGAAAATTCAATTAAGTTGATGAAGAAGAATAATTCTTCTTCATTAACTTCATATCACTGCTTCTCTGGAATTTCTTGACAAATTCTTCTCTTGAGAGTGGCTTATGATACAGCTTCAATCTATGACCATTCACAAGAAAAGTGACCCTCTCTTCATCTATTGTCCTGATTTTTATTGCTCCATTGTCGAAAATTCTTATGATTTCATATGGCCCAAGCCAATGTGTTTGGAATTTACCCTAAAAATCCTTTAACTTTGAATCAAACAAGAGAGCCCAGTCACCTTCCTTGAAATTCTTTTCCTTGATGTACTTGTCATGCCCTCTAGTCCTTTGCTGTTGGAATAGACTTGTTTTCTGAACTGCATCTTGTCTGATCTCATCCAATTCATTAATCTGCTCCAATCTGTGCTTTTGTGCCTCTGATAGATCAAGTCCTAGCTGAACTACCATTTTGAAAGTTTGAATCTGGAACTCTATGGGAAACAAAACTTGCTTTCCATAAACAAGTTCATAAGGAGTATGGCCTGTTGTGCTTCTCCATGTAGTTCTATAGGCCCACAAGGCTTCAGGAAGCCTATCTACCCAATCTCTTCTATGTAAATGGACAGTATTTGTTAGGATCCCTTCAATGACCTTATTAGTAGATTCCACTTGACCATTTGCTTGTGGATGATAGGGAGTAGATTTTATGTTTCTGATTTTGTACCTATCCATCATTTGTTCCACTAGCCTTGATGTGAATTGAGCTCCTTGATCTGTAAAAATTTCCCTTGGGACACCAAAATGAGTAAAAATATCCTCAAAAAGAAAATTAACTACAGATTTTTCAGTAGAAAAAAGTAATGGCTTGGCCTCTACCCATTTGGTAACATAATCAGTGCAAACTAATATATATTTCTTTTGTCTTGATGGAGGACTAATAGGTCCTACAAAATCCAAAACCCATTTTTCAAAAGGTTCAATATGTACCTGAGGCTGCAATGGCATCTCATCTGAAGGAGAAGGTTTCCCTACCCTTTGGCAACTGTCACACCTTTTGACATACTCTTTAGCATCTTTAAAAAGGGATGGCCAATAATATCCTAAATGAAGGACCTTATAAGCTGTCCTCTTATCAGCAAAGTGTCCGCCACAAGGTTCATCATGACATGCTTTGAGAATCTCAAGCATCTCATCTTCCCGAACACATCTCCTAATGATAAAATCTGGACCTGTCCTGTACAACTCATTAGCAACCCATGAATATTTTGCACTGTCATAAATGATTTTTCTTTTCTCTCTTGCATTCATTATTGAAGGAAATTTCCTTGAAACTAAATAATTAGCAATGTCAGCAAACCAAGGAGTCTGAGTAGAAATTGAAAAAAGATATTCATCAGGAAATTGATCTTCAACTGGAGTGTCATATTTGATGTTTTGGAGTCTAGATAGGAAATCAGCTACTGTGTTTTGTTTTCCAGGCCTATCTAGAATGGCAATGTTGAATTCTTGTAAAAGCAATAACCATCTTATGACTCTGCCATTAGTAATTGATTTGTTCATTAAGTATCTAATTGCAGAATGATCAGTGTGAACAAAAGTTTCATAGCCTGTTATATAGTGTCTAAATTTTTTTATGGCATGAACAACAGCTAAAAACTCTTTTTCAGTTACAGTATAGTTTAACTCTGTAGGAGTCAAATTTTTACTGGTATAGTAGATGGCATAAGGAATCGGGTCTTTTTGTCCCAATACTGCTCCTAGAGCTGTATCAGAAGCATCTGTTGAGATATGAAAAGGTAACTTCCAGTTAGGTCCCCTTAAAATAGGTGCTTCAAAAAATTTTGTTTTCAGGGTTTCAAAGGCTAACTGGCAATCAGAATTCCATTTGAATTCACAATCTTTGGTAAATAATTTGAAGAGTGGAGATGCTATCTTGGCGAAGTTTTCTATAAACCTCCGATAATATCCTGTAAATCCTAGAAAACTCCTAACATCTTTTTGACAACTTGGAATAGATAAGTTAGAGATGACTTCAACTTTTGACTCATCAACTCTAATCCCATCCCCTGAAATGTGATTTCCTAAAACAATTCCTTCAGTAAACATCATAAAACACTTCTCATGACTAAGTGAAAGATTTGCTTCTTTACATATTTTTAAAACTTTTTCCAAGTTTGCTAAGGCTTCTTCAAATGTGTTTCCATAAACTGTGAAATCATCCATATATACCTCTACACAATCATGTATTAGATCTGAAAATATTCCTAATACTACCCTTTGAAATGTTGCAGGTGCATTGCATAATCCAAATGGCAATACTCAGTAAGCATAGGTACCCCAAGGACAGGGAAATTTGGTTTTGTCTTGATCCTCAAGTGCTACTTGAATTTGATTATAACCACTAAACCCATCTATAAATGAGAAGCACTTTTTGCCAGCTAAGGTATCTAACACCTGATCTATGAAAGGTAGGGGAAAATGATCTTTAAGAGTAGCTTTGTTTAATTCTCGGTAGTCAATACATACCCTCCATTTACCATTTTTCTTTGGCACAATTACCAAAGGAGAAACCCACTGACTATCTGAAATAGGATAGATAAAATTGACATTCAACAATTTCTGCAATTCTTCTTTAACAATCTCCCTAAGATTTGGATTCATCTGTCTTTGAGGTTGTCTGATTGGTTTACAATTTTCCTCTATATAGATGTGATGAGTGCAAGTCTTGGGGCTTATCCCTTTCATGTCAGTGTACTCCCATGCATATGTAGAAGAATGTCTCTGTAATACCTTGACTAACTCTTCTTGTTGAGATTTTTCTAGGTTCTTGTTTATGTTCAAAGTTTTTCCTGGAAATATCTCACTTGTAGAGCTGCCAAATTTATCCATAGAATGAAGAGACATTTGTCTTGATGACAAAAACTCAATGTTGGATTCTTTTTGAAATTGTTCATGTTTATGTTTTGAAGAGGATTCAAAGTTTTCTAAAGTATTCAGAATTTGACTATCTTCACTAATTTCTGAAATTGTGAAGAGAGGTTGTAAGTCTTCTTCATCCTCTATCCATTGAGTATCATCTAAATTTGTAATTGTCCTTGCTGGAGGATACAAAGTGAATTTCTTAGTTGAACTACCATCAGATATGTACATATCACCGGATCTACAACTAATGAAAGCATCAGCTGTAGCTAACCAAGGTCTTCCTAATATAATTGGATGCCCTCCTAGATTATTCTTAGGAGTTAGGATCATGAAATCCATAGGGTACTCCCAAGAATCTAGGGACACTGGAATGTCTTCTATTACCCCATCTGGTTTGATCACAGATCTGTCTGCTAATTGTAATAATATGGGTGTAAAGAGAAGATTAGGAAGTTTCAGTTTATCCATGATTTGTCTACTCATGATATTGATTGCTGCTCCTAAATCAATGAGTGTGTTTTGGATCTCAATTCCATTGATGTGAATTTTAACAACTGGATTTCCTAGGTCTAGATACTTTGGAATAGCAATCTTACCCATCATGATATCTGCTATTTTTCCTGCCAGTTTAATTTTCTTTGTCTCTTTTATTCTTTTTCTTGTTTTCTTCATGCTCAACTCCTTTATTGTCTTTGCTAAAATTGGAATTTCCTTGATAGCTTGTAATAATGGAATCTTAATACAGACATTTCTTAGCTCATCTAGGAAATCATAATTAGGCACCATAATTTTTTTTTCTACACCTCTATCAATTTGTAATCTTTCTGGAAAGGGAGGTGTAGGAGTGGATGTTGATGGCTGCTCTAATACAAGAGTTGAAATTATTGGTTCTTTTTGTTTTGATTTTTCAATGTTTGGGTCCTGAAAAGATGTGTCTTCTTCAAGACTTTTATTTTCCCGTAGAGAGTCTTCCTCAAAGTTGTCTTGTTCTTGTATAATCACAGAAGGTTTCCTATTTTCAATTATTCTTCTAGACCTAAGTTGAACATCACTAAGGTCTAGAGGAGTAATTAAATAAGTTGGAAATTGTTGGCCTTCTATCATGTATGTATTCTGAGGATTTTTATTGTTGGGGTTTGGTATGGGTTGAGCGGGCAACTGATTTGATTTCTGAGGAAATGGTAATGGGAGTGGTTGATTTTGATGTTGTGGGTTCTGAGGATTCTGTTGAGGATTTTGAGGAGAAAAATGTGGGTATGGTGGATAGGATGGTGGATATTGATAGTACTGGGAGTATCTTCCATAGGGATTTTGTGATCCTTGTGCCCAAGCTTGAGATTGATTTTGAAATTGGGGCCAAGGTTGCTGCCAAGAATTCCAGTTTGGTGGGGGTTGATTATACATTTGATCATGAAATCCTTGTGTTTGAGGTCCTTGCCAAGGCCTTCTAGAGAAAAAATTGAGAGATTATGTGGAACTTGTAGGAGTATCTTCTTGAAAGACAGCTTTAAGACCAAGAAGTGAAGGACAACTCTTGGTCTCATGTTTTTCTGAACAAATTACACAGGTCTCTACAACTTTTGCATCCAAAGGACATTCTCTGAAGGCATGCTTCTTTCTACATTTGGGACAAAAGATTGCTAAAGCATCAGATTCAACTTTTTGCTTGTTTTGTAACTTAAGGGTGTCTATTTGTTCACTAAGACTCCCTAAGATGTCAGATTTGAATTCATCAAGCATATGCCCTATCTCTGCCCTACTTACTGTCCCAGAAGCAGACTTACTTACCCTTGCAAGAGCAGGGTCTCTTGGTCCTTTCACAGTTTTAGATTTTCCTCTTGAAAGGTTGATACATAACTCAGATATTTTAGGTAATGTGAGCTGAGATATATCCCCTTTTCCCATCATGTTAAGGATATCCAACCATTCATCCCTAATTGTCTTCAACAAGAGAGATTTTAAGGTGTCTTGATCTAAGTTCTCCATTTTTTCTCTTTTGATGTTGTAATGAAATCTCTCCAACAAATCTTCTAGGTTTTCATCTTCTTTTTGTATCATCTTGAACACTTCCTCCTTATGATTGACTGGCATACAATAATCCAAATACCTTTCTAGAAATTCTTGTTTCATATCTTCCCATGTCCTAATAGAACTGTTGATCAAACTCATAAACCACTTCAATGCTGCTCCTTTCAATGTTGAAGGAAATAGTTTAAGTTTTTTAGCATCTTGTAAGTAGTCATAAGTTCTACATAGGACTTCAAATTCAAATAGGAAGGTTTCAGGATCTTCATTTTTAAGTCCATAGAAGTTTGGAAGGACAGAGGGTGAAATTTTTTTCATAGTTGTATTGGTTTCTTCATCTACTATAGGAAACCCAAAAGAGTTTCCCATTTCTCTTCTACCTCTTCCTCTACCTCCTTCTCCTTCTGCACCTCTACCTCCTTCTCCTCTACCTCTACCTCTACCCCCTCCAAATAGTGTGTGTTCTCCATTAAAAACTCCTCCTCCCCCTTCTTCTTCCATAGTTGATTCTTCTGTAGAAGTTGAAAAGTTTATGTCCCTAGCAGGGGTTCCTGAATCTTCTTCTAAGACAGGCTCAGTGGGTAAAGTAGAAGGTCTTTCTAATGGAATATCTGATCTTAAGTTCTCTAGAAGTCTAGGATCAGTAAAGGATGGAATGTGGGTTTGAGTTGGAGGTGTGTTGGCTCTTGGTCTTGGTGAAACAAGTGGTGTTCTAGGAATCAAGCTTCTGCTTCTTATGAATCTACCCCTTGAGTCTCTTTCTCTACGCATATCATTGTTTTTGGGTGGTAAGAAACAAGGCTACCTAGTTACACTTCCCCGGAAACGGCGCCAAAATGTTTGTGCTCAACTTAGTGTTCCTAAATTGAGTTCATTAATTGTCAACCAGGGCTAGTAAACTGCTGAAGTGTGGTGCACTATATGTGCCTAGGTATTTGTTTCTCACTACATTGTGTTTAGTGTTTTCTGATGTTTTTGGTTTTATGGTTTTATGTTTGAAAAGGGAAAGAACTAAATGTTGGTGAAAAGAAGCTATTGGTTATATTAAAGCAGAACAAGGCCTAAACTATGGATGGCAAACAACAAATGCAAATACTAAAATAGAACAAAGCCTAAACTATGGCTGGCAAACAACAAATTCAAAGCTTGATAATGACTTCATTGCAAGGAAATAAATCAAAACATGAGCTTGAACTTATCCAATTCATTCATTAAAGATGTGTTGGAAGAGCTTGAGAAATGGACAAATTAAGTGTGAATGAAGTTCTCCTAAATAAACAATCAACTTACAATGTTACAACATCTCATCCATGATTAAAGGTTTATTGGAACATATTTGGAAAAGAACATTTGTAGCACAATAATATTTTTACTCTAAACTAACTTCTAATTCTGTTCTGCAACTCAATTTAGCACCACTAGGCCTCACTCAAAATTTATAAGTTTCTTTATAGAATAGTCCTTGAGAAAAGGCTTATTTGTGAAATGGTAAAAAGGTTGCAAAATACTCGAGGCCTTAGACTGATACTAGCTTCTGTCCAAATGATTATGTATTAATATTAGGTTGGAACAAAAGAAGTTTTTGTAAATAATGAAGACCGTGGTATCTAAATTTAACAACTAATACAATTTAAAATGCAATGGATAACAACTAAACTGGAATGCTAATACAGTGAGCTAAGACTAAACTAGAGTGCTACTAATCTACTTGAAGTACAGTGAACAGAGTTAAATTAAAATGCCATTATCAAACTTGAAATGTAGTGACAGAGCTGAACTAAATGAAATCATCCTCCGGAGTGTTATGACTAAACTAACATGCAGCTAGTCTATTGGAATTATACAGCCCATCTTGTTCAATGTGAATGATATTTTGGAAGAGTTTGTAAAAAAAATTATGGCTGTATTATTCAATGCAATTGAACATAAACATAAGATTTGAAAGAAAATACAATTAAAATCTAAGATACCACAGCTGTTTCTTATTCATTGTTAATGATGTTTTGGAAGAGTTTGTAGGAGTAAGACCGGCTGTGACACTTAGTGTAAACAAGCATAAATCATAAAATTCGAAAGGAAATGCAACTAAAATCTACAACACCACAACTATGCCTTATTCATCGTGATGATATTTTGGAAGAGTTTATAAGAGTAAGTCTAGCTGTGATGATTAATGTAAACAAGTATGAAACATAAACTTCAGAAATCTACTTAAGCTAGAAATGAAAAACGAGACTAAAATACTTATCTAAACCGTATAAACAAGGCTGCTCAGGAGGCAGGGGCCCTCTACCACCGGAGTAGCACACAAAATCTACTTCAATATTGACTCAGTGCTTCTAATAAAGTGATACTTCTTGCATTAGAGATAAATTACTTCAAAACAGAGTGTTTTTCGTACTTCTGAAATCTAGCAGTCAAATACAAAATCTAACCTTGTCCCTCGGTTTCCCGAGCCATATTTATAATAGAAATTACATAACTGTCTTGAGATAACCTAGGGATAATTTTCTTTCCAAATAAAAACCAAACTAGGACTCTGATGGTGGTCACGTAATAGAATTAAGGACATCTGGATTGTCCTTGTCCTATTAGGAGTCTCTTTCCTAGTTTGAGTTCCCACGTACATAACCGCCTACAGAATTCCGTTCAAACTTCATGGAGAGCAACAAATGATGAGGGAATGATGTGTGGAATATACGCCTATATGTGTTTTCTCAAGATGACACACGGAACACATAGACATGAAGACGGCTACGAGAATCGGCAACTAGCTACGGAATGTGCATTACGTAGCTACATCTAGTTCAAAAAGTACTACAATGACAAAATCATAAAAACATAGCAAGTTAGTCATGATATTCATTCTTAAAGAAATTCTAATTAATTCTATTGATAATTTGAGTCTGTAAATAATAATGGACAAAGGAAATGGAGTGGAATGTGGTGGAAGAAAGAACATCTTTGGAGCTCAATAGTTCTCTCATATGTGTCAGAGCTTTTTATCGGTTCAACGTTCCTTTCAGAGTGCTTGAGATCCAACCACTTTCAAAAAAACCCAATCAAATCATAAGAAATTTTCCTAGAGTTTAATATGTGTCTGGTCAAACACTTGATGTAGTCCAAGTGTTGATTCCAGCGCTAACATCTTTTGGTGCATCTGTCGAGAGACGAAGATCTTGAAACAAAGTATTCTCCCGAGTCTCTTGTTTTAATTGCTGAAGATCAATTCTTGAAGGTGAACAAGAATTGATAACTTGAAGAGGACTGTAGTTTTTCATCTAGCAATAGCATTGTTTTGGATCTAGTGGCAACTTCAGGGGATGTAGAGATCAGATTTTCAGTGGAAGTTTTGGATAAACAACTACACCTTTCAAAATTCTGAAAGGGACATCATTGAAGAGGTAGCATTCAATTTTTTTCCTCATCAAGTAGGTGATGATTTGGAGTCTTCTTATAGTGAAAACATTCAATTATTTATGAGTATCCCGCGTTTGGATTATTTTCATCATGAGCTACACTATGTTATGATATGGATTCTTTCAGTTTTACTCTTAATATTTAGAATCCATATGAGGTTTTTTTAGCTATTTGAATGGTTGTACGACATGTTCCATATTGCATAAAGATTTCAATTCAAATTATATTAGTAGTAGAAGAATGAATAGGCTCGTTGTTTTGAGAATTTTTATAGAATGTTAGAGTTCAGTTATCAGTTTGAATTTAGTGTTAGTTTGGAGAAATAAGTTGCAGAATTGAAATGATGCTTTTGACTCCATTACCCAATGGCTAGGCATGCTAGTATTTTTGAATTAATGAGCAGGATCATTGGTTGGAGAGATAAGAGTTGGATTTAAGTCACTATTATACAGTTCTTGATAGCCCACAGAGGGAATATCATCCCCAATTAGAGCCACTGTTAGCATTGGTTTTGATTCCTTTGAAAGTTTCCCTCTCCATCATTTTATTTGGCCTCTAGCTCCTTATGCTTCAATTTTTCTCGCCACTTCTTGCTACATCCTCGCCATTCTATTCAATCCTTTCCTCATTTTCATTTTTTCCAAAATTATAAAGTCCAACATCTCATTTCTTTCAAAACCCCCTTTCTTTTTAACTATTAATATCCATTTTTTATAGTTAAAAAGCAGTCTTGCCTACCCACTAACAGCCATATCATATTTCCTTACCATATATTTCTTTTACCGCAGCTCTACCCACACCACAAAAAACCTTGGTAAATCATATATCATATGATATAACTTACCACACTTAATAAAATTGTGGACCCCTTACCCTTTCATCGCAATCGACTTATCGCAGTTTTAACTTTAATTCACGTAACAATTGTTGTCTCCTACAAAACTCTTGATTCCCCGATTGCAATGTAAATGGGCCCCACCTTCCATTCTCATTGCATATCAAACTTCACAAATACTAACATTTAACTCTCATTCCTCATAAAAAAATTGTTGATTCACGATTTGTGGTATTTTTTGGGCCCCACCTTCCCTGCCATATCACCCACCGCTTATTGCACATCGCCCTTTGCAAGTTTAAACACTTACCTCCCATTTGTCATAAAAAAAGTCCCGATTTGTGATTTGTGATTGGCCCCACCTCCATGCCTCATCATCACCCCCATTGAAAATCGTGTTCCCTCCCACTTGTGTCTTATGTTTAAACGTTCTGACCCTGATCGACAATTGTGATATATGTATAAAGGGTTTTTCTCCTCGCGCTCATCATTTATTTATAATCTCTCCTGATAATAAAATGAAATTCCTCTATCTCTTGTAATCCACCTTCATCAAGAACTTGACCAGACACATCTTTTGGTGCTTCTGTCGGGAGATGAAGGCCTTGAAACAAACTATTCTCCCGAGTCTCTTGTTTTAACTATTGAATATCAATTCTTCAAGGTGAACAGGAATTGATAACTTGAAGAGGACTGCAGTTTTTGACCTGGCGACTCCATTGTTCCAAATCCAGTGGTGAATTCACGGGGAACAAAGATCAGATTTTCAGTGGAAGTTTTGGATAAACAACTACACCTTTCAAAATTCTGAAAGGGAAATCATTGCAGAGGTAACATTTAATTTTTTTCCTCATTCAGTAGCTGATGATTTGGATTCTTCTTATAGTGTAGGCATTCATTTCTTTATAAGTATCCCGCATTGTGATTATTTTCATCATGATATGCACTACGTTATGATATGGATTCTTTCAGTTTTACTCTTAAGATTCAGAATCCATATGAGGTTTTTTCGGCTATTTGAATGGTTGCACGACAAGTTCCATATTGCATAAATATTTGCATTCAAATCATATTAGAAGTAGAGGAATGAATAAGCTCATTGTTTTGAGCATTTTTTTTCAGAATGTTATATTTCAGTTTTCACTTTGAATCCAGCTTCAATTTGGAGAAATAAGTTGTAGAATTCAAATAATCCTTTTGACTCCATTACCCAATGGCTAGGCATGCTGGTTTTTTTATTTAATGAGTAGGATCACTGGTTGGAGAGATAAAATTTGAATTCAAGGCACTAGTCTATGGTTCTTGATAGCCCACAGGGGGCATATCATCCCCAATTAGAGCCACTATTAGAACTGGTTTTTATTCATTTCAAAGTTTCCCTCTCCATCATTTTTCTTGGCCTCTACCTCCTTATGGTTCAATTTTCCTTTTCAGTTCAGTTGTAAGATGAAAATGTCACTGTCAATGTGTAGTGGTGAGAAAATTTCATTTTTACCTTCATCATTTCATTTTCCCTCTTTCACCTTTCATTTTTCCAAAAACCCAAAGTCCAACATTTCATTTCTTTCAAAACCGCTTTTTAACTATTAAATCCATTTTTTATAGTTAAAAAGAAACTCTACCCGCACCGCAACAAACCTTGGTAATATCATCTATCATATGAGATAACTTATCACACTTACTAACATTGTGGACCCCTTACCCTTTCATCGCAAGCATCTTATCGCAGTTTTAACTTTCATTCATGTTACAATTATCGTCTCCTACAAAACTCTCGATTCCCCGGTTGCGATGTAAATGGGCCCCACCTTCCAGTCTCATCGCACATCACACTTTGCGAATATTAACCTTTAACTCTCGTTCCTCATAACAAAACTCCCGATTCACAATTTGCGATATTTTTTGGGCCCCACCTACCCTGCCACATCACCCTCCTCTTATCTCACATCGCTATTCACAAGTTTTAAAACTTACCTCCCATTTCTCATAACAAAACTCCCGATTTGTGATTTACGAGCAGCCCCACCTCCTTGCCTCGTCATCACCCCCATCGCAAATCGAGTTCCCTCCCGCTTGTGTCTTATGTTTAAACATTTCGACCCTGATCTGCGATTGCGATATATGTATAAAGTGTTTTTCTCCTCCCGATCATCATTTATTTATAATCTCTCACAATAATAAAATGAAACTCTACTATCTCTTTTAATTCGCCTTTATCCCTATCACGAAAACCAAGAAACCAAAGGAAAGGAATCGCGGAAGATTTTCTCTGAAACAAATTTCTTCCATTACTCTCAACACCAACACATTTGTGTGAGGCACTAGGCAACATTCAAGGAACAACCACACATCACTTTCACTGTTGTTTACACTTTTTGTGGAATTTCTTTCACCAGAACAGAGGAGGAGTCTTCCTATAGACTACCTCATCATACAACCACTTCAAATTGTTAGCCTTTATGTTGTTTATTTTTACTATGTCATATCACTTTGTATTAAAGTTTTTGGATAAGCCCCATCTCTTGCACAAGATGGTAATAACTTTTAGGAGCAGATTTACTCCTTTTGTGGGGATGATAGTTTTATATTTTTTATATATGTGACAAACTACTATGAAGTAAAAAGGGGGGGGGGGGGGGGGGGGTGGTTGATGGCACAGGCCGAGTGCCCTTTTGCTGATCCTCATGCCATACCTGAAGTTGTGTATTTTTTAATACATAATACATTCCAGATTATGCTCTTGAGGATTCACAAATCGTATGGTGTGTGTATTCTTTTCAATTTTGTTTTTACATACTTTATCTACCTTTCCATATTTATTATAAAACTTCTATCTTATGCTTTTATAAGTCTTGTGAACCTCCAAGACATATGGATCTATTTTTGTAAGTCTTGTTCCAAGCTTTCCTAATCCTATATGAATTGAAGGTTGTTCATAAGCATTCCTTAAGGTGGAATTAAACCTTGTTTCATGTTTTTATAAGTCTTTTGATCTAGCATGCATGTTAATATATTTTTGTCAGCCTTGATTCACCAAGCATTCCTGATTCATGAGGTCATGTTAGTCAGAAGCATTCCTTGTAATGGGATTCTTGTAATTATTTCTTAAAAATCCTTATTTAATTAGACATTATAGGTCTGAAATTCATGTCATTATTTCCTCCCAGCAGTGGATTTCTAACCTACATATGCACTGAATTTCTCTCATTATTCAAATCATTGAACTACAAACTTTGCTACCACATCATATATACGAGTGCCCTCATATGTGTCAGAGCCTTTTATCTGTTCAACGACCCTTTCAGAGTGCTTGAGGTCCAAGCACTTTCCGAAAAACCAATCAAATCATAAGAAATTTCACTAGATCTTAAGATGTGTCTGTTCAGGCACTTTATGCAGTCCAAGTGTTGATTCTAGTGCTAACACACTATTTGATGGGAAAGGAGACAATAATCCACACATATCACTGGCCACTAGAGTACTTGTAGCCCCAAAGTAAGAAACAACATACGAGACATTACAAGTGTATGGGGTTTCTACACCAGTTTAATTTAATGATTAAGTACAAGAAGGGAAACATAAAAAAGTTGGCTGACATGCTTCGACTAATGTGCTTTATCATGCAAAGGTTCAAATCAAGGAAAAACTAGTTGGAAACATGTAAGTCAAAAATAAAAATATTATAGTACTGTTACACAGCATTTTGTCACCGTCCCTGCAATCCCTCTTCTCGCATATTGGAGGGTCTTTCCCGTGACCTGTGAGCAGTGTCATCCTCTTCAAGGACCTTCCTTACATCCTTCTATACAAGAACATCATTTCTCCTGTAGAAAAATTTCTCAAAAAACCCATAAAAACCTATGTTTTGGCATTGGCGTGGGTAGCCAGTTCACCCCTCGTGCAATTTTGGAGGATGTAAACTAGAGGCCACGCTAGCTGGCACTCTGTCCCTTTGTTGTGCTCGCACCAGCCTTGTTGGGAATGTTTTTTAACAAACTAGAGGTGGAATTTTCCTTCAACCACCTCTAGGATGAGTCACAGGAAGTGGTTAACTGGATGAGCCACAGATCTCCCTCTTTAGGTAGTGCTTTCCTCCTCTTATGGGACACTCCTAGAAGATAGGTCTACCTTCCATGATTATAGGGATCCTAACCTCTCCCTCTCCCCCTATATAAATGAGCTTTCTCCCATCATGAAAGCTAGCTAAACAAAGATGATTATGTAGGTGAAATGTTGAACTTGGAGAACAAAGCTATAGTTGAATAACTAAGAAGGTAGATCAAGACGGAATTGCATCGAGAGGTCCCTTATCTCATCTGAATTCCCAACGAGCTTTGAGACATGCTTCACCCAAGCCCCTCTGGAGGACACCGCAACGTCAGAGCATGGTTGTATCTCTTATTTCTACCTATTAATATAAGTGACTATTGTCTGGTTCCTGTCTTGTGTTTTGTCTGTATCAAATGCAATATGCTAGTCTTCTCTGACTGATTAGTAGATTTTGGATGGAATTAGTATGTGGTGTGTGGTTTCTGTTTTCTGATCTCTGTGCAGGTGTCCAAACTTAATAGGCGGAAGGGTTGTGACTTGTTTTTTATCGGGATAAAGCGGCTCTCATCATCACTACAAGCTTCGGCGATAACTTTCGACCACAGGTTGGCCATCTTATCAGATCCTCTTTCATTCAAGTATTTAGGAACCTACACTCTAGCATGATTCCTTATTTCTAGACCCACCCTAGGGCTAGTGGGATCGCCTCTATCCACAGAGGGGATTTACCTGAGTAACAAATTGGCGACTCCGTTGGGGATCAGTGCGAGTTTTTCTTTCGTCTATTAGATCTTCTTCTTGGTATTTTCTTACTTAGCTTGCCTTTTCTAGTTGTTTTGCTGAGTCTTAGACCCCTTTTCAGCCCCAGAGGATCAGATTTGACCTCTGTTTTTTCCAAAATCTTTATCTTTATAAGGTTGGCTTGATTGGTGCGGTTTCTAATCTGACAGTCACGCCCACTGGTGCTTGTTGCCAGTTCATCACCCGCGCCATCCCCTATCTAGCACGGATTACATCTAGATAATCGCGCCATTTCCTATAGGTGCTATGGTTTCCCCTGTTTTGGAGTTTTTTGTCCATCCTGGTGTCTCTGGGTGTGTTTTTTACTTAATTTGAATGCTTCGGGTTTGTTTTTTACTGTGAAAAACGTCCTTTCTTAGGTTGTTTGTCCATTTCTTTCAGCATCATGGCTTTAGGGATTTCTAGTTCTTTGGTAGGCTGAGCCTCCTGTAGGAGTTTGGGTCTTTGTTTCACGGTCACCTTCGTTATTTTCTTGATTGCATTCAGCTCCCTGGATCCATTTTGAGTGATTGCATTTGTTGAAACGAGTCTTGAGTGAGTCTTGCCTCTTTCATTTAGTTTTGCTTCTTGTCACTCCAAGCATAGCTCACATTGCTTGTATGGGTCTGTTTTGACATCTTTCTTCAATTTGAGTGTAATATTCCTAATTAGCGACAGCTAATTGGAATATTCAATTTTGTATAGTTTTGTCGTCTATAGTTTGTAAATAAATAAAAAGTGAGTAGAGAGGGTCTAACTCACTTAAGTGAAATAAACACATCCTCCTAGTAGCACAAAATTGTCACTTAAGGGGAGCCAAGGGGGCCAAACACCATGTAGAGAAGGGGGCCCACGTACACCCTAGAAGCTTCTGCGTAGATGAGGATGAGCACATGGAGGAGAGAGAGGCTGCGTTGGGGTTTTGGAGGGAAACCAATGTTATAAAATATGGATGAGCCTCCTCATTTCATTCATTCTAGAGTTAATGATTTTGAGCTAGACGCTTGTCTTCTTGAGCACACTGGCTGTTTAGCTTGTCTGCAGCACTGTTTAGTGCATTGAGTGTCTCCGGTCGGAGATCTCGCCTTAGCCTCAGGGGACTTCGAGTGCCTGCTCGGGCAAGGTTAGTTCTTCAGTATTTTGTGAGTAGTTTGGTTTTTCGGGTTTGTTGCAGAGCTGGAGCTTATAGAGACTGCGCAGTCACTAGGAGAGAGGATGCAGTCCCTTTTGGAGGTGTTTTGGATTGGGGTTTCTGTAGGAGATGCAGCCGAGATTTTGAGCAGAGGGTTAGCCTTTTCCCACAAGAGGATTTAGGTGGAGTTTGAGGTGGTGTTCCAGCTATTTCCATTTAGCCTCTGTGCAAAGCCTTCGAGGCCAGCGCAATTCCCTGAGGAGGCATTTTCTGGTGCTTTTCGGGGGTTGGCCATTTTTTATATGGTTTTTGGGTTTTGTCCGGGTTGGTGAGTAGAGGAGGTTTGCAGAATTTCAACTCATTCCAGCAAGGGGATCAGCCCCTAGTCTTCAGTCCATTCCAGCAGTAGCAGCTACACGGCAGTTTTCCAGCAGCTAGGACGCAATTCATAGAGCAGCCATTTTCTGTATTTTCTGAGAGTGTTTCGTCACTTGCCTTGAGAAAGATTAGGTGCCACCATTATGATCATCTATTGTACTTAATTATATTTCTCAGATTAATAAAATGGCTCAAAATTTCCTCTCTATGTTTCCTGGATGAGTTGTCGTAATTTCTTTCTCTGTTATTATATGTCTGCTGCACTATTATTTATTTATATTTTTGATCATTCTAGTCTATACCACTTGGTGTGTTTATCTTTCACTCTTAGATAGAGTCTAGAAAGGGCCAGGTAGCCTCCGGATCTTGTCCTCTCTCAGAGGCGGAATATCCGATAAATGCCCTCCCAGTCCATCTCTGGTTGGAGTTTGCCGTGTTTTAGAGATATCCCTGAAACAAGATATTATAGTGGTATCAAAAAATAGTTCTGGCTCAGCCTGTGGTCTATGACACTAGGAAGGATACCATATATTTGTTACATAGGCAGGAAGTACAGAGACTATGAGCGTAGGTCGGAGAACACCTACGGAGAGGGAGATTGTGCTCGAGTGGTGGACACAGAGCAGGAGAGAGAGCCTATGACAGACGCAGAGCAGGAGGAGCCTGTATTAGATTTAGAGAAGATAAAGCTGATGGTAGATGACACAGAGGCCAAATAGTTTGGGGAGGCACTCCTCAAATCAGTACAGGATTTAGCCAGACAGATTGAGGTGATGGGTCAGAGATTCACCGCTGTAGAGGCTAGACAGTGTGAGACCCCACGGGTTTTCCAGGTAGGAGAGGGATCAGGTACATCCCATCATTTTCCAGAGCATGGTGTTGCTCAGCGTGATACTCCTTAGTTGATGGCTTCATGCGCACCTACCCACTCTACCATGCCCACTTTCTTGGGAGCAGACACAGGGGCAGGAGCCCAGCAGGAGGCAGAGCCCGGACACATGGGCGAGTATTTTGCAGAGTATCAGGCCTATGGGCAGGAGTTCAAGGATGCTCTCTCATTCCAGGATTTTGTGCAGCTTCAATGGGATAGTAGACCCCGCAACCATCATAGAGGGCACCGACATTATCATGATGGAGATTCCCACCGTGCCTCTAGCAGATTTCATTTGCCTACATTTGATGGATCATCAAACAGTTTGGAAAAGTCTTGGGTGGAGAAGCTGGACATCTATTTCTAGCTTAACCAGATGTCATAGATGGAGGCCATCAAGGTGGCGACGTTAAATTTGGATGGTGAGGCCCAAGACTGGTGGTTCCATGGGATGGTTACACTCGGACATTCCACAGTGACGACATATGCCGAGTTTACCAGGAGATTGATGGAGAGGTTTGACCGGAGGGATCCGGAACAACACTTTGTTGAGCTGACGAGGCTCAAGAAGACTGAGAGCCCCAAGACCTACATTGCAGATTTCTTGAGGGTTTCAGTGATGGTGCCAAATCTATCCGCAGCTTGGATGATCTATATGTTTGTAGAGGGGTTAGCTGAGCCACTTCGGGGTCTAGTCAGGTCTACTAGACCAGCGACACTTCAGGATGCTATCAGCAGGACCCGAGATTTATAAGATGCATTGCCCAGGATGCGGACATCTTACCCCCAGAGACAGGGCTTCCAACCCAAGGGGAAAGATGTGAGGGTTCCTCCTCCAAAGGGGAATCTAGAATGGACACAGATAGATGATGATGCCAGGAGGGAGTTGAAAAAGAAGCGGCTATGCTTCACTTGTCAGGAGCTGTGGGCACCAAGGCATAAGTGTGTTGCTGGCAAAGCACACTTCATTGAGGTCTTCTCTGATGATAGCAGGGAAGAGGATGAGGAGGATGATGAGGAGGCAGGAGATAGTCAGACGGCCCAAGATCAGTTGCCGCCTCCACCTCCAGGGACAGGAGGTGCAACTTTTTCACCCACAGGAGGGTCCCTTGCAGCTTTGCGAGGAGTTCCCAAGTATTTGACGTTGCACGTGCGAGGGACAGTACGTGGCTAGCGAGTGTCAGTCTTGGTTGACAGTGGGGCAACCCACAACTTCATTGATGCACAGATGGTCGAGCGGAGGGGTATACCGACCGAGAGCTTTGATGGGTTTTCAGTCTTGGTCCCAGGAGCCCAGACGATGCAGTGCGCCCGATATGTTCCAGAGTTGGCATTGATGATGGGTACCTACACCATGACCGATCACTTTTTCATGGTCAACATACCAGATACCAATGTGGTGCTGGGTATTCAGTGGTTGATTACTCTGGGGAAGGTCACCACGGATTGGGAGGCCTTAGAGATGGAGTGGGATGACAAGAAGACCAAGAAGCATGAGAAGATCCACGGGATGCATACTTACCCACCTCAGACAGTTTCGGCACACCGGATGGAGGCAGACTTCTGGAAGGGAGACATAGAGTGGGCGGTTGAGCTGCGGGCATCAGAGGTAGAGACCATCGGTCGGGCAGTACATCCAGATATACAAGCCATCCTTGATAGGCATGAGGTAGTGTTTGGGGATATACCACGAGGTCGGCCACCAGATCGAGGGTTTGAGCATACCATTGAGCTTGAGCAGGGTATTCAGGCAGGGATCACTACCCCCTATAGGCATCCCAAAGCCTATTGAGATGAGATTGAGTGGGCCATCTAGGAGTTGTTGGCTCTTGGACACATCAGACCGACAGGGAAAATTTTAAGGATGGAAAATTATCTCGAAGTTTAAAAAATTGGTGAATCTCACTAGTCCCTAATATGCAAACTATAAAATGTTTATTGATGTATTTGTAAAATTATTCAAATTTATAATGATATTATATATATTGTCTATATAATGTTGGCGATTTTTAACGTAAAATAATTTTATATTGTAAAATTTGGGCAAATCAATTTTATAAAAAAATGGAAATTGGCGAATATTTTTTTTGGAAAAACCATGGAAAATTAGCCCACCTGCGAATATTAGCCCCTAAAATTTTCCATGCAGACTAAGCATGAGTCTGTTTTCTTCTTCTGTAGTGTTGGTGAAGAAGAAGGACGACACCTTGAGGATGTGCATTGACTACAGGGCCCTGAACAAGAAGACTCTGAAGAACTGATACCCTATACCTAGGATTGATGAGTTGATGGATGAGCTGAGAGGAGCTAAGTTCTTCTCGAAGATTGATTTGAGATCAGGGTACCACCAGATTCGCATGAGGGAATAGGACATTCCCAAGACCTCCTTCAGGTGTCATTATGGGCACTTTGAGTTTTTGGTTATGCCTTTTGGGCTGACCAATGCAACAACCACATTTCAGTCTTGCATGAACCATATCTTCCGCAGTCATCTGAGGAAGTTTGTATTGGTTTTCTTCGATGACATAGTCATATATAGCAGGACCTGGGAGGAGCATCTCCAACATATAGAGGCAGTACTACGCATATTAGAAGAGCAACAGTTATATGCTAAGCTCTCCAAGTGTGAGTTTGGGATGACGGAGATGTTATATTTGGGTCACATTATTGGAGTGGATGGAGTGAGGGTCCACGAGGAGAAGATTAGAGCCATCGAATATTGGCCGGAGCCAAAGAACGTGACGGAACTTCAAGGGTTCATTGGGATATGTACCTATTACAGGAAGTTCGTCAGAATATTCTCATAGCTTGCTACACCCCTTACAGATTTGACGAAGAAGGGGGCATTCAGTTGGTTAGATACAGCACAGCGAGCCTTTGATAGGCTCAAGGATGCGATGAGTAGCTGCCTCGTGCTTGCATTTCCAGATTTCACGCATCCATTTGTCTTGGAGTGTGATGCGTCGGGAGAGGGGATCGGTGCAGTATTGATGCAGGGGGGACATCTTATAGCTTTTGAGAGTCAGAAGCTCCTTCTGCATGAGAGGTTGTATTCTATATACGACAAGGAGATGTTGGCCATCGTGCATGCTTTGGCCAAATTCCAGCAATATTTGGTAGGGAACAGGTCCAGGGTGAGGACTAATCACAACAGCCTCAAGTTATTTTTGGAGCAGAAGCAGCTACAGGAGAGGTAGAAGAAGTGGATCAGTAAGATCCAAGTACATGACTTTGACATTGAGTATGTCTAGGGTAAGAATAACGTGGTAGAAGATGCCCTTTCACATAGACCAGCCACGTTATCTCTTATGAGCTTGGATATAGATTGGAGGGATCGACTTTTAGTGGAGTACTCCAAGGAAAAATTTGCATGTGAGGTGCTAGATGGACAGGTGGCGGATGGCAGGTACATGGTAGTTGATGAGATCATCTATTATAGGGACAGGATCTTCTTGACTGAGGGATCTCAGCTTAAGAAGAAGATACTCCATGCATCACGCGATTCTCCACTGGCAGGCCATCAGGGGCTTACCAAAACCTGCAGGGCCATTAGAGAGAGGTTCTCATGGAAGGGCCTCAAGGAGGATGTACTCCAGCACATCAGGGAGTGCGATGTTTGTCAGAGGAATAAGGGGGAGATGAGCCATCCCGCCAGATTTTTGTAGCCTCTTCCCATACCGGAGGGGAAATGGGAGAGCATATCGATGGATTTCATCACAAGGTTTCCCATGATGCAGGGCAAGGATTGTATCTTTGTCGTCTTTGATCGACTGACAAAGTATGCTCACTTTTTCGCCATATCCACGCATTACACAGCAGCACAGGTGGCCGAGCTATTCTTCAGAGAGGTTTTCAGGCTGCATGGTCTTCCTAAGACCATCATCAGTGATAGGGACAGCTGCTTCATGGGCATATTTTGGCAAGATTTTTTCCAGCTTGTGGGGATGGAGTTGACACCAAGTAGCAGTTGTTGAGTCCCAAATTTGCATCTTTTCCATACATTTTTCCATACCTTTTTCACTCACCTAAACCTCCCAAATTGTCAATATCATGTGCAAAAGAGCATCTAACATGGTTTTTAATTATATTTTTGTGTTTTCTATTTGATCTAGATTTTGTTCATTCAACTGCGGAATCTTGCCACTTTCCGCAGCTGCTGCAACTTTCCGCAGCTATTTTGTGAAACTCTATGCTACAGGTGTCTACAAGGGAAACGAGCCACATGGGCAGGTCAGGAATGACGTGGACATGGTTCGTGTCCTATTGGTTCAAGCAAACTCATCCAAAGAAGCTGCGGTCAAAGGCGTCCACATGGAAGTCAACCATGGAGTTTCATGTCGGCCGGACTCTGTTTCGTGTCACATGAAGACCCATATGGCCGTTTCTAAGCCTGCGGAGGTTAAATCGACATCTGTACAGGGTTCTGGAGTCAAATTCAAGCATCCACCTTTCGTAGATTTACTTTCCAACACGGCCATGCTCCTATATCCATGGACGTAGTGGTCTACGTGCTCTCCACTAGCATGAACTTTAGGAAACAGTTATAGTTTGTTGTTATATATATTGTGTTTGCATACGCATATGAAGTTAGTCGATATTAGTGAATGTAGTCTCTGTTATCTTTTGATAAGTCTGCTCTGTAGTGATTACGCTGCACTTGTGCCGTAACATTACCATTCTGTAATGACTGCTTTTTAATATGAGAAGACTCTGTTTTTCAACTTAATTCATATTTGAGGACCGTTGCCAAGGCTGTGTAGAGGGCCCCTGCTCAGCTAAGGTTTTGTGTATTAGTGTATATTTCTCATTTCGTTTCTTTAGAAATCATTGTATCATAATCCATTCATATGTTCATACTTTGCAGTTGCTTCATTTCTGTTTATAAACTTCTATAATTTCCATTTCATTTCTATTTTTCATGTTTTATGATTGTTAACCACTGATCAGTGTTTATGTTTTTCAGGTTTTAAGTAGGCAGCCCGGGCATTTTCATAGCTTTTTGACTAATGACATGGAACTAACATTGTTCTGCTGCTAGTTTGCTTTTCATAGCTTTTGTTTAATTTCAGTATTGCTTTGTACATTTCAGTTTTGCTTATCTGCTTCAGTAGTTAAATTTAGATATACTAATCTGCTCATAGCATCTTCAGTTGCCTCCGAAAGCCACAGCTGGACTGATGGTGAGGAATTGTATTATGAAATGTGTAGTTTAGTATTAGTTTCTTTTCTGCAAATTTAGATATATTAAGCTGCTCATAGCATCTTCAGTTGCCTCCGAAAGCCACAGCTGGACTGATGGTGAGGGATTGCATTATGAAATGTGTAGTTTAATATTAGTTTCTTTTCTGCAAATTTAGATATATTAAATCATGCATGACATCTTCAGTTGCCTCCGAAAGCCACAGCTGGACTGATGGTGAGGGATTGAATCATGAGTGTACGGTTTAGTATTAGTTTACTTTCCGCAAATTAAATATCAGTTACTCAAATTGTTTATGATTACTTCCGAAAATCATAGCTGGACTAATGATGAAGGGTCAGAAGATAAATTGATGTAATCTGATTTAGATTTATTTTGTTGCAATTTTGAATTTCCTTAAGCATAGTTTCTTTTGTGTTTAGTTGGCAGCAAGAATAGTTTGGTTTTCATGCTCACTAGTTTACTATTTTGATTTATTAGATTAGCAGCACCTTTTCATTTCAGCAGTACATTTTCATTTTCTTTCAAGTCTTGTCATTGTAAATTTCAATTTGCTTTTTAAAGTTTCAAGTTGGTAAATCATTATAGGGGATATCACTTCCTTGAACAAATATAACCAAACTTGTTTTCATTTTAGAATTTCCATTTCACATTAGAAAAACCAAAAACGACAAAAAGTTAAGAAATAGGTTATCTTGCACATATAGTGTGCCGCACTTCATCAGCTTACGATTCCCGGATTGACAAATTAAATGCAGCAATTTAGGACACACTAAATTGACCAAACATTTTGGCGCCGTTGCCGGGGAAGTGTAACTAGGTAGCCAATTTCTTTAAAAAAAACATAAAATCATAAAAGAAGGGAAAACTTGATAACTTCTTGAAGTATGCTCTCCTCTTGCACCTAGTGTGATCTGGAGGATCAGAAAAGAGAGTTATTGGTTTAGTAATTTCTTAAGTATGCTCTCTTCTTGCACCTAGTGTGACCTGGAAGATCAGAAAGAGAATTATTAGCCCAACTTTTTAAAAATAAAAAAATAAAAAAATAAAAAAAAATGACATGCATAGAGCAAGAGATTCTAGGGGAAGGTTTATAGCTAAAGCCAAGAGTTTGATTTTCACAACTCCATCTTCTTCAAGGCATAGACCAGATTCACCACCATCTACCCCTAGCCTTAAGATTTTTGGAAGTCAAGGAACAGCTGAATTAGAGGATTCTCCTATACCACCTACTAAAACCCACTTAGAAAACAAAGAGATTTTCTCTCATCCTTTCTTGGTAGAAGAACTAGAGGACTATAAGGACTCTAAAGAAACTATCATGGAAGAGGAAGTAATAAATATAGGTGGAGGTAGAAGAGGAGGAGATAATGGAGACAACAATGGTGAAGGAAATAATGGTAGAAATAGGGATTTGTTGGGATTCCCTATAGTTGATGAGGAAACTCATGCAACAATGAAAAATATCTCACCATCTGTTCTTCCTAACTTTTATGGATTGCGAAGTGAGGACCCTGAAACATTTCTGTTTGAGTTTGAAGTTGTGTGCCGAACTTATGACTATATGGAAGATTCTCAAAAACTCAAACTGTTTCCTTCAACATTGAAGGGATCTGCTTTGAAATGGTTCATGGGATTAGCCACTCAATCTATTAGGACTTGGAATGATATGAAACAAAAATTTTTGGATAGATACTTGGACTATTGTATGCCTACCAATCACAAGGATGAGGTATTCAAAATGATGCAAAAAGAAGATGAAAATTTGGAAGACTTACTTGCAATATTTCAATACAACTTGAAAAGAGCAAAGATGAGCAACTTAGATGATGAAACCTTGAAAGCCCTCATATTAAAAGCCATTAGAGATGAATGGATAGATATTTTAAACATGATGGGAAAGGAGACATTTCTCAACTTCCACTTCGTGACATAACAGAACTATGTGTCCATCTCTCAAGGGGGAAATCTAAAACAGGAAAAGGGCCTAGGGATCCTTCTCTTATTAGGGCTAACAAATCTGCAACTGGATCAGTAAGTAGGGCAGAGATTGGTAACATGCTTGATGAGTTTAAAACTGATATTCTAGGGAGCCTTAGTGAACAACTAGACACCCTTAAAATCCAAAACAAGCAGAAGGCAGAAACAGATGCTTTAGCCATCTTTTGTCCAAAATGTAGGAAGAAACATGCTTTAAGGGAATGTCCCTTGGATGCAAAAGTTGTAGAAACATGTATGATTTTCTTAGAGAATCATGAGATCAAGGATTGTCCTTCAATTCCTGGACTCAAAGCTGTTTTTCAAGAAGACCCAAATTCAGTAGAATCTCTCTGTTTTGTCGCAAGGAGACCTTGGCAGGGACAACAAACTCAAGGGTTTAACAACCCTATGAATTTCCAAACCCCACCAAATTGGAATCCTTGGCAACAACCTTGGCCCCAACATCAAAACTCATATCAACCATGGGTACAAGGGATGCAAAATCCTTATGGGAGATTTGCTCAATTTTATAAATATCCTCCATCTTTTCAAAATCAACAAATTCCACAACTTCGAAGCCCAAATCCACAACTTTCATTGCCATTTCCACAACAACAACCTTCTCAACAAAATAAAAATCCTCAACTCATGCTCCCATACCAACAGAAGACAAATCAACTTCCAGCTCAGCCACTGCCAAATCCTAACAATAAGAATCCTCAAACTACTTATATGGTAGAAGGACAACAACTCAGATCTGGTAGAGTTTTAGAAAAACCTTCTATAGATATTCAAGAGAAAGATACCTCTGAGGAGGACTCTCTTCAAGTTAATAAGGGTTCTGAGGAAGAATCTCTTCAAAATCTAAGCATGCAAAAAGAAAAAGAAAAGTTAACACCCACAACTCCTATAGTTGAGCAACCAACATCTTCATCTACACCTCCTTTTCCTGAAAGACTACAAATTGATAAGGGGGTGGAAAAACAAATTTTTTTGCCTAACTATGACTTTCTAGATGAATTGAAGAATGTTTGTATCAAGATTCCATTGCTACAAGCCATTCGAGAAATTCCTATTCTAGCAAAAACTATAAAGGAGTTGAGTTTCAAAAGACCAGAAAGGAAACTAAAAGACACAAGAAGAATCCACCTGGTAGGAAAGATTGCAGACATTATGATGGGAAAAATTACTATGCAGAAGTATGTAGATCCAGGAAGTCCAATTGTCAAGACACATATAAATGGAATAGAAATTCCAAACACATTGATTGACTTAGGGGCTGCTATCAACATTATGAGTAGATAGACTATGGAACAGTTAAAACTTCCTAACCTTCTTTTTACACCTACTTTATTGCAACTTGCAGATCGATCGGTTATTAAACCAGATGGTGTATTAGAAGATATTTCAGTCTCCTTAGATTCTTGGGAATATCCAGTAGACTTTATGATTTTGACTCCAAAAAGTAATCTAGGAGGACATCCAATTATCTTAGGAAGACCTTGGCTGGCCACAGCTGATGCTTTTATTAGTTGTAGATCTGGAGACATGTACATTTCTAATGGTAATTCGACAAAGAAATTCAATTTGTATCCTCCAGCAAGAGCAATCACATAAATAGGAGACAATGAATGGGTCGATGATGAGAACACTATACAACCTGTCTTTACCATTTCTGAAATCAGTGAGGATAGTCAAATTCTGAATACATTAGAAAATTTTGAGATATCTTCAGAATATGACCCCACACAATTTCAGTTGGAATCTGACATAGAATATTTATCATCTAGATAAATGTCTCTTTACTCTATGGAAGAATTTGGTAATTCTGCTATTGAGATTTTTCCAGAAAAAACATTGAATATCAACAAACATTTGGAGAAGTCACAACAAGAAGAACTAACCAGAATCTTGCAAAAACATTCTACTGCATTTGCATGGGAGTATACCGACATGAAGGGTATTGATCCTAAGACTTGCATCCATCCTATCTATATTGAGGAAAATAGTAGACTAATCAGACAACCTCAAAGAAGGATGAATCCAAATCTTAGGGAGATAGTGAAAGAAGAGCTCCAAAAACTTCTCAATGTAAACTTCATTTATCCAATTTCAGATAGCCGATGGGTTTCTCCTTTGGTTATAGTACCTAAAAAGAATGGTAAATGGAGGGTATGCATTGATTACAGTGAATTGAACAAAGCAACTTTGAAGGATCACTTTCCTTTGCCTTTTATTGATCAGGTATTAGATACATTAGCAGGTAAAAAGTACTTTTCATTTTTGGATGGTTTTAGTGGTTACAATCAAATTCAGGTAGCACCTGAAGATCAAGATAAGACCACATTTACTTGTCCATGGGGAACTTTTGCCTACCGAGTGCTTCCTTTTCGGTTATGTAATGCACCAGCAACATTCCAAAGAGCAGTACTAGGAATTTTTTCTGATCTAATCCATGATTGTGTAGAGGTTTATATGGATGATTTTACAGTTTATGGTAATTCATTTGAAGAGGCATTAGAAAAAGTTCTCATAAGATGTAAAGAAACAAACCTTTCATTAAGCCATGAAAAATGCTTTATGATGTTTACTGAAGGGATTGTTTTAGGACATCATATTTCAGGAGATGGAATTAAAGTTGATAGATCAAAAGTTGAAGTCATCTCCAAGCTGCCTATTCCAAATTGTCAAAGAGATGTTAGAAGTTTTCTAGGATTTACTGGTTACTATAGAAGATTTATAGAAAACTTCACTAAAATAGCATCTCCACTCTTCAAATTGCTTACAAAAGACCGTGAATTTAAATGGGATCCTGATTGTCAATCAGCCTTTGAAACTTTGAAAACAAGAATATCTTAAGCACCTATCTTGAGAGGACCAAATTGGAAACTCCCTTTCCATATTTCTACGGATGCTTCAGATACAGCTCTAGGAGCTGTGTTGGGTCAAAAAGATTTAGTTCCTTATGCCATTTATTATACCAGTAAAAATTTGACTCCCACAGAGTTGAATTATACTGTGACTGAAAAAGAGTTTTTAGCCGTTGTTCATGCAATTAATAAGTTTAGACATTACATAACAGGCTATGAAACTTTTATTCATACTGACCATTCTGCAATTAGATATTTAATGAACAAACCTGTTACTAATGGCAGAGTGACAAGATGGCTTTACTTTTGCAAGAATTCAATATTACTGTGTTGGATAGACCAGGAAAACAGAATACAGTAGCTGATTTCTTGTCTAGGATTCAGAATACTAAAGAAGATTCTCTTGTAGAAGATAAGTTTCCTGATGAATATTTGTTTGCAGTAACTATTAAGACCCCTTGGTATGCAAATATTGCTAACTATTTGGTTACAGGGAAACTACCTTCACATTTATTTCCAAGAGAAAAACGAAAGATTATTCAGGAGAGTTCAAAATATTCATGGATTTCTAACGAACTGTTTAAAACAGGGCCAGATCTTGTGATCAGAAGATGTGTCAGGGAAGATGAAATGCCTGATATTCTTAAGGCATGTCATGATGAACCATGCGCCGGACACTTTGCGGACAAAAGGACGGCCTATAAAATCCTTTCCTTGGGATATTATTGGCCTTCTCTCTTCAAAGATGCAAAACAATATGTCAAAAGGTGTGATAGTTGCCAAAGAGTAGGGAAACCTACCCTTTCAAATGAAATGCCATTGCAAACACAGGTACTCATTGAACCCTTTGAAAAATGGGCTTTAGATTTCACTGGACCTATTAATCCACAACCTAAGAAAAAGAAGTATATATTGGTTTGTACTGATTATGTTACTAAATGGGTAGAAGCCAAAGAATTAGTATCTGCTACTGAAAATTCAGTTGTTCATTTTCTTTATGAGGATATTTTTACTCGCTTTGGTGTTCCAAGAGAAATTGTGACAGATTAGGGGAGCCAATTCACATCCAATTTGGTGGAAAAGTTGATGGAAGAATACAAAATCAAGCACAGAAGATCTACTCCTTACCATCCACAAGAAAATGGTCAAGTGGAGTCCACAAACAAAGTTCTTGAAAGTATCATCACCAAAACTGTTCATCTACATAGAAGAGATTGGGCAGAAAGGCTTCCAGAAGCCTTGTGGGCCTACAGAACTACATGGAGGAATACAACAGGACATTCTCCCTATGAACTTGTTTATGGGAAAGAAGTCTTGCTCCCCATTGAGTTCCAAGTCAAGACCTTTAAGATAGCAGTTCAGTTGGGGATGGACTTATCAGAAGCCCAAAAGCATAGAATGGAGCAGTTGAATGAGCTAGATGAGATCAGATAAGAAGCAATTCTAAGAACTGATCTAGTTCAATATCAAAGAACTAAATGGCATGACAAATATATCAAAGAAAAGAAGTTTCAAGAAGGAGATTGGGCATTGCTATTTGATTCCAAGTTTAAAGATTTTCAAGGGAAATTTCAGACTCATTGGCTTGGGCCATATGAGATTGACAAGATCTTTAGCAATGGAGCTGTAAGAATCAAGACCATTGATGAGTTTCAAACTCCTCTTATTGTGAATGGCCATAGATTGAAATTTTATCATAAGCCACTCTCAAAAGAGGATTTTGTCAAAATGTTTCAAGAAAGTTCTGCAATCAGGCTGGTACAGAAGAATTCTTCTTCTCCACCAGCCTAGCTTTTGTTCTTTTCAGTTAAAAAAAAATAAAAAAAAATGGTATAAGCCTGAAAACCAATCATTGATTGGCAGTCTTATACAAAAAATATAGGGCGAAAATCAGGGAAACCTGACACTCTATATTTTCCAAAAAAAATCTCTCCTTCATTTCACAAGCTTTGTCACCACCCACTCCACTTCATTCCACTTCATTCCACTTCATACCATTTCATTTCATCTCATTCCACTTCATTCCACTTCATACCATTTCATTTCATCTCATTCCACTTCATTCACTTCATTTCATTCCATTCCATCAATAAAAATCTTTTTCATGACCATTTCCATCTGGTCATTTTTCATTTGTTCATTTCCATTCATCCAAGTAATAGCTGTGTCAGTTTCCGCAGCTGACATCTGTTTCCGCAGCTGACTCCAGTTTCCGCAGCCAGAAGCAGATTCCGCAGCTACTACTCTGTTTTCAAAGAGAATGTACAGTCAGATGTTATTTCCATAATTATGAAATAAAATGCAAGTGAGAGGATCAAAAATGAAGACATGGAGCATTCAAGACACCAATGGAGATCAATCAGTTGAAGACCAAGGGCAAAAGGCAAAGATTCCAAAGGTATGAATAAAATTTATTTCAAATAGTATTGAAAAACACATTTTTATATAGTTTTGAACCATGAGCTCTATCCATTACGCGTAATGATTATATTGACAGTTCCGTAACCTTTCACGATCTCCATATTATCCTCTTGCATTTATTCACAAACGGTTTCATCATTAAACCCCGATTTTCACTCATGATCCAATATCCCACCGGTGATAATGAAGCATATTTGATTTGACCAAGGACTTTTACAAGCCGCATCAAGTCACAACCGTTGATTGAAACGTGTTCACATTTATTTTGTAGCCACCAAAATTCAAAATGCGGCTGAATGTGTTATATTCTATCAATCTACTCAGTCCTATCTTTGTTATGTTTTCGAAACCCCACTCTGTTCTGTTTTACTCCGTTTCGTTCCTTTTGCTCATTCTCACTCCCGTATATCTACCCATAGTCTCACTCCATTCCGTTTATGGTGCTCATTCCCATTTTATGATACATCCCCACAGCCATTGTGCTCGTTCCTGAGCATTCAACCATTCTACTTCCATTTGAAACCCTCACGAAGGCAAATTTGTGAAAAACAGAGAAGTGAAATGGGTAAATTGCTAAGGGTAGAGCCGGAAGGACCAAAGTTTATAGAGGGATATCCGCAAGCAAAGGAGATATTAAAGAAAGCAAAATGGCTGCGTTTTATTCAGAAATTCAGAGGTTACCACAAAGAAGTTACGAAAGCGTTTGCAAGGTCATTTGATGGCTCGGAAGCAGAAATTGGAGACCTCAAGTTTTCGGTCAATGAAGCATCAATAGCAACAGCCACGGAACTTCTTCAGGAGGGAGAACGTTGGTTCAAAAATAAAAGCATCAGTGATGAGGCATGGAGAACAATCTTACGAAACCAAGGTATGGACATAACTGTTTTTAAGAGAGGAATTCCTGTGTATGCATTGAAGGAAGAATGGGCCACTTTGCTCTTAATTGTTCAGAAATTCATTACATGTGAAGGCCGTTTTGGGTCTATGTACATGTACCATATCAGGCTATTAATGAATTTTCTAGAACACCAAACTCTCAATCTCCCATATTTTCTATTCAATAGCTTGAAGAAAATGGCTGTGACTGTTCAAAAACACTTAGGAGATGTAGAGCCTCATCTATATCACCACGACCTTATAAAAATTCTGATTGAAAAGGAGCTAAAGGAAAGAAAAGACACATGGGAACAATTTCTAGTTAGAAATTTCTTTGAGGAACCTCAGGAAATTCCCGAAGGTAGTTCAATAAGAAGGAGTAGAAGAAAAAGAATAAATGTTGAAACCCAAATTACTCCTACTCAGGAAATTCCCGCAGCTAGCACAGCAAGAAGAAGTAGGAGGAAAAGAACAATTGATGAAATCCAAAACACTCCTACTACTACTATGGAAAGAACTGATAGGGAAGAGAGACTGGTAAAAAGAAAGAAGAAGGAAATCAAGGGTAAGAAGCCAATAACACCAAAAGGGAAAGAAACTATTGAGGCTGTACATAAAACTCCTTCTTCTGAAGAAGAAGATCATCAAGTGCTATCAGAAAGATTAGTTTATCTTCAAAAACAGTCATCCATGCCCAAGAAGGCAGAGAAAGGAAAACAAAAACAAAAGGATAGTGTACCACAGCGTGTGAGGAGAAGCAGCAGACTTAAAGGGAAATTGAGAAAAACGCAAATTAAGGGTCCTCATTTCATCGATTTGGGTGAGGAGACATCTGAACAGTCCCCAACTGACCATAGTCCATCTCAGTCAGTTAGTGAACCTGGTTCATTCCATTCCCAATCAGACAATGAGCATACTCCATCTTATTCTCAGCAAAATATTGATGTAAGCCCTCCTCGGCCAGATTTTGAACATAACTCTCCTTTACAACATTTTGGGGACAGCCCAATAAAAATGACACCTGAAATAGACCCCAAGCAGCAGGAAGTATATGACTATATAGAATCTTTGGAAAAGGCAGCCACAGGTCCAAGTACTTCTTCCATTCAGCCTCATACATTGCAGGATGATTTAGTTCAATCATTAAAACATGAAATTTTTGAGCTGGAGCTTTTAAATAGGCACATCAAAAATGAAAATGAAACATTTAAAGAACAAGGCAAGCTAGACAAGATCATCCATGATAATACTATGTTACATTTGGGAATATGGCAAAAGAAGAATAAGAAATTGAAAAGGAAATGCCAGAAATTGAGCAGAGCACTTGTAAATATCAAATTTAGGTGCTTAATGAAGAAACCCAGAATGATGGCAGTTCCAAGGAAGAAGAGGAGAGGATTGGATGTGCTGGCTGAAGTATCAAGGCACATGAACTGAACAAAGAGTATCAAAATTTTGGTTGCATGAGGACATGCAACACCTTCACAGTGGGGGTATGTTGAGTCCCAAATTTGCATCTTTTCCATACATTTTTCCATACATTTTTCACTCACCTAAACCTCCCAAATTGTCAATATCATGTGCAAAAGAGCATCTAACATGGTTTTTAATTATATTTTTGTGTTTGCTATTTGATCTAGATTTTGTTCATTCAGCTGCGGAATCTTGCCACTTTCCGCAGCTGCTGCAACTTTCCGCAGCTATTTTTTGAAACTCTATGCTACAGGTATCTACAAGGGAAACGAGCCACATGGGCAGGTCAGGAATGACGTGGACATGGTTCGTGTCCTATTGGTTCAAGCAAAATCATCCAAAGAAGCCGTGGTCAAAAGCGTCCACATGGAAGTCAACCATGGAGTTTCATGTCGGCCGGACTCTGTTTCGTGTCACATGAAGACCCATACGGCCGTTTCTAAGCATGCGGAGGTTAAATCGACATCTGTACAGGGTTCTAGAGTCGAATTCAAGCATCCACCTTTCGTAGATTTACTTTCCAACACGGCCATGCTCCTATATCCGTGGACATAGTGGTCTACGTGCTCTCCACTAGCATGAACTTTAGGAAACAGTTATAGTTTGTTGTTATATATATTGCGTTTGCATACGCATATGAAGTTAGTCGATATTAGTGAATGTAGTCTCTGTTATCTTTTGATTAGTCTGCTCTATAGTGATTACGCTTCACTTGTGCCGTAACATTACCATTCTGTAATGACTTCTTTTTAATATGAGAAGACTCTGTTTTTCAACTTAATTCGTATTTGAGGACCGTTGCCAAGGCTGTGTAGAGGGCCCCTGCTCAGCTAAGGTTTTGTGTATTAGTGTATATTTCTCATTTCGTTTCTTTAGAAATCATTGTATCATAATCCATTCATATATTCATACTTTGCAGTTGTTTCATTTCTGTTTATACACTTCCATAATTTCCATTTCATTTCTGTCATTCATGCTTTATGATTGTTAATCACTGATCAGTGTTTATGTTTCAGGTTTTAGATAGGCAGCCCGGGCATTTTCATAGCTTTTTGATTAGTGACATGGAACTAACATTGTTCTGCTGCTAGTTTGCTTTTCATAGCTTTTGTTTAATTTCAGTATTGCGTTGTACATTTTAGTTTTGTTTTTCTGCTTCAGTAGTTAAAATTTAGATATACTAATCTGCTCATAGCATCTTCAGTTGCCTCCGAAAGCCACAGCTGGACTGATGGTGAGGAATTGTATTATGAAATGTGTAGTTTAGTATATTTATCGCAAATTTAGATATATTAAACTGCTCATAACATATTCAGTTGCCTCTGAAAGCCACAGCTGGACTGATGGTGAGGGATTGTACTATGAAATGTGTAGTTTGGTATTAGTTTCCTTTCTGCAAATTTAGATATATTAAATTGTGCATGACATCTTCAGTTGCCTCCGAAAGCCACAGCTGGACTGATGGTGAGGGATTGAATTATGAATGTATGGTTTGATATTAGTTTACTTTCTGCAAGTTAGATATCAGTTACTCAAGTTGTTTATGGTTACTTCCAAAAATCATAGCTAGACTAATGATGAGGGATCAGAAGACAAGTTGATGTAATTTGATTTAGATTTACTTTGTTGCAATTTTGGATTTCTTTAAGCATAGTTTCTTTTGTGTTTAGATAGCAGTAAGAATAGTTTGGTTTTCATGCTCAATAGTTCACTGTTTTGATTTATTATTCCATTTCAGCAGTACATTTTTCATTTTCTTTCAAGTCTTGTCATTGTAAATTTCAATTTGCTTTTTAAAGTTTCAAGTTGGTAAATCATTATAGGGGATATCACTTCCTTGAACAAACATAACCAAACTTGTTTTCATCTTAGAATTTTCCATTTCACCTTAGAAAAACCAAAAACGACAAAAAGTTAAGAAATAGGTTATCTTGCACATATAGTGCGCCGCACTTCATCAGCTTACGATTCCCGGATTGACAAATTAAATGCAGCAATTTAGGACACACTAAATTGACCAAACAGCAGTTACCACCCACAGATGGATGGACAGACAGAGATAGTTAACAAGTGGCTGGAGGGCTACTTGCATAACTATGTCAGTGGGCAGCAGCGAGCATGGCTGAGATGGTCACATTTGGGGGAGTACTGCTACAACACGACACATCACATGTCCATTGGTATGTCACCGTTTTATGCTTTGTATGGGTACCATTCCTTATCTTTTGCTGATGTGATGTTCGGTGCTAGCAAGGCTCCTAGAGCCAAGATTTGGATCCAAGAGAGTCAGGACATCCTCCGAGCTCTCAAGGACAATATGGCTACAACACAAAACCAGCAGAAGCTGTATGCTGATAGAGGTCGGGTGGAGAGACAGTTTGAGGTAGGGGACTTGGTCTACCTACGATTACAACCATACCGACAGTCATCGCTGGAGTTGAAGAGAGCTGAGAAGCTCAAGCCTCGCTTTTACGGGCCATACAGGGTGATACGCAGGATTGGGCAGGTTGCATATGAGTTAGAGCTGCCCCAAGGTAGCAAGATCCATAACATTTTCCATGTATCATGCCTGAAGAAGGTGCTAGGGTAGCAGGTGATAGTAACAAAGGAGCTACCACCTACAGATGATGAGGGGAACTTGGTGTTGCAGCCAGAGGCCATTATTGATACCAGGGAGAGGCAGTTACAGAGTAGGACAATCCGGGAATTCTTGGTGAGGTGGAATAATTTGCCAGATGAGGATGCCACTTGGGAGAGCAAGAAGCTTTTGCAGCATCCATCACCTCAATTGCTTAAGGACCAGCAACATTTTGCCGGGGGAAACTGTAATATTCCTAATTAGCGACAGCTAATTGGAATATTCGATTTTGTATAGTTTTGTCGTCTATAGTTTGTAAATAAATAAAAAGTGAGTAGAGAGGGTCTAACTCACTTTAGTGAAATAACCACATCCTCCTAGTAGCACAACATTTTGACTTAAGGGGAGCCAAGGGGGCCAAACACCACGTAGAGAAGGGGGCCCACGTACACCCTAGAAGCTTCTGTGCAGATGAGGATGAGCACGTGGAGGAGAGATAGGCTACGTTGGGGTTTTGGAGGGAAACCAACGTTATAAAATATGGAGAAGCCTCCTCATTTCATTCATTTTGGAGTTGATGATTTTGAGTGAGACGTTTGTCTTCCTAAGCATGTTCGTTGTTTAGCCTGTATGCAGCACTGTTTAGTGCATTGAGTGTCTCCGGTCGGAGATCTCGCCCTTAGCCCCAAGGGAATTCGAGTGTCTACTCGGGCAAGGTTAGTTCTTCAGTATTTTGTGAGTATTTTTTTTGTTTGGGTTTGTGCGAAGCTAGAGCTTATAGAGACTGCGCAGTCACTGGGAGAGAGGACGCAATCCCTTTTGAAGGTGCTCTGGATTGGGGTTTCTGCAGGAGATTCAGCCGATATTTTGAGCAGAGGGTCAACCTTTGCCCATAGGAGGATTTAGGCAGAATTTGAGGCTGTGTTCCAGCTATTTCAATTTAGCATCTGCGCAGAGCCTTGGAGGCCAGCGTAATTCCCTGAGGAGGCATTTTCTGGTGATTTTCGGGGGTTGGCCATTTTTTATATGGTTTCTGGGTTTTGTCCGGGTTGGTGAGTAGAGGAGGTTTGCCAATTTTCAGCTCATTCCGGAAAGGGGATCAGCCCCTAGTCTTCAGTCCATTCCAATAGTAGCAGCTACACGGCAGTTTTCTAGCAGCTGGGACGTAGTTCATAGAGCAGCCATTTCCTATATTTTCTAAGAGTGTTTCATCACTTGCCTTGAGCAAGATTAGGTGCCATCATTCTGATCATCTATTGTACTTCATTATATTTCTCAGATTAATAAAATGGCTCAGCATTTCCTCTCTATGTTTCCTGGATGAGTTGCCGTAATTTCTTTCTATGTTATTATATGTCTACTGCACTTTTATTTATTTATATTTCTGAGCATTCTAGTCTATACCACTTGGTGTGTTTATCTTTCACTCTTAGACAGAGTCTGGAAAGGGCCAGGTAGCCTCCAGATCTCGTCCTCTCTTAGAGGCAGAATATCCATTAAATGCCCTCCTAGTCCATCTCTGGTTGGAGTTTGCCGTGTTTTAGAGATATCCCCAAAACGAGATATTACATTGAGATATTGTGACATTGGTTTGAGTCTTTGTTTTGTTTTCTTGTGATTTGATTGAATTGTTTCGCCTCGACTCTTGCGTTGGCCTTCTCGAACTACTGTGAAGATTCATTTTTCATGTCATTTAGTGCTCTATTTGCTCTATTACATTGAAAAAAATAAAAAATATCTTTTGTGCTTGCATTCTTGTTTGCATTGTAGAATTGGAAAATCTTTCGCATAACTAGCATTGGGAATTCTAGGAAAGATTTCTCGTTCTCATTATTTTGCCTCAGGTTCTGTAGTGAATGCTTCCGTGTGTTCTCATTATTTGCTATCGCTTGAAAACTCCTAACTTTCTCGTAGATAGCTTTTCATTGAATGAAATGGTATTTTATGGCATGTAGCTTGCATTCAGGGATTTGTGAGATACAACATTCAGTAGGACCTTAGAATTGAAAGATAAATACAATATCAACTTAAAATTTATTTAATTAACCTAAGGCAACATTGAAACTTAATGAAAAATTTAGTGGTCTAAGTTAGAGACGTGTTCCGGCATCTTTAAACCTAGCAGTTGTCACTCGCCATCTGGCTTTAGACATCACTAGTACAGATTTGTGCTCCCCATACTGTCGAGTATATAAAGGGAGACCCCTCTAGGTTGAAATCCTTTTATCCATAGGAAGCTGAGTTTTCTGCCTTATAACTATGATACACCAAACACAACATTCGGGGAGACTACCTGCATGTACATCAAGTCCTTGGTTGATTCTTCTTTCATTTTATAACCAAGGTGTATATGGTAGTTCATAGGGACTTGGTACACCCTTTTACCTAGACTACCTGAGCAGTCATTTTTGGTCTTTACTGACTTCATAAATTTGAAAATATCATCGAGCACTTGTCCTTTCATGCTCATTTCAATCTGAAAGTGATAGAGTCACCTTTTGCCTGTTTCTCGACTCTTAAAATATGAAACAACAAAGTTTTATTTCAATGTCTTAAAAAATTAACTGTCCATGAAGTATTCCTGGTTAAAGTTAGTTTCCTTAGGGTTTTGTTTTAAAGTTGTTTCTGATGACAACGTTTCCAGAGTTCACTAACCTAGGAATCCCTTCTGAAGGGAATCCTGGTCCTTTTCCTGCTTTGGGAATGTGGGTGCTCCTTATATGGAAACATTGTCCCTGCCTGGGTTAACTGTTGGGTTACCTGTATGGTTATTTTCAACCTCGGTGGTCTTGAGTGTTCCATCCACCGCGCAGCCATCTCCTCCACCAGAACAACATCATGTTGCTTCTAAGGTGGACCTCTCCCCTTCTTCGCCTATTTCTTCGTCCTCCTCTTCTACTTTTCCTGGTGAAAGTCTGGATTATGGTAACTAGGTGGCTAAGAAGAATAAGAAGAAGACAAAGAAGAAGAAATCAGAAAAGCGAGAGCCTAATACTGTAGCTACTGTGCTTAAGAAACCTTCCCTTGAGGAAATTACCCAAACTTCCACGAAAGATCAAATTCCCTTGCATGCTCTATAAAGGTAACCATCTGCTTTGATACTGCCTTGGCATTCCCAAGGTACTTGACGCATGGTCTAATGGTCGTCTGCCGTTGCTTTTGGCTTCTGGAAGTCATATTGATAACACATTTCTGACTAGATGTGGTAAAACTCATAAAAAACAGGGCAATATTACCAATCCCTGTAAGTTGTGTGAAGGGCATCATCCCATTCACCTTTTTCCGTATATGGATGAAGCCAAGAGAGTGTTGGACAACTCTATTGTCTCTGCACCCTATCTCCTGACTAGTTACCAGAAGCTTTCTTTGAGTCCTCTGCTAGTTGATTCTACGATCGGTCAAGCATCATCCTTGCTCAATCCCGCTCCCTCAGAAATTCAGATTCAGGAATCTGTTCCTGACCAACCATTGGACATGGAATCGGTCGACTTAATTCCATCTGTGGTTCATTAGGTATTTTTCGTCGAGAGTGGATCTCACCCCCCTCATGTTCTTCTTATTTCTTCAGATTCTTTGGACTTGGAGAATGATTCTTCCATCCCTGTAATCCAAGAAGCTTCTCCTCCTACTCCCACATTGGAAGTCTTGTAGGATGCTCCTCTTGCTCCAATAACACTGGGGGAAAACCATCTCAGTTCGATGGTATCCCCTCCAAGTATTTTGATCATTTCCTTTGATTGGAGTCGATTTTTCGGATATTGTCTTCCGTCTTATGTGCCTTTTGAGATAACAGTAAAAAAATTTGATGTGGTCATACCCAGCACCATTATATAGGAAGGCACGTCTGTCAGTATTCTATCTTACACTAGTTGGCAAGATTTTGGTTCTCCACCGCTTATGCCTGTTACCCAGAATCTGTTGGCTTTTAACATAGGAACCAGTCAACCATTAGGGATCCTTCCGAAGTTGCCCATTACTTTGGGAAGGAAAACCGTCCATATAGACGTGATGGTTGTTCCAGGCCCCTTAGATTTTAATTTACTCTTGGGGCGCGACTATATTTTCGTGTGATCTATTTTCCACACAAAGGTTCGATCGTGACCATTGATCAGCTTTCATTCGTTGGTATTGACATGACATTTGGTCCACCATCGTCCCTTCCAGGTCTTTATCTGCTAGTTTTATCACTGCCACATTTTAATTATGTGCCTACATGTCATGTGCCTGCATTCAATAATGGTGCCATTGTGCATCGTGTGCTAGGGGCATTGGGTCCTGATTTTCAAGATGTTGTTCTCCCATCCCATGTAGAACTCTTGGAATCCATGACCTTTTATTCATCATGATGAAAGGTCGTCGGAGCAGGGTTATTTTTCTTGTGTCAAGCTCCTTAAAAAATGAAACAAGTTGGTCAGAGTGGGGTTATTTTTATTATGTCAAGCTCCTTAAAAAATGAAACAAGCTGGTCAGATCAGGGTTCTTTTTCTTATGTCAAGCTCCTTAAAAAATGAAACAAGTTGGTTGGAGCACAGTTTGTTTTCTTGTGTCAAGCTCCTTAAAAAATGAAACAAGGTTATCGGAGCACAGTTCATGTTCTTGTGTCAAGCTCCTTAAAAAATGAAACAAGCTCATTGGAGCACAGTTTTTTTCCTTGTGTCAAGCTCCCTAAAAATTGAAACAAGATGTCACGAGGATAGTTCTTTTAATGTGTCAACCTCACTAGTAATTTGAACCTTCACTCCATCTACCTTTCATATGGACTGAAGCTTGGGGGGAATGTACCAAAAATTGAGTCACCATGTTGGGGGCATGCTTACTTTTTCAAGCATAGTTTGTTTCTGTTTCAAGCTTCTGTAAAAATGAAACTGGTTTCAAGCATAGTTTATCTTTGTTTCAAGCTTGTGTAAAAATGAAACCAACTTCAAGCAGAGTTTCTTGATTTCAAGCTTGTGTAAAAATGAAACCATTCCCATTTTACCTCTCGTGATTTCCATTTTATCAACCTATTTTTGCTAGATGAGCCTTGGTTTTCTTATTCCTTCATCATTTTCTACTCGGTCGATCATATTCCTTCACTTGGTTGTTTTCCAGGAGGAGTCATCTTTCAGCTCTTTTCTGACTCTCTAAAACTGAAAATATCGTCGAGTTGCTTGTCATTTTGAACTCGTTAATTTGGTTGAGAAACGATATCTACCCATTATATGTTTACCTCTTTTTTGGGTTGGGATAGATTATTTACGAAAAAGGAATACCTTAGCCGATCATGACTAAGAGGTTCTCTCAGACATAGTTTTCTACCTTTTCGGATTTGTGAGACTACCTACGAAAAGGCCCTGTTGGAGTTTTCTTTTCCGCCTTCTTTTCAAACTCTCTAAATATGAAAATATGTTAAGTTCTCCCTTTGTCAGACTCATTAAAACCTGATGACATCGGACTCCGTCGTCATTACATTACTCGAGTTCCTCCTTCCTAGGGCTTGTAAAATGTACTAGGTTGGATTTTTCCAAAGGAAAAACTTATATCGCAAGCATATGCTACCCCTTCAAGCTTGTTTTCAAAAATAATTGGGGCACTCACCAGAAATGGTGGGGGAAAATGGAACCAGGTTGTAGTCATGTTGGCAGTATGTCACTCTTGAACATGGCACTTTTCTGCACTTGTGTCGGGTTGGGGACATCTCATCTTGTTATTTGTTTGCCTCCATGGGTTTGGGTAATCACTTTTGTCTGCTCATCGACTCTTTTCCACGTCGCCATGACCTCAGATCCCTTGATGTCAAATACTGCCAAATCCAGTGTTGTGCCGCCAATATGTTCAAGAGAATTTTGCCTCTGAATTTTTCAACCTTCCTCTGAATCTATGTTAGTCTTAATTCACAAACATCATGTTCCTCTGTCTCGTGTCGATGATGTGGGAAACATTATGGCCCACCTTTGATCGAGGTCACTTCCTATCAACTCCATCTCATTATCCAGGAAGTTGATCTAGAGACTCCCTTCAGGTACCTTGGAGCCTACATGCCTCAATGGCAGGTTCTTTGCATTCGACGTAAGGTCCACGTCATTGGCCTTCGATCGATTGACTCTACAGGTGTTTGACGTCAGATCACTGTTCATATTCTGTGGGTTGTACTTTTCGTACCTTGAGATCCATTATCATTACTGGTGGTTTCTCTCGCGTATGTTAAAAGCTTTCATCATTGGCTGGTAATCAGACGATGTTCTTACATGTTCGACTTCAGCTCGCATATTCGCATGCTTGAATTTGTACTTTGTTTGGGTCTAGATGGAGCAAAAGACCCTAGGTTTTGTCTGATGAAATCCAGGCTGTGGGTTCTTTTTGGATCCCTATGACTTATTATATGACTCTCCTAATTGGATGGTTGCGACCATACCTGAGTCTATTTTGTTGATCCCTACTGCTGGATGGATGTGTCATTGTTTATGTACTCTCTTATGAATGGCTACATGCATGCCACATGTCATGTATCAGATGTATCAGTCGTATTTGTACTTGTAGGTTTTCCGACAGTAGTGTTGGGGTTGAACACATTCTCATAAAGCATTTCACCCCTCCCTCTCTCTCGAACCTCATGCTTTAGGGGGCATCTATTACACAGGATTTTGTCACCATCCTTGCAATCCCTCGCCTTGCATATTGGAGGGTATTTTCCATGACCTGTGAGCAGTGTCATCCTCTACAAGCACCTTCCTTACATCCTTCTATACAAGAACATCATTTCTCCTATAGAACACTTTCTCAAAAATCCCATAAAAACCTTTGTTTTGGCATTGGCGTTGGTAGCCAGTTCACCCCTCGCGCCAATGTGGAGGATGTACACTAGAGGTCACGCGAGTTGGCGCTCTCTCCATTTGTTGTGCCCGCGCCAACATTTTTGGGAATTTTTTTTAACAAACTAGAGGCAGAAGTTTCCTTCAACCACCTCTAGGATGAGTCACAGGAAGTGGTTAACTGGATGAGCCACGGATCTCCCTCTTTAGGTAATGGTTTGCTCCTCTTATGGGACACTCCTAGAAGATAGGTCTCCCTTCCATGATTATAGGGATCCTAACCTCTCCCTCTCCCCATATATAAATGAGCTTTCTCCCATCATGAAAGCTAGCTAAACAAAGAGGATTATGCAGTTGAAATCCTGAACTTGGAGAACTAAGCTTTAGCCGAATAACTGAGAAGGTAGATCGAGAAGGAAGTCCATCGAGAGGTCCTTTATCCTGACCGAATTCCCAACGAGCTTTGAGACGTGCTTCTCCCGAGCCCCACTGGAGGAGACCGCAACATCAAAGCATGGTTTTATCTCTTCTTTCTACCTATTAATATAAGTGACTATTGTTTGGTTCTCGTCTTGTGTTTTTTCTGTATCAAATGCAATATGCTAGTCGTCTCTGACTGATTAGTAGATTTTGTATGGAATTAGTATGTGGTGTGCGGTTTTCATTTTTTGATCTCTATTCAGGTGTCCAAACGCGATAGGAGGAAGGGTTGTGACTTGTCTTTGATCAGGAGTGAGCGGCTCTCATCATCACTACAGGCTTCGACGATAACTTTGGACCACAGGTTGGCCATCTTATCACATCCTCTTTCATTCAAGTATCTAAGAACCTACACTCTAGCATGATTCCTTGTTTCTAGACCCACCCTAGGGCTAGTGGGATCGCCTCTGTCCGCAGAGGGGATTTACCTGAGTAACAAGTACAATATCATTTTATGATCATCTATGAGGTAGGCAGTCCCATACTCATAATGAAATTAAATGTAAGCATAAGTATGGAAATGTACAAATATCCATGTCAATAAAGTGATATCATGGCCACTAGACATACATCGTGGATCCATGCTCGGAAAACTCAGTATGAACATGACTTCTAGACCTGCAATTCAAATCTATGTTATAGTCATGAACAGTCAAAAATCCATGCAACCTAGATATATCAAACAATATCTAGGGTCTTCATATTTATTTGTCGGTACTACTTAGTAGTATGAATATGAGTATGTGAATAAATGCCTTCATGTCAAACATGGTAGAAACCATATGATTATTGATAAATGATGAGAATGATTAATATATACGAGAGGACCTGCCAGTAATGAAAATGGCCCTCAAGGTACTCCAGTACATTCTATGGGGCGTGAATAAGTGATATGAAGTCGAACATCCATATAATAATTCAGTCGAAGGTCAATGATGCGAACCTGTCAACGAAAGCGATGAGACCAACTTCCATTAAGGAAGGCATGTTCTAAGGCATTGAAAGCTTTATAAATATATTTTCTAGATAATGTGTTGAAGTCTATAGGAAGTGATCCATCAGAGGATGGATTTGATGTATCCCCCATTGAAAACACGAAAGAGGTATAAATATTTGAAGTAGAATAAAGCAAGATTGATTTAGGACTGACTTTGTGATGGTCGACACAATAGAAGGATTTCAGGACTGCAAATTTATTTGACTTAGGTTGAACTTATCTTGAACATATTGATGACACAATAATTAACTTGAAAACACTTGATTCAAGATTTTATCCAAGAAAAATATGAATAATTTCAATGGGGCATGGTTAATAGAGGTACAAATGGATTTCCCAACCCTGACATCAATAGTGACTGAGTGTCATGTTCAATGAGTGACTTGTTGCCTTTTCAAACATAAAATTTATATACATAATTTCCAATTTCCCCCACCATTTGTGGATATTACCTCTTTATTTTTACACAATATTGAGGAGGATAATATCTGCTTGAATTATAAGCTCATCCTTCAGATGGGTCCTTTGAAGTATTTTAAACGAACCCTAGGAAGGATCAGTTTGGTCCCATCATGATGGATGAGTCCTACATTGTTTATATTTTATGATTCCAATGAAGGTATAGCTCGATATATTTTCATGTTTAGAGAGTCTGAAAATAAATAAAAAAAAGGAAAGTCCAAAATGGTATTTTTTGTTTAAGTTTAATGATTCTGAAAAAAAGGATAAAAGATAACTCGTTTAACTCTTTCAATGTAAAATTTTAACGAGCTCGAAGAAAGTAAAGCTCAGTTATTTTCATATTTAGGCAGTATGAAATGAACATAAAGAAGACTCCAAGTGTGATAATTTTCATAAATTTAATCTCCTAGGGTTGAAAAAGGATAAAAAACTACAAAGGAGAACTCTTCTAATCATGATTGACTAGAGTATACATTTTTCAAAATTAGTATATCTGGTATGAGAATGGAGTAAAATTACACCAAACATATGCCCTTTCTAATAATTTTAACGACTGTGAAAGGAAACAATTTCACTCAGAAAAATTTTCATGTTCTAGGGAGTCTAAAGAGCTTAAAGGAAACTCCACAAATTTCCTTTTTTCATATAGTTTTTAGGAGCCTGAAAAGGTGATAAAAGTATACTCGGTAACTTATTCTCATGTATTTATGCGCATGAGATAGGTTTTATATTTACACGAGGTAGATATTCTCATGTATTACAAATACTAAGCTTGAGATAGGTTTCATTTTTACACAAGCTTGAAACATAAAAAAAAACTATTCTCGGGATAGATTTAATTTTTACACAAGCTTGACATAGGAAAGGAACTATGCTCTTGTGACCTATTTCATTTTTCAACGAGCTTGACACAGAAAAGGAACTATGCTTCTAACAGCTTGTTCACCTTTTAACAAGCTTGACACATGCATTAGGGGAATTTTGAGGTCTAAAATGGGCCTCTGAAGAAAAGTGTGAAACCAAAATAAAATTTATAAGAACCAATAGGATTCAAGATGATTATTTCATCCATGGGGGATGATTCACCATTTTTGGAATAAAAAAGTAAAAGGATTAAAAAATAATAAAATAATAAAACTACTTTTTCAACTCATATTTTCAACTTATCTCCCTAATTTTTTACTCAAATCGGGAGTACTCATTGGATGAAAAATTTAACTCCTCATCCAAGGAGTACCCATGTTGCATACTTTTGATGGACCGTGCTACACGAAAAATGAGAAATTCATGAAAAAAGTTATTGCAATCACATTTTTTCATGTATTTCTCATTTTTCGTGTAGCAGGGTCCATTGATATTATGCAACATGGGTACTCCTTGTATGAGGAATCAAATTATGCATCCAACGAGTGTTTTCGCTTGAAATTTGAGTAAACCCATGGGGAGATAAGTTGAAAACACGAGTTGAAAAAATATGTTTTATTTCTTCCCTCTAAAATTTGATGATGTAATCTAATATCATTTTATTATTTCCACTATTATTTTATAATTTCCTTAGGAGGGCCATTTTAGACCTCAAAATCCCCCTAATGAAAAGATTTTATGCTCGTAATGATCTTAAGCATGGCTTCCAACAGGACAAAGCTCTGGAAGCAATAAATTCCAAGGGACACATCTCGATCATGGCTTTCAAGAGATCTTCATCAAACAGAAGAAAATTTCTTTGGAAGGAATACATGTCAAGGGACTAAATAGGAGTAGGAAGATCAAGCTCTAATGTCCCCATTAAATGGTTCACCATTTCAACTACCAGATATAAGTCAAAAGAAGTCGAGCATACAATGAGAGGATATTTTTAATAGGTAAGTGAAGGCATGGGACAAGTTGCCACATATTTAACCTATAGTGGAGGGGATACCAATTGTGTATAGGGAACATTCACGGAGGTTGGATGGTTGGCAGTTAGATCAGGACCAACTAACAAAATTTGGTCAAAATTCACAATGTTTCCATTATGAGGGAAAGACATCACACAAAAGAGTGTGAACAAGAAAACTTTCATGGAATAGACATAGTTTCATCCAAGGATAAAATTGAAATCCAAGGGACCTTGGAGTACCATAACGTAAATACAGGAAAATTTTCCTTCCAAGGTAATGACCAACTAAATAAGTATCCCTAAATCTTAACAAGGTCTTATGTTAAAAGCCAATAGATACTTAGTACCAAACACAAGCTGAGGGGAACCCAAATCTTGCCAAATAGTTGAGGATATAATGCTAACAAAAGCACCTTCATCTACAATAGTGTGATATATTTTCTTATCAAAAGCCTTCACAATGATTTGGAGATGGATTCAAGAAGGGAGATAGGGCTCTCTCAATATATTCCAATCAAAGGAAATGACCGTAGTACTTGGAGGGAGTTCCTTGGCAACGGGAGAAATTCCCCCTTTTCGGAAAATAACAGATTTGACAAGAAGAACCTGAGAGGTATTAACTTCACTTTCTAAAGGGAGAGTGGTATTTTCTAATAAGAGAATTAGATCGACCACGTCAACTTCACTTTTCAAGGGAATGGTAGGATTCACCGATGGTGAACTCAGATTGATCACATTATCAACTGATGGTGTGTTGGGAGAAAGCTTACGGTAACTAGTTGGAAGTTACTGTTGAGAAATAGTAAGGTTTTCCAATGATTCCTAGTCTTCATCCATATTAGGGAAAAGGTGAGTTTGATGAATCCCTTCGCATAACGTACAAGGAAACCTAACTTTAACCTTTTCTCTAGAACCTTATAATCTCTAGTTGAAGGACCAACAATAATTTTATGAGAATCCTCTGACAACACTTCTAAGACTTTAGGAATACCAGGATAATTTATAAGAAGGTGGGCACCCTTACAAAGCTTACTAGGTAATTTGAGCTTGTAGTGTAATTTGGAGGGTTCCTCAACATCAAAACTCACAAAAATGGTTAGTTAGTTTCCCCCTTGCATATTTTGCTTCTTCTTCTACTTCCTTTTCTTCATCTTCTTAGCCTCCTGGTAACTAGCATTAAGACTTTCACTAGGTGAGGAAGAATAAAGGGAAGAATATGTGATGAGCTAAGAAGGAAAAATTTCAACATGAGGTTGGTGTTGTTGAGGTGGAGAACATGGTTTAGGTGGAGCAGCCTGGGTATTTTTGACCAATGAAGTTGAAAAAATCCATACCAGTAAACCTACCATCAATCCAAGAAGGAGCACCACAACCATGTAAGGAGGAACTATATTTACAAAGAAAGGAAAATGAATAGGATCCCCATTAAAAGGGGTTCCTTGTTTGACAAAATCCAAAACATTTTCTATTAGAATCAACCTAAGTTATTCTAAGAAGAAAATAAAACAACACATGCTAATAAATATAAGAAATAATATCACACAAACAACCTTTTCACAATGACCACACTAGTTAGTGATGAAATCAAACAGAATAGAGATCAATATGAAAAGTGGCTAGAGATAGAGTTAGTGGAACTAGTTACAATGATAACCTTCATAAAATTCTAAATTGGTGCAATTATCCTCAAATATAGTGAAGTAACCTCAAATCTGTCGTAGGTACAACAATGACGTTACCCTCACCATAACCTTGTGTAATAGACCTAGGATTATGGTCACTAAGGTCACCACCTACAACAACCTGGCTTGGGGGGATAGTGAACAATCATATATACATACAAGGGAAGGGTATAAAATTTTGAAATATCGTTGAGAGATCCCTAAAAATGAGGCAGTCCTCTCAATTGTCCCCCAAGTGTCTTTCGACATTGTTTGTAATGCATGCAGATCAACACCGCTATAACAAAAAAAGTATGATAGATTACTTCGTTGGGTCCAATGTGACCTCATGCTTAACTCCTGTGTAAGAGGGGCTTCCCAAAAACATGATGCGATAAATGTATTTCACTCCCTATTATAAGCTTCTATGTTTGTTTGTAGCTTTGGAGAATTTACTTCAACACCTATTCTAAAGTCGTACACTTAAAATAATGTGGGTGTAGCTACTATAAAAATATAAAAATGTTTAATTTATTTTATTAAGTGTTGATTTTAAATTTTTGTTTACTTAAGAAGGTCCACGAATATGGAACCAATGATATTATGATTCCAAATATAATGCAACGAATATGAAAATGTATTTTTGTTCAATGTGATGAATACTAGCAATAGTAAGGAGGGAGAGGTTTTGAGAAAATAAACAAATGTAACATTCAAAACAAGAAACAAGGACTACTCTTTGAATGCAAATCAAAGAAATTGTAGGATACACGATTCTTGGTCGCCCTCGGCCATGAGGGGGGATTTGTTTTTAAATGCAACTTACTTTGCTTAAAAATGCAAACTAAAAAATACTTCACCCATGAACTACAATACAATATTTTTGTTTTTGAAAAACAAATATTCTATGGAAAGGAATAATAAATATTTTCATAAAATACTCCAACAACAAATTATTTGACAAATTAATTTCAATGTAGAAGAAGACTGTAAATACTTCAATCAACAAATAAAATCCAATTACATCAAAGGGATGAAAATGGAAACAATTCACAATTCACAAAAATATTTTGCACAAAAATATAGACAAACAAAACAAAACTTAAGTATTCAACCTATAATAGATCAATAACAAACTCAAAACCTTAGCAAAAGACAAATCTCAAATAAAACAAGGAAAAACTCTACATTTTTTTTAGTTTTTGAGAATTGACACAACTATTCAATACATAACAGTGCGATGAAAAGGAAAAGTCACATATTGTAGAAGAGTGCAGTGCACCAAGACTCATTGTCTCCCATAGCAGAGTGTGACGAACAGGAATAATCACAACTTACATAACAACACGGTGAAATTATACACAATGTCTCCCAAAATAGAGTGCGACGAAAGTGAAATTCAAGAAAAAAAAAAAAAAAAAAAATATATATATATATATATATATATATATATATATATATATATATATTTATATAATATATGGGGTTTTAAAACCAAATAGGGTTCTCCAAAGACTCAAGAAAATATTTGACTTAAGAAAAAAATGAATACCACCGAAGAAAAACTAATTCCCTAGTGAAGTCACCAATTTTGTTGATAAACTAATCACTCTTGTGGATAACATCAATATCCCTAGGTTCGAAAACCAAACACTAGAGAAAAACATAAACAAAAATATACATTTTCCCTATAATATTATTAAAAATGTAAATATGGACATACCTGGTAATATGAAGTTATTCTTTACTCATTCTTTGTTTTTTGTATATCCCAGTATGCCTTTGATCCTCAAATCAAAAACTTGCAATATCACCAACAAAAAACTAGTCAAAGCATTTGATATTTAAAATAATCAATAGATTCTAAATGGATGATCAAGGAGTTCCATTACAATATTTTCACAATAATACAACATATATGGGAAATAAAATTATTTTTTTATTAATAATGAAAAGGAGAGAGTTACAACAAATTATTTGATGTTGATAAATTCCTTCCAATAATCCTTAATTCCAACCTTGTATTCAAAATCCTTCAATGGATACTTTAGCAGAGTGACAGTTACTTCAAAAGTCTAAAATCCAACCCCTTTTCCTTTGAGTGTATTGTATTTATAAGCCAAGGATGGAAGTTTGATATCCAATTAGGTAGGAATTAGATCTGCAATTGAAGGGATGGATCCACTATGGTAGGTATGAGAGGCAATTGAGAAAGGATTCAGGTCCATATCCTCATTGATAAAAAAGATACCTCCACGAGGCTTCTAGAATGGAAGCTTCATGACATTTTTTTATTTTTTACACACGTAAAAACACTGACACCATTTTTTATAAGACAAGTTGTGATTATGATGCAAGATATTAGCTATGCAAGGTGTGATGCTGGAGGTTATAAGGAAAAATTCTACGATTGTATGCAAAAATATGGTGTTGAAGGTATGTGATCTGGGATTCTTATCTTTCATGGAGAGGTATTTCTTCCATTTTATTCAGGGATTAATGAAAATATGTATTCATATAGTGGAATATCCATATTAGACATTATTTGGTTGAGTCTGTCAAAATAATGTGTAACAGCCTGAGTGCACTCAGGGATACTAAGGAGAATCATTTCAAACAAGGACTGACGATTTATCAGTGCATTTTGGAATATGCCATGGGATAATATGGACACAAATTTTAAGAGGTCTACAAGATTTCGTCTATAGATGGATGGAAAAAAAAAATAGCCAAAAATACTTTGATGCAACTATTGAGGAGATATAGTCAGAAGCATCCAAAAACCTAGGATGAAAATATGGTATATATACAATATTCTTACAACATAGTAGTCCACACTTCTATTGGAAAGTCCCCATTTGAAACTTGTTTTGAATATTTTTTCCTTCATATTTGGTCATTGCATATGGGAACTAAGGAGGAGTTAGGGAATATTTTACAGGAGACACCTTGAGGGTTGGAAATTTTATAGAGAAGATTAGGCATATCTCTCTATAGGTACAAGAGACACTACATAAGTCACAAGAGAAATATAAGGCCAGACATGATTAGCATAGAATAGATAAATCACTCAAGGTGGGAGACACAATATGGCTATAGTTGAACAAAGAGAGGCTACAAGGGCCTGGTAAAAAAATCAATTCTTTATTCTATGGTCCCTTTGATATACTAGAAATGGTGGGTGACAAGGCCTATAAACTTATTTTTCCATGATATATGTTCATTTACTCAATTGTGAATGTAGAGAATATAAAACTCTATGAGCCTTCCATGCTAGATTAAGAATAGGAACAAGTCCTACCTTCTTTGGAATATTTGGCACCAAATTCTTAGGAATAGATGAGAGAAGCTACAATTTTTCATAAGAGGTTAAAATATGCAAGATAGGGATAGCATGTTTGGTATATTGGGTTGAGAGGAAAAATTCAAAGCAAAGCTAAATGGTACACCCGAGAGAAGGTGGAGGAAAAAATTCCTCACCTCATTCAGTAGAATATTTTAGGGACCAAAAGTCCCCCCAAAATGGGGACTTGTGATCTGGATTAGATCATTATTTTATTTTTCATCCATCTTGATTCTTTTAGAGTGGAAAAAGTGGAGGAATCAACTCAAAACACCATTTTTACTGGTGGGACCTAGATTTGGAAAATTGGGTTTAAAAACTTCTCAGAGTGTCTTAAGAAATAAAACAATGTTTTTTGGGGGTAATGATTTGTTTCTTTAGCATAATATATTTTTTTCCTATTCTACAGAAAAATTCCTTTCCAATGAAATAAGAATAGCATCAATGAGAGTCCATATGTGAAAGTTATGCCACTCAAAAGTTGACCTTCTTTTTTTCGCCACCATAATTCATGAAAAATGGGCTAGTCATGTGTTTATGATGAAAAAGACTCTAGAAGATTCTATATTGTAACTCTGGTTAAGATTTGAGGTAGTCAATCCTAACCACTAATAGGCTATCGGGTTGTGTTATAATCGAGCCTCTAGGAGGAAAAGGAGTTCCATTCTTCGAGTGCATTTTTCAATATTTTAGAAAAAATAGCCAAGAAGGATAGAAGATAAAGCACACAGAGTGGATTTGTGCATTGCAGTAGCCCATGGATCACAGACCATACTTCTTTGTACTCACAACCATATTTCCATTTAGATAAAGGGAGAGGAGCAACATCACCTTCGAGTTGGTTTTTTCTCACGAAAGGGTTTACCAGTGGAATATATATGGAAATTTAGAGATCAAAATGCCTTGCCTTACTAAATTTACAACATATTTTTGATGCATTAGAAAGAGACTTATATCTTCCTTTTTACCTATATCTCCCTTTGGATAATTTAACTTACATTTGTTAATTGGTTGACCTCTTACTGAAAATGTATCTTTGGTCAGTTCTTCCATGTTCCTTCATATCATCTCCTCTGCCAATAGAGATGCCTTCGCATCATCGAGAGACAATTTTTTCATATTAATCCAAATATCCATAACTAGATTATCCCATGAGTCTAACAAATAAAACAACATATTGATAATCTTCTTCTCTTCTATAACAAATATATATGCACTCAATAGCTAACTAATCACAATATTGAAAATACATGTAGGTTTTTTGTGACAGAATAACCCTGTCTCATCCTTAGAAGGTAAACTTTATTTTGATGAAACAACTTATTAACTAATTATTTTAATTGGTATCAGTTTCCCAACTTATACCACATTTTATTGGTAGTTTCTTTCCCTAGGAAATTCAAAAACATTGTATCTGCAAGACAAAATTGAATCATACTCCTTGCTTTCCTTTCACATTTCTCCCAATTCTCCATCAACATGCTAGTTGGAGGTGTTATGAGATGTAGATTGATCCACTATTCTCAATATATGAGGATATTTTCCATTTTAACTCGATAAAGCTCAAAATTATGGCCATTAAAACTTCTCAATATTAATTCTTGTACTACGAGCCACCCTTATTTAATTTGAAGTGATGTCTTAAGACACCCACTTGAGAAATACTATCTTATATCTAATTAGGAATGGAATTATTAAATATATCTAGGCTCAATGTCCACAACGTTTGACAACAGATATTTTCCTCTATAGCCAAAATGAGTTTTGATTTTAGATGTTGGTCTTAAGGTACTTGACTTACACTTTAGATACCATAGTCTAGATACATAGTTAAGTAGGTATGTAAACTAGATTAGAAGCTTAATTAACATAAAAATTTAAATGCACAAGAGGGAAATTAATGAACAATTGTATGTCATAATTATTCACACAACATATAAATATTTTACCCTGGAATCCCTTAATTAGGAAAACTAGCTGACATTTGTACTTCATTGGTTTTTTAGTCTCAATTGAATATTATAGCCAGGGTAAAATGAAATTTAAACTTTTTCCATACCTAAGGCCAATTTTCATGCATCATACGATCTCTAACAATGGTCATTATCCATAATCCTCATGAACCTCACATCATGCTCTATTTATAGGCCCTAGAAAACCCTAATTTCTAGCTTCTTGAATTAGTATAGGTGGCTGAATATCATTGGTCAAGATCCCAAGAATCTTGAGATTCCTATCTATTTTATTACCAGTTCCATCTATAGTCAATTTCCCTTAACAACTAGCCAATCACTAGTCTAATTCGACCATGCACATATGTCCAAGTGTGATCCCTATGACTACTTTAGTCAATTAGCAACTTTTTTTGGTTGCTTCACTACTCATCATCTTCAAATAACGTAACTACTCTTTGACTTGACCATCATCATATCAAGTTAACTATCAACTCTTCTTCTAATCAACTTGGTTTTTTTCCATCCTATTGACTTATTGTCCCTTTTTTATTTTCTCTGACTAGATTTGTTGAGGTTCATTACTATTTATCTTTCCCAACTAGTCAGTAGACTAGCTAAACTCTAATTGAATGAGATTACTTACAAGACTACAATACCTCAACAATTGATAGGTTTAGTAAGATGTGCATTCTCATGCCCTGTAAAAAGAGAATTAGAGGGAAAGAGACAACTACTTGTTATTTGTATAGGTTTGGGTGCACTTTTCAATACAAAGGAGCATTATTTAAAATAGGGACACTAGATTTCTTAATGAATTTTGGAATTTATTGCGGAATAAAATGGACATGAAGTTAAAGAGGCCTAGAAAATTCTATTCATAAAAAAATGGAAAAAAAACTTGTTAACAATACTTTAGTGCAACTTTTTAGGGTTATAATAAGAAGAATTTGAAGAACTTGAATGAAAATCTAGTCTATATATAACACTCTTATAACAAAGCAGTCCACACTTCTATTGGTAAGTCCCCATTTGAAACTTGTTTTGAATATTTTCCACCTTCACCCTTTGAAGTTATATATGGACAAAAAGGAGGAGTGATGGAGGCTCCTATATGGGATACGATAATAGTAGAAAAAAATATTGAGAATATTAGATAAAACAATTCATAAGTACAAGAGACATTGAATAATTTGCACAAAAAATACAAGGCTAGTCATGATCAACACAAAATAGAGAAGTCATTGAGAGTGGGAGACTAAGTGTGATTATATTTTAACAAGCAATGAGTATAGGGTCCTGGAAAGAATATGAAGCCTCTACGATATGGTCACTTTTAGATACCGCAAAAGGTGGGAGATAATTCCTGCATACTTAGCCTACCCATATACATGCATATTTACCATATTTTGAATGTGATCCTCTATGATCATTCCATTTTGGATTAGGAGGAGGAGAAATTCATGCCTCTCATAGAGAACTTAGCACCAAACACTAAGGTAGAGTTGACAAAGGATGAAATTTTTCATAAGAGATCCATAATCGTAAGATATGGGAAACATGGCCTTTGGTTATATTAGGTTGAAATGAAAACTTCCAGAGAAATAAAAATAGTTTTCCAAGGAGAAGGTAGAGGAAAATTTTCCTCACCTCATTTAATAATTTTTTTGTGGACCAAAAGCCTCCCAAAATGGGAAGGTGTGATCTGTATTTGATCATTACATTTTTTTCATCCATATTGATGCTTTTTGAGTTGAGAAATTGGACAAATCAACTTGTAAGTTCATTTTTACCAATGGGTTTTAGTTTGGAGAATTGGGGTCTAAAACATTCCAGACCCATTTTGAGGTATTGAACAATGGTTTTTAGGGTAAAAAATTTACTACTTAAGTTTTAGAACCCAGAACACTATACACTTATATACCTTTCAAGCAGTGGAATAATTGCATAAATCAGAGTTTGTATGCAAAAGTTAAATGCCTCCCTAAAGTTGACCATTTAGTTTTACCAAAATGGTTTGAGAGGATGCCACATCGACCCTTGTTGCTCACGAAAAATGGGTTGTCAATCTATGGAATATGAAGAATAATATATAAGGGTAAAATTTATTATTATGTTAAAGTGTAGGTTTTAACCCTGTACATAAATGATCTGTAAACGAATTCTTAAAAAAACAAAAATAAACAATAGCAAGATAATAAAACATAAAACAGATATACACAGAGATTTTTCCCCTGAATCCTAAATTGAGACTACTAGCTTGATTTTTCATTCTATTCCTTTTAGTGTTACAACAAATATATATACATGCCGAAGAATTCATAAACCCTAATCCATAAACCCTGATTAGAACATCATTGTAGTTCCCTTGACCAGATCTACAAAATACTAGGGGCTGAAAACCATCATGCCCCAAAACTATGTGCAAAAGCATGCACAAAACCATAAGCGGGTCCACCCACCTAAAATAGGGTCCAAATTTTTTATTCCCAGTGCACTACCCTGGACCCTTTGCAGGGGGCTACTCGCCCCCTATAAACCCTTGGAAAAGGGGGGTTGCCTCCCCCCCTATGAAATCCCCCTCCCCCGTTGTGCCCAGCGCAATGAACAAGGGGGTCTGTCCCCCCCCCCGTGACACCCCTGCATGTGTGACTAATAGTGGAAATAATAGAACACATACCCAACATCAAGAGTTTAGGGATACAAATATAACATCTTGTTGGTTATAAGACTATGTTATATACCAAGTCATTAGCATGAGTAGAGGTTTCGTTCTAGACTATTATATCTTGTTCAATATTAGAATAGAGAAACTAAGAGTGGGTGCATAACATAAGAGGTTAGTCTTCTATATTAGCCTAAAAAATCACAACTCTCAAGTAACTCCATAGAGAGTTACGTCTCTTGTATACTTGCAATATTTTCATACTAGAAAAGAGAGTAGAGTAACCTCACTTCTAGCTATGTTTTCTCTCATATGGGTTTGAACCCAGAACAAATATATGTGTTTATTTTAGATGGTATGTGGTTGAATCTATTGTTCTATATGTTTTTGTATTTTATTTATTTCATGCATAAACATAAAATTAGTAATTAACAAATCTATAATCTAAAATAATTTGACCTTCATAGAATATATTTTAGTTTATTTTATCATATTTCTTGAGATGAATTATAAAATGGAATATCCATGGAGTTTTTTAGATAAATTATGAAGAGTGGATTCCCATAAAAAAGTTTCATTTGGATCATAAAGGTTATAACATGGAATCTTAGATTCACTTTCAAAGGACTGAAAACTATGGTTAGTCATGACTTGATTTACCAACCATTTAATATCTTCTTACAGTTTTTCTGCCATCGTATGATTTTCCCACCTAATCTCATAGATGCATCAAGTTCTATGAAATCATATCTTGAGAGAATGAATGTGAGAGTTTGGGAGGCTTTTGCACCATCTAATAGAGTTTATTGAATGAAGAGATTTAATGGTTTGCGGATATCCACCAACCTTTTGATGGTGATTTTTATACAGGGGTTGTATAATCCCCTATAGTTTAGTCATAGAAAAATAATTATTAAATATTCACTAGGGAAAATTCTTAAAGAACCCCAAAAATCGAATGCTTCTTCCTCGATCTAATTTGATATTTTTCCTATTATTAGGCAATTGTAATGTAATACATCCTTCCCCTATGGGAGTGTTTATATCCCAAATAATTGTAAGAGCCAAAACCATATTAAATTTCCTAGTTCTAAGAGTGATAGTATTTATTCTTAATTCTTATATTTTATTTTTTCCCTAGGGGAGGGAGCAAGATAGAAGAGCCTAGAGTACTAGTCATAAGGTCCAAGAAGGAATCAAGAGATGGGACACCAAAGTGGGTCATGAGGGAATATGTCTAAAAGGAGTAAGCAATCAAAGGGGATGGATGGGGTCTCAAGAGCCCCAAGATTTTGTAAAGGAAGCCCACATCCCCATAAAAATGAGGACCCAAGGTACGGGAGTCCATAGAGCCAAACATTAAACTAGAGTTGATCAAAGAATTTAGAAAGGAGGAGTGATCATATTTATTATTTGAAGTATGGTCTTTAGTTTTCAACAATATTTAATCTTGAGCTCAAGATTTAGGAGGCACATGAATTAGGGCTACGAAGGTTTGTGGGGGGATTTTATTCAGTGGGAGAATCCTGAAGGGCTAGGATATGATTCTTCAATCCTCACTAGTTCTTAGGCACCCATTTATATCTCTTTAGATTTTGGATGAAATTAGAACCTAGGTCATCATAGGATTGACATATAATACACTTTAATTGGATCCCTTACCTTGGGTCCTTGTTTTTAAATAAATCCCCCTTTTCTAATTGCGATTTCATCCACTAAACCTTTAGGGACATTCAGTCCCACTAGAATTCTAGCTATTCTCATGTACCCAATTGTTTGAAAAGAAGTGTTAACCCCATAGATGAACCCCATCATGTTTTCATTCTCTTGAAATACTTATTCTAACAAAAAAATGAGAGGTAGGATTTAGAGTATAACCCAAAATAGGATGGCCTCCAACTTCTTTGATTTCACGCTAAATTTTACCTTCCATTTATTCAATAAAGGATCATGTATTCCCCAATGCTAGTGAGATTATAGGATTTTGTTTGTATTATCATAGTTATATTTTTTTCCAAACCATCCAGCGCCGAGCTTAGAGCATGCATTTTTGGGTGTAACCTAAAGTCCATAAAACACGTTTCTTTGTCTGCTTCTTAAGAATTTCCATAGACATTCTCCTTTTAAAATATATTCCAACAAGGGCCACATACTCCATTGCTTAAATATTATGAAGTTTAACACCTTCTCCAAATACTAAATCTGGTTCTTTTGCTAACTACTTTACATATCTCCCAATTTTCTAGGAAAACTCCATAACTATAGAGGTTGATGGCATGAACACTGAAGTTGATTACTAAATAGGGAATCCGCCACTCAATAATTGCGATGATAGTTTCTTTCCAATAAATCCATCTAGTGAAGATTTATTAGGGGTCCTTTCATATGGGAAAAGGGCCCTAATTGATGGTGGATACACGTCATGATAATTGGGGGTGGATTTTGAATCCTATATGGAGTCATAGATTTCATTTACATCATTATTTACTAAGGAATTGGTAGGGGGGTTTTCTTAAGGAGGATAAATCTTGTATTGGTGTAGGGACACTCATACCACCATTACCCCAAATCAATTATGATCTTGAATAGTTGGATTAGTAGTACGAGACCTCTATCCCTTTATGCATAAACCACCATTTGTTAGGTCCCTATATTACTAGTTTAGTCCCTTATTTTTATTAGTGTATCTCCCTTATTGTTATTGTCATACCCCTGTAACACCAATATTGTTATTATTGTGCCCTTACATTATTATTGTTAGATCGGCTAGGATTATATTATGGCCCCATGGACTCCTATATATAGAAGGAGGTTTTGGTCATTTGTATCATCAAAAAATTATTCATTTATGTAATGTATTGGAGGTTTCCCCTTGAATTGGCTTAATTCTAAGGCGTTGATCTCTCTTTTATTCTAATTTTGGAGTTGGTTAATTCATAAATTTTGGCATCAGAGCTTTGGATTCTAGGGTTTTGCTGCTCCAAACAGGTAATCGTGGAATTTTCTCTATAACTCTATTTCTACGAAGGTTAAAAAGCTAAACTTTTTGCAGAGCAAAGCTGAAATCCCGAGGAACATCGTGGAAAATTTTTAGATCTGGGTCCATAATATTTTCGGAGATATGATCTATGCAAGTTAGGGATTTTTGGAGGCTCCTAAATTTAACCTAAATAGGTCATCATGGAATTTTCGCCATAACTTATTTTCTACAAAGGTTCAAAAGCTTAAATTTTCACATAGCGAAGCCGCAATCCTGAGGAACGTCGTGGAAAACTTTCAGAGCTTGAATAGAAATATTTTCGTAGATAGGATCTGTGGAATTTAGGGATTTTTCAGGCTCACGAATTTGATCTTAAAGAGGTGACCTTGGTAAAAATTGTCATGACTCTCTCTCTGAGAATTGGATTGGAATTCTATAAATTGTGGCTACAAGTACATGGACTGTAGTTTCCTTTATATCAATTTCAAAGCCTAAGGAGGAAACGGTGACACGTGGCATGATGTACAAGGTTGCTATACTGAACCAGTCCATAATTAGGTCATTGTGGGAGATTTGGCATAACTTTGCCTTGAAGAATCCAAATCAGGTTATACCTATGGAGTTTGAAAGAAGATTCAGAGGGCTACTACAAGACCCAATTTTAGATATTGAAGATCCAAAATCATAGAGATAATTCAGTTTCAATATTGAGCTCCTCAAAAGCAAGAAAAATGTGTGTATTGTTTTCGAATTACATAAGTCTTGTTTGAAAAAATTAGTTTGAATTTATTCCAAGGGTGTATTGAAGAATAGATATCATTATTGGGTTTGAAAATTCCCCCTAAAAATAATTCAACACCTGTTAAGCCTTAAGAAGGCTCTACTATGACTCGTGAACACGAAGAAATGCAACATGAGATATCCAAATTACAAGAGCAAGTGCCCCTATCGTAAAGAGCAAAAAAAATGAAATGGAAGTTTTGAAGAAAGGCGAGGAAACTAAGATGAATGGTTTGGAAGCTAAGATGGATGGCATGGAATTTGGCATGGAATCTAAGATGGATGACATGGAAGCGAAGATCGATGAAAAAATGGAAATCATGAAGAATGATCTAAAAGTAGACATCGAAGGTTTGGAAAATTTAATACAAGAATTGTTTCCTAATGGCGAAAAGATAGTAGAGGAAACTCATGATGAGATCAAAATAAATGTTAATCATGATTTCATAAACTCTAATGTTGGATGGAAGAACCACCATATTCCAAAGATGGATATGAGGAAGTTTGATGGCAAGGATCCTATAACATGGATACTACAGATGGAGCAATATTTTGATCTCAATAATGTGCAAAACACAAAAAAGGTACGCATTGCAACTTTACATTTAGAACAAAATACATTTGTATGGTATCAATGGCTTTGCTCCCGTAAAAAAATTGTCACTTGGTCAATTTTTACGGAGGAAATGATAGGACATTATGAGGATACAAAGAGCAACACCTTCTTTAGCCAATTGATAAATCTCAAACAAAAGGGTTTAGTGGGGGAGCACATTGAGGACTTCCAAAAATTGAATATAAGGGTAACTTATATTCCAGAGGAACATAGGATTGATCTCTTCATAGGTACTTTAAAGGATAACATCCAACATGAAGTTCGCGTTTTGGAACCTGATTCATTGGAGAAGGCATTCAGGTTGGAAAGAAAAATTGAATGTAAAATTATGGTGAAAAGGAAGCCTACCACTCACTTCTATAAAGAAGGAAGTGTTGCTATGCCTAGATTTCCACAACCTACAAGGTTGACACCACAACAATTGGAAGAAAAAAGAGAAAAAGGGCTTTGCTACAGTTGTGATAGCAAATACACTAAAGGCCATAAGTGTGCTGAGAAGAAATTATTTTACATAGATTGTGAAGAGGAAGAAGAAAATGAACAAGAAGAGGATATACACCAGGAACCAGCTCTAGAAGAGGAAGAAATGAATCCGACCATATCGTGTAATGCACTGGCAGGAATTACCACTCCTCAAACTCTCAAGATAGCAGGACAAATCAAGAAGAAAAGGTAATAGTGTTGATTGATTCAGGTAGCACCCATAATTTTATTCATTGTAAGGTAGCCAAGGAATTAAATTGTTTCCTATACCCAGCACCAGAATGTCAAGTGATGGTTGCAAATGGAGGAGCTATAAATTGCTCTGGAAAATGCCATAACATCAAGCTAACCATGGGGGAATATGTGTTGACTAGTCCAATGCTTTCCATTCCTATGGGAGGTGCTGATGTTGTACTAGGAGTACAATGGTTACAATCTTTGGGGACGGTAGCTTTTAATTTTCAAGAACTTTTCTTGAAATTTTTTTCAGAAGGAAAGGAAGTCGAATTACAGGGTATTGCGGGGAAGCCAGGAAGGATAATAAGCTCTAATGTCATGACAAAGCTTCTAAAGAAAGAACAACGAGGCGTAATTGCACAATTATGCTCACTGGAAGTTCCAACATCAAAATCATCTATTTCTGCAGATCTCCAACAAGTCTTGGACAATCATTCCAAGGTGTTTGAAACTCCCAAAAGACTCCCACCTATTCGTGATCATGATCATGCTATTCATTTGATTCCAGGAAGTGTTCCTCCAAACATCAGGGCTTATAGATATCCTTACGTCCAAAAGACCGAAATTGAACGTATGATGGCAGAAATGTTAGAGGCCGGTATAATTCAACCTAGTCAAAGTTCTTTCTCTGCTCCTGTAGTATTGGTACACAAGAAGGATGGATCATGGCGAATGTGTCCGGATTATAGGGAGCTCAATAAGCTCACCATTAAAGACAAATTTCCCATTCCTGTGATTGAGGAATTATTGGATGAATTACATGGAGCAATTTATTTTACCAAGTTGGATCTTCGTTCAGGATATCATCAAATTAGAATGAAGACTGAAGATATTCTGAAAACAAAATTTCAAACTCATGAGGGTCATTATGAATTTTTGGTCATGCCTTTTGGCCTTACCAGTGCACCTTCTACATTTCAAGGGTTGATGAATTCCATTTTAAAATCCTTCCTTAGAAAATTTGTTCCAGTATTTTTTGATGATATACTAATTTACAGCGGGTCTTGGAAGGATCATGTTCAACATGTTGACAGGGTGCTGAAACTATTGCAATAGAAACAATTATATGCAAAACATCTAAATTTTTCTTTGGAGTACAACAGGTGGAATATATGGGTCATATTGTATCTCATGAGGTTGTAAGGTAGACCCTAAAAAAATTAAAGCCATTAAGGAATGGAAAGTCCCCACAACCACAAAGCAGTTACGGGGATTTCTCAGGTTAACAGGGTATTATCGCAAGTTTGTTAAGAATTATGGGAGAATATCAGCACCTCTAACAACATTATTGAAGAAATGTGCATTTTCATGGACTCTCGAAGCAACTAAGGCCTTTGAACATCTTAAAGAGGCAATGTGCCTAACACCAGTCTTAGCTACGCCAGACTTCACAAAACCTTTATTGTGGAATGTGATGCCTCAGGAAAATAAATTGGTGTTGTCTTAATGCAAGAAGGAAAACCCATTGATTTTGAAAGTCGTCCAATTAAAGGAAAGTATTTACAGAAAGCTATTTATGAGAAGGAAATGTTAGCAATACTATATGCACTAAAGAAATGGTGACCTTACCTAATGGGAAGACACTTCAAGGTAAAAATTGATCCTGATAGTCTTAAACACTTTTTGGAACAAAGACTATCTTCAGAAGAGCAGCAAAAATGGGTCATGAAGATGTTGGTTTATGACTTTAAAATAATCTACAAAAAAGGGAAGCGAAATTTTATTGCAGATGCACTCTCAAGAAAGAATGAAGAGGTGGAATCATTGCTTTGTGCCATTTCTATTATCCAACCAGATTGGATAACCAAAGCAAGGGATGAATGGAAGAAGGACAAAGAAGTATGGACACTCATTTAAAAGTTGCAGCAAGATCCTAGTACATCTGATGCATTTAGTTGGAAAAATGATTCCTTATGGTACAAAGATTGCTTATATCTCTGTAAGAATTCCCAACTAAAACAAAAGATTCTTTTGGAATTGCACACTTCTCATTTAGGAGGACACTCGAGATTTTTAAAAACTTACCACAAGGTGAAGAAATAATTTTTTTGGGATGGCCTTAAATCCGATATTCAAAATTTTGTGGCGGAATGTTTGGTTTTCCAGCAAAATAAAGTTGATACAATTAATACCCCAGGTCTTCTACAAACTTTATCCATTCCAAGTCAACGTTGAGAGGAGATTTCAATGGATTTTATCATAGGTTTACCTAAGTCCGAAGGAAAGAGTGTCATCATGGTGGTAGTTGATAGACTTACCAAGTATGCACACTTTTGTGCATTATCTCATCCATTTAAAGCAAGTACAGTTGTTACTACATTTATGGACACAATTCAAAAGCTACATGGAAACTCAAAGATTATTATGAGCGACAGAGATCCGATTTTTACTGGAAATTTTTGGACGGAGTTATTTTCTTGTTTGGGTACTCAATTAGCTCATAGCTCATCTTATCATCCTCAATCTGATGGTCAAACTAAGATAGTGAATAAATGCTTGGAAGGATATCTTCTTTGTTTTGTATCTGATAAACAAACACAATGGGTCAAGTGGTTAGCTCTCGCTGAATGGTGGTATAGCACTTCCTTCCATACTGCATCAAAAATGATCCCATTTTTGGCACTTTATGGATATCATCCACCGTCCATCACATCATCTTTAAGAAAAAATTCTAAGGTTAAAGGAGTGGAAGATCACATTGAGCATTAACAAGAAGTTCTCCAACTCTTAAAGGATAACCTAAATTTGGCACAAAATCAAATGAAACAATAGGTAGATCAACATTGCAGCGAGAAAATTTTTGATGTAGGAGACTGGGTATTTTGACAGCTACAACCATACAAACAAATGTCCCTCAAGCAAGCTAAGAAGGATAATAAATTATCTCCAAAGTACTATGGTCCTTACAAGGTGTTGCAAAATATTGGTACTATGGCATACAAATTGGAGCTTCCTACTTCTTCTCGAGTGCACCCAATTTTCCATGTTTCATGCTTAAAGAAGGTTATAGGTGACAAACTTCCAGTTCAAACAATATTGGCAGAACTTGATGAGGAAGGAAAAATCATATTGGAACCTGAAGCGGTCACTGAAACAAGAACTCGACAGCTACGAAATCGATCAATTTTAGAGTATCTCATCAAGTGGAAGAACTTACCCACTGAAGATTCTACATGGGGGGATGAGAATTTTATACAGAAGCACCCAAAGCTACTCAAGTGTTGAGGACGCCACTTTTTGAAGGAGAGGGGCATGTTATGTCCCTATATTACTATTTTAGTCCCTTATTGTTATTAGTGTAGCCCCCTTATTGTTATTTTTGTACCCCTGTAACACCAATATTGTTATTATTATGCCTTTACATTATTTTTGTTAGGTCGGCTAGGATTATTTTGTGGCCCCATGGACTCCTATATATAGAAGGAGGTTTTGGTCATTTGTAACATCGAAGAATTATTCATTTATGTAATGTATTGAAGGTTTCCCCCTCGAAGTGGTTGATTTATAAGGTGTTGATCTCTCTTTTCTTCTATTTTTGTAGCTGGTTTCCCCCTTATTATTATTGTTGTACCCCTCTAACACCAATATTGTTATTATTGTGCCCTTACATTATTATTGTTAGGTCGGCTAAGATTAAATTGTGGCCCCATGGACTCCTATATATAGAAGGAGATTTTGGTCATTTGTATCATTGAAGAATTATTCATTTATGTAATGTATTGGAGGTTTCCCCCTCGAAGTGGCTAATTTCTAAGGCATTGATCTCTCTTTTCTTCTATTTTTGGAGTTGGTTTCATAACACCATTTTTGCAAGTATGAATGTCTTGAGTATCTCCTATGGTTCCTCCATTCCATAAATGGGATGTGTTCAAAAAAGCTAATGGAAACCTTCAGTGACACCCATATTTAACAACATTTTAGGGGATCATTACTAAAATCAACCAGTTCATCATCCATTTTCATGTGTACCTCGATTTGATGTGGAAACACACACATGTAGTGCAATCTGAGTGAGGTTCGTCCCCACTTGTCTCAAGACTATAGAAAACCTAAGGAAGTTGTGCAAACCTTAGCTCTATAATATATTCTTTCATATATTAACTATTCTCACATTAAAAATTAGACTTAAATATCATTTAGATACCCCAAATCTAGTCCAATAACCTACCTTAATTTGGTTATGAAATTTATTTTATAATTTAGAGTTTATGTTAATAATGTTAAAATTAAAGTTATAATTTTCAATTAAAATAACTAATAATTAAATGGTAATTATTCATATTAAATGTTTAAAGTTCAATAATTTAAATGTTTATATTGCATTAAAATACTACTAATATATATATCTTAAATTGGTTTTTAAATTTATTTTATAATGTAGAATTTTTTTTTTGGGTTAATAATACAAAAATAAAATTGTAAATACTTTCACTTAATATAACTAATAATTAAATGATAATTATTTATATAAAGTGTTCAAAATGTAATGATTTAAAAGTTTAAATGGTATATATATATATATATATATATATATATATATATATATATATATATATATATATATATATAAAATTTGGTTTTGAAATTTATTTTATAATTTAGACTTTATGTTAATAATTTAAAAATTAAAATTATCATTCATATAAATATAATATTTTAAATTAGTTTTGAAATTTATTTTATAATTTAAACTTTATGTTAATAATATAAACATTTTAATATTAAATTGTTAAATTCTTCAATTAAATGATAATTATTCATATGAAATGTTATTTATATGAAATGTTGATATAATTTAAAATTATAAATTGTATTAAAATATATGAGAATTTACTATTAACATATATATTTTGAATGTATTGGTATGTCTTAAAATTGTAATATATTTGATAGTAACTTTGATAATAATATTTTTTTTATCTTTTTATATGGATTACCATTTTATATTACATAAGAAGTATAGATTGGTTGGATTTTAATTTTTATATAATTAAAGTAGTTTGAAGTTTCATTCAAAAGAAATTAAAAGAATGACATTTTCAAATATTTAAATATTGTGGTGTATTTATGTTTTATGGTAATATGTTTGATTCGAGAAGCTTATTCTATAATATAATGTAGAGATTTATTGTACAACATAGTGTAAAGACAATGTATAAAGTTTTTCTTAAAATAAAAAATAAATATTCTTTAAAAAATATGCATATTTAATTAGTTATTAATATGATTTTATATAATTTCATGTATACATATTTAATTAGTTGTTCATATAACTTAATATAATTTTGTGTAAAATAATTAGAAGTAAAAAGGAATATGTGAATAAGATGTTTAAATGTTATACTTTTCAAAAATATTTGAATTCTTGATATCATATATATATATATATATATATAATGTTGAAACAATATAGAATAAAATATTCAATATGAGTTATGAATAATTTTTTTAATATGAATTAATAGAGACTTATACTTAAAAATATATCAATAATAAGAAAACTCATTTAATGTGTCTTGATAAAATGGCTCAATATAGGGTGCATAATCTCATTAATATTCAAAAATACAATTTAAACAATAAAAAAATTACACATTGTTTTTTTGCACTCTAAACTAAGGTTGCACTTACTGAAATTTGATCCCTTTGACCTTATGTTAAATAAGTGCTTAAAATAAATCTATGTTAGTTATAAAGTATTGGTAGGAGACATAGTCTCAACATCTAAACAAGAATAATATATTTATATTTTATGATAAGATGTTAATAAGGTATGTGTTGAAGAAAGAGGCTCAACATATAAACAATAATGTAATGATAACAAAAGCACAAACATTACACATAATAAGTAATAAGAAATATTGAGAAAAATTTAAATAACAATTATACCCGCTGCAACTAATCATTTGTTAGAGTGTTTCATACATTTACCACTTATAGTATGATGCATTAATGAACCTAAGATTCCCTTACAACATCTCACCCGCCCTTAGTTCCTTGCATGTCTTGAGCAAATTTGCAACAACAATATGTGACAGGTTGCTCTTTACCTTAGTTTTCAATCTGATAAGTATTTATAGTATATACAATCAATGAATATCCAATGCTCAACCTCCCTTCCCAATTCCCAACAATGGTCCTCTTGACTTCTCTTGTTACGGTACGGTGCTTGGCTCATCCTGTGCTCATCTCGATTTACGCAATGCTTAAATGAACTTTCCATTTCTTTACTTTGCGTCTAAGGTCAGGTCAGGACCCAATAACTGTTCTGCTACTTTCCTACCACGGAACCAAAAAATAAATATTCTATTTTCATCCTATCGTCTATTCATCTCTGTGTGTGTTCAACTTGTATGGTCTCGTTCTTGGCCGCTTTCTTCACTTATCACGTGCTTCAGCAAATAATTACGTTTGCTCTTCTTGGATGGTCTATCATGGTTCAATTAAGTATTTTTCTTTTACTTAATAAGAAGTTGCTACACTCGATGTTTTGTCATTATGTTTTTTTGGGGTCGGTGTTGGCTTCTACTAGTAATAGTGGAGTTTTCCTTTTTATATTGCAGGAAAGGCATAGGGAAACCATGAGTTTTAATAGTGTCGTTGACTTTGGAATGGGTATTGACATATGTTGGCAAGAAGTAGATCTACTTACCTTACATTACACAACTAACTCAATTGACATGTAACCTTTTGCTTTTATCTTATGGCTATCTTTCGACTTTGACTAAAATTGAGACTCAACTCATTGTCCTTCATATGAAGTAGTAGAGTAATCAACAAATCTCTATACGCACTTCTTTTCTATTCGCTTTGCATGATGTGAATGAGTTGTAACAACATCGATATGTATGTTTTGTATAGAATAGGCACATTATTCTCTTTTTACAATAAAAGGACCAAATTCTCTTAAGCAACCACTACTTCTTCATTTCGACCTCTAGTCAAGAATTCACTATTGAGCAGGTTGACGGTATATACTAAGTCGATGGTGAACCATAGAGCCGATATAGTCCAAAGCCAACGTACTTAGTATGATGGGTCTAGTTTGGCAGTCGATGTTCACCAGCAACGTACTTAGTATGATAAGTTAAGGAAGGAAGTCGTTGTTCACGGATGTTCACCGTTTAATAGGTATTGTTAATTGATTTTTATATTACTAGAGATTGATTTTAAGTATAAATTTAATATAAGTTGAAAAAATTAAATTTTTTTAGAGTATAAAATATGTTATTTTTCAATGTTTAATTTGCATTTTTGAATATTATATAGAGTATATATAGAATTAAATAGTTATATAACTTATTTTTTTATTAAAATGATTTTTTTTTAATACATTTTTAAGTGTATGTGAATATTTATTGGTACTAAAATATTTAATTGATAATTTACATAAATTTTTCTATATGTAACATTAAAATATTATATTTTAACAAAAAAAATTTCTATATATAGATATATATCAACATAAATTAGTTAAGATAGATCTTCAAATAGTTTATTTAAATCTCTTCTTGAAATAATTTTTTAAATTATAAGGTTTAAACAACTTACTCACAAAATGCATATTCATTTTTTATTATTTATAATCTACATTATTTTTCTATATAGAATATAGTTTTTTTTTTTTTTTTTAATAAAGTGGCATAACTCTATAGACGGAAGGACGAACAAACTTACACATCCCTCTCCTACTAGGTTGTAGAATGAGTCTCTTGTCTCAACTAACATAGATCTATTTAAGTAGTAATCTAACATGAGCCTAGAGGGATCAAATTTCTTTATAATGCAAAATACAATGTGTTATTTTTCATTGTTTAAATTGTATTTTTAATGCTATATAAAGGATATATAGGATCAAATTAATGTTTTAACCATGACATTTATTTTTTTATCAAAATGATTTTTTTATAAATATATTTTAGTATATGTCAATATGCATTCGTACTAAAATATTTTATTGATAATCCACATTGAATACTTTTTTATATGCAACATTAAAATATTTTATTTTAACAAAAAAAAATTCTATATATAGATATATATCAACGTAAATTAGTTAACATAGATTAGTTAACATGGATCTTCAAATAGTTTATTTAAATCTCCTCTTGAATAAACCTCTTCTTCACACATTGCATATTCATTTTATTATGATGGACAATATTTTTCTATATAGAACATAATTTTATTTTTTATTTTTTATAAAGGGGCAAATGTCTTATAAAGTTTAAACCTCTAATTCACACATTGCATATTCATTTTTTTTTTATAATGAACATTATTTATCTATATAGAGCATAATTTTTTTTTATAAAAGGGCAAGTGTCAAATTTATAGACGAGTTCATTGACAAACTCACACATCCCCCTCCTATTGGGTTGTAGAATGACACTCTCTACTTACACATCCCCCTCCTACTAGGTTGTAGAATGAGCCTCTCCCCTTCCTACTAGTTTGTAGAATGAGCCTCTAGGCTCAACTAGTAGTCTAGGTACTTCATTGTTAAAGGTAAATGGGTATGCATGAAACCAATCGATTAAGACCTTTCTTCCAATAGATTAACTAGGAGGAGTGAAGAACATTCTTTGAGGCTTTAACTTTCCAAAGTGGTAAGAGGTTTACCCTATAAACTTTGGAAAGTGGTCTGCACGATTGAAGAGGTTTACCATGTAAACTTTACAAAGTGGTAACAAGAATTTTTAGGGTGAAAATTATGGATTCCATAGAGGTGTGGTGATTGCTCCAGTACCCCTCAAAAGTAGCTCTAGGAATCAAACTTGAGTCCAAGCTCTGATACCATGAAGAAGTTTGTCTTTACATTCAAACCCACAATTGTTAGTAAACTTTCAAAACCCATAGGTGTTAGTAATCTTTCCAAACAGGTAACTAAAATCCCCATAATAAAAATTACAGATTTCTTAGAAGTGAGATGATTCCTCCAAGAACAATTAAGTTGAAACTAATCTCTCTAATACACTTTATTGAGTGTGTTGTTATTTAACTTGTATGTATGTCATGCTCAATAATGTACAATTCAAATTTTATATATTTATTTATTTTTGAGAAAATAAAATGGCTCCACATTTTTCAACTTATTGACTTTTTTTTTTAGCATGATATTTATAAAGAAACTTCTTTTTTTTACCGTGATCTTTATAAAGAAGCATCATGATTGAGAAATATAATAGATAAGCAACATAAACCCATGAACACGAATTTGTATAGGTCATCATGTTAATTGACAACTACAAATTTTGATGATTTTAATTCGCAACCAAGATATGGATTTGCAGATTTCTTCATTCTTCGGTAATTTTTTATGGTTTATTGGTAAGGCTTGATCTTCACGAGCATTCTTCATTCTCCATGACCAATCCACTGGTAATCATTTCAACTCATTATTTCTTCTTTGGATTTTTGTTGAATGAACCGATAGCATTTCCACCGTATTCTGCAACAATTGGACTCCATAGTTTATGTTTCATCTTCAAGAAAGCATTGACTTGCATAATTTTCTCTTGTTTTAAAATCTTTTGATCTTGTTCTATGTGGTTATACCACTTCCAGGTTTGTCTTCGATGGAGAAATATCCATGAGCATCTCCTTGAACAAATATTTAGATCTTTCATGAAAAATATTACAATTTGCAAGTCTTCACACCACGAGTAATCAAGCTTTTTCACGCAACATGAAACTCCTCAGTAGATATTGTGGAGCGTCTCCTTGGGCATATTTTATCTTGCAGGTTAAATCTCCTAATCTTTTCTTTTTGCAGGTTCAGATTGTACTCATTTATCATTGCTGACGTCCCAGATTCAAGTATCAATAACAACAGAACTAGAATGGGAGGTATAGCCTCATCATGCAGACAAGAATACATCACATCGTGAACAACAGCAAGGGAAAGAGAAAAAGTATTGGGAAGGAATTCCATTCCTGTTTTTATTTATTTTTCATAAATATATGTGGTTCAACAGCAAGAGAAAGAGAAAAAGTATTGGGAAAGAATTCAAATTATGTTTTTTTTTTTTTTTAAATATATGTGGTCAGACAAAATGGTTAGAGTAGTTGAACCTATTCTAATTAAAAAATTCTAATCATGTTTTTATTTTTTTTTCATAAATATATATGTCAAAATTCTAATCATGTTTTTACTTATTTTTCATAAATATATGGTTGGACAAAATTGTTAGAGTAATTGTACCTACTCTAACTACTATTTATTTATTAGAATATTTATTTATGTTACATAGACATATTCATTGAATACCTTATATTTAAATCATAATAACATTAATAAGCTTAAAAAAACCCTTTTAACACTATGTAATATCTAATAAGGTTTTCTTTAACACTGTAATATCTATTCATTGAATACTTTAAATCATAATAACATTAATAAGCTTAAAAAAACCCTTTTAACACTATGTAATATCTAATAAGGTTTTCTTTAACACTGTAATATCTATTCATTGAATACTTTATATTTAAAGCACAATAACATTAACGAGCTTATAAACCTTTTTACATAGAAATATTCATTGAATACCTTATATTTAAATCATAATAACATTAATAAGCTTTAAAAAAACGCTTTTAACGCTATGTAATATCTATTAAGGTTTTCTTTAACACTATGTAATATCTATTCATTGATTACCTTATATTTAAAGCATAATAACATTAATGAGCTTATAAACCCTTTTAACACTGTAATTTTTTTAATAAAAACTATAATAGTTAATACAGTTAATTTAGTTATAGAAAATTGTCATATATATACCTAAGAGATGAAAAGTATCTTTTATATTGATACAATATCAAAATATATATAGCTTAGTTTTATTCATGACATTAATTTTTGGAAACAAGTTAAATCCAAATATGCATGTAGATTCATGCATGGACAAAAGAAAATTAGGTTTTCCCTTCTACCGCTATACGTTCTGATACTCTCCATCTCAAAAGGTTGGCGTTTGTAAAATGTGTTTTATTATTAGAGGATCAAGATAAATATAAAAGACAATACTCTCCATCTCAAAAGGTTGGGGTTTGTAAAATGTGTCAATACTCTCCATCTCAAAAGGTTGGGGTTTGTAAAATGTGTTTTATTATTAGAGGATCAAGATAAAGATAAAGGACAAAATTGTCATGTTTTTGTTTTTTTTTTTTAAGATTGAAATATGTTGATGGGTTTGTAAAATGTGTTTTATTATTGGAGGATCAAGATAAACACTAAACATTAAACATTAAAGTATTTGGTGTCTTTCTTTTTCTTTTTTTCTTCTAAAAGAGAATTAAAAATATGTGGATGGAGTTTCATTTTTTTTAAAGGTTGAAAACAATAAATAAAATAATAAAACCAAAAAATATATTTATAAAATTTAAAGGTTTTAAGTTTTTATGGTTTAGTTTTTTGAGCGTTTAATTTGAGGATTATGTTTTTGTATGTTTAATATTTTTTCAATTTCTAAGGTTTTTTAAATTAAGATTTAGAAAATGGAAACACTCTTTAAATAAAAAATTATTGATATGATGTGACTAAATTGGTTGAGAATGAGGTATAGGTGCACAAGCTCTCTTCTTTGTTTGGCTAGAATCCTTTAGGTTTGAAAGTCAAAATTTATATCACGTCATGAGAGTTTAGTTGATCTGTATGGATTAGGTTCCATGACATGCAATGAGTCACCTTAATTATCTCCTATGGCAGCAAATTAATGAATTTCCTAAGTCGAGATTTTAGATGGAAATTCAATTTAATTTTAGGGTACCTTTTTATAAAATGGTAAATAAGTCAATGACATAATAAGTCGTTATTGTTTATCTAGATAAAGTAAGATCTAATCTGAATTGTTAAGATTAGGGATTTCACTTTAGATTGAGGTTTGATCATTTTAATAGGAGGTTTAAGGCAAAATAGAGAAACACTCGATTTGGCACGAGTTGGGATTGAGTGGAGCACAATATTTGGTAGTGAGAACGAGAAAAGGCTAGATCAATGTAGCTAGAGTGAGATCAGGGAAAGCGCGATCAGTAACTATGTCGGGTTAACTTGGATTGAGTAGGTTGAGCTAACTTGGATAGAGTAGGATGAGTTTCTTAGGGTGAGTAGGCCGAGTTCTCTCTTGGATTGTGAGGCCAATATTTTCTTGCGTGAAAAAATTCTTTTGCTAGGCCACACATGTGGGTAGTAGAAGGGCTAAGTAAGAGAGAGGGATGAGATATTTTGTTGTATGTTTTCCAAAGAAAATTCTTTCATTTCTGCTGTAAAAAAATATTTCTCCTTAAGCTGAATAAGAACCTAATGTTTATTGGTTTTCCCCACATTGGGGTTTCTAGGGCGTATCTGTGTTTTTCTCTATTGCATGTGATTGGTTTCATGTGTTTTTTCTTCTATTGATTATTTAGTTAAAAACCAAAAATATTTATTGCTACAAATCAAATTAAAAAAAAATATTTATTCCAGATCTATGGATATTTCTTGAGACAATAAATTTGTAACAAGATTTAAATAAATTAACATGGCAAAAGAGCTCTAAACTACAAATACAAAGCCAAGGATATTTGCATAGTTTTTAGGAAAAAAAATAGATTTTAGTTTTCAACAACTTCTAGGGTTTTATTCTACAATGGCAACCCATGTTTGGTATGAGGATAGGCTTGAGGGCACTTTGAACTATTTGCAATGGAAGGTTTGAATCACTTTTTTTCTCAAGGAGAAAAAGTTGTGGACCTATGCAAATATTGAAGTGGATGTTGGCAATATGATGCGATGTGTTGTCCTTGATGGCAACCTACTTGATGAGTTGTGTTTTGATAGCAACCTATTTGTTAAAGATGTAAAAATGATGTATCTACAGATCAGTGCAGAAGTAGCAGAAAAAGGAATTTCAGTAAGTGCTAGAGAAATGATAAATATAATATGTCACAATGTATATGCTACTTTTATGAAGGCAACCCACGTATGGATTCAATGTATACACTAATTTTGTGAAGGAAACCTACGTATACATTCAGGACTAGTATATACGCAGCTATTTTGAAGAGAAATCGCGTATACACGCAGATACGAACGCTCCAAGTCGCGTATGCCTTTTGCGCTCTAAAAACTATGATACCTAGGGGCATTACCATGGTATTGGCCCACTGTATTGAGCGCTGGATTATCTATTTGATCATGTCCAGGAATACCATCAGCGGTTGAGTGGTTTTGACTCATGGTATTGACAAAGGCTAAATCGATATAAGGGGAAGAAGATCATAGTGCAAGGGTGTGCATAGGTCTGGGTTTTAATGAATACTTCACTCTGAAGTATATCTGCATGGAATGGGTAATAGTTTATTGATTGATCTAAATTAATAATTCACCTATGAAGAAAATGATGAAGAGGGATCTCTAGATCTGAAATGACTATGTATTTTCTAGATCTGTTTATGGAATGTTTAGATCTGTGATCTGGTGAATCTTTGCTGAAGTAAAGGGTGAGATCTGAGTTATTTGTTCTGAAGAGATGCATAGTTCTGAAAATTTATAGATCTATATGTGTGTTCATCTCAGCGAAAGCGTGTATATACGCAGGTTCGTTTCAGCAAAAGCGTGTATGAAATCAAAGGTCAGTTCTGAAATAGTTGCAGATCTATACGCAGGTTTGTCTCTGTGAAAGCGCGTATATACGCAGGTTCAGTGAAGTAAAAGCGCGTATGGCATCTACGGTTTTGCTTAAGTGTGTGGAATGAAATGTCTAATCTGTTTTGTTATTTTACTGCTATCTGTTAATGATGTATTCATACAGATCTAGGTTGTTTGAATGTTGATTATGCTGCTGATTATGTTGATTAAAGATCAAGTTATTGGTTGATTGGTTGACGATTCAATGAATGAATTGATGGGGTTATAAGTTTCAGTTTGATGTATTTTGAGCTTAAATGTGTGGAGTGGATCCAGTCTGGAAATCTGATGAAAATAGGCATACAAGGTATGTTGTGTGGAAGCTGTTGGATCCAGTTTGAAAATTGATGAAACGTGGTCCATGATGTTGCTGAGGGGCGAAGCCTTCAGTGAGGGGGTTGTGGCTCCCTTCTAGTGGTAGTTGGTAAACGAGAGCAGGGGGTAGTAGCTCCCTTCCAGTAGAGGCTAGTAAATGAGAGCAGGGGGTAGTAGCTCCCTTCCAGGAGAGGCTGGTAAATGAGATCAGGGGGTTGGAGCTCCCTTCAAGTAGTGGCTGGAGAACGAGAGAAGGTTGCAACCTTTTGCAGGTGGGTGCCTGCGTGCTGGTATGAGTCTGCGCTAGTACAAAATTGTAAGAATTTTTCTTTATAATAAATATTGAAGACAGAGACTACAACAGCGATGGTTTTCTCCCGAATTGGGTTTCCACCTTAAATACTGGTGTTCATGTGTGTTGCTTATGTGTGATGGTTTACTGCACATGCTTACTTCTTACTAAACATCTGATGAATGAATGATGCAATGATCTAAGTAAAGAATTAAATGCATAATAAGATCTCTGGACATACGCAAGTTTTCTTAAGGATATCCACGTGTATACGCGAGTTGGGTTCAGTAAAGTAGTGTATGGTTTTAAGAGAAAGAAAAAGTAAAAAGTTTTCAGTCAGCTCTAAATACTGATTCACCCCCCCTCCCCTCTTAGTATTTTTCCCAACAATTTGTATCAGAGCAAGTCCTTCTGCAGAAGCTTGATCGCTTGAAGGAGATCCGTTGCAATGGGAAGTCATGAAGGAGTATTTTCTCTAAAGCCACCTCTATTCAATGGAAGTAATATGTTATTCTAGAAAATACGAACAAAAGCATATTTGCAAAGTCTTGGTGCAGAAGTATGGGCAACCATGGAAGAAGGTTATCAGTATCCGACAATTATTCCTACTGATGCAACAAAAAGGAAGAAATATGAAATCAATGCCAAAGCAGTCAATATTTTATTAGGAAGCATGTCTAAATCAGAACTTGTTAATGTGATGCAGTTAAATTCAACAAAAGAAATATGGGACAAAATCATTCTAAGCTATGAAGGAGATACAAAGGTAAAAAGTGCAAAACTCCAAACTCTCATAATTGAATATGAAAATTTAAGGATGCATAGTGATGAGATTATTGCCAGTTTATTTTTACGTCTAGATGATATTGTAAATCGTATGAGAAATTTGGGTGAAACCATAACCGATACTACTCTGGTGGAAAAAGTCTTAAGATCTTTGACTTCAAAATTTGAGTCAAAAGTATCAGCTATTGAAGAAAGGCAAGATCTGCAAACTCTTACTATTGTTCAACTACATGGTATCCTGACTGCTTTTGAAATGAGAAAAAGAGGTCCCTCTCAAATCATAGAAGTTGCCTTTAAGGCATGTGCAAAAGGAAAAGAAAAGGAAATTGTTAAGGAATCAAGTTATATATCAGAAGAAGAAGAAGAAAATTTTGTGAGAAGACTCCAACCAGGTACTGGAAGATTCAAAGGTAAGCTTCCCTTCAAGTGTTTTGCTTGTGGAAGAGTTGGTCATTATGCTGCTAAATGTCCTTATGAAGAAAATCATGATAAAGGGAAACAATTTGAAAAGGGAAAGAGTTATTATACAAATGAAGATAATGATGAAGTTGCAAATGAGGATGAAGAAGATTCTGACCAAGATCTGCAAGTGCTCATGGCAAGGAAGCAAAAGAAGAAGGCTACTCAAAGAAAGGAGATATCCCAGAAAACATGTGCAGCAGAAAATGAAGAAGATGAAATAGGTATTGATTGTTGTTCTTCTGATTCACTTTCTTGTGCATGCAATGGTGAAGATAGTGAAAGTAATGTTATGGATCTAGAAGAATTTCTCAAGATTAAAGTTGAAAATCAACAAATATTATTTAATGAGAGAGAATATATCTACAAAGATATGATCTCTAGAATGAATGGACAAATAAACAAGTATCAAAGGTTGTACGATGAATTAACCAATCACAGTGAAGGACTTGAAGCAAAAATCATCTCTGTGAAAGAAGATCTGGAAAAATCAAATAAGAAGAATGAAGAACTTCTACAAACATTTGAAGAACAAGAAAATGGGTTGAAGGAAGAGATTTTAAAATTGAATGATCAAGTAGAAGAAGGAAGAAGGGTTGAAGAAAGTATGAAGAAGCAATGCCAAAGATTGGAGGTTGAGGTAAATGTTTTGAAAGGTAAATTAGAAGAAAAAGATAAACTCTTGAGGTTTCAAGATAGCACTAAGATTCTGGACAATATTCTTAGTAGTCAAAGGTCTCCTTCTATTAAATTTGGTCTTGGTTTTCATGAAACTATTAAAGGAGAATCTAGTTCACAAGAAAGTGCTAAAGATTCAAAGGATATCAATGCAAAACCTGAAGTGTTGAAAGAAACAAAAGGTCAACCGACAATCATGAACTCTCAAAAGAAATCATTCCCTCCTAACTATAGAAGCATCAATCGATTCTCTCCTTTGATCAATAATGTTGAATGATTTAAATGTCATAATTATGGGCATGTTGCAGCCAATTGCAGAAGCAGATTGTTTCAGTCACAAACAAACAGATTCTACACAGAAAGGTACTCAGGTTTCTTTAAGGGATATTGTTTTTCATGCAACAAATTTGGTCATAAAGCAGCTGATTGCAATAGAAGAAAGAATAGAAAAACACATTATGATCCCTATGCTTACTTTTCTGGTCACACAAGATGTTATGCTTGTAACAAGTATGGACATGTAGAAAAAGAGTGCAGGATGAATAGATCTGAGAAATTGGATAATTTCCAGCACACAATAAGAAATTTCAAGCAAAGCTGGAAAAGGAAGGAGGACCGGTCAAAAACATAGGGGATAATAATCCTACTACAGTCTTCCGCTTCTAAAGCTTACTTCTCATAATGACTGTAGCAGTGATGTAAGATACATTATAGGGATTAGTAATGTATCATCACAGGGGGAGAAATAGATGGTGATTCCCATGGTTGGTTTGGTAATTCTGGTTGTTTCTAACAGTGCATCTGATGTGAAGAAGACATGTACAAGTGGTATAAGTTCAGGGGGAGATGGAATTGTGAAATTTTTCTGTATTTCACTTTCCATACGCGGGTTTCATGAACTAAAGCCACATATACACATGAGTTTTTTGGAGACAAAAGCGTATGTTTTTCTGATAAGAAAAACAGTGAGTCAAGCTCAAGGACAGGAGCACAGATTCAGGGGGAGCATTAGCCTTGCTGAGAGTAATGCATTGTTGGCATTATGATGGTTCTGAAATATGATCTCTCTCTTGAGGTATTTTTGGTATTGGTTATAAAAAGTCATATTTGTTATTTGATGAAAAGGTTATTTTGAGACCTATGATGTAAATTGTTATATTCAGTGATGTAAGGACTTCTTCAAATTTGTAAACCCACTTGGTTGGGTACTTGAGTCACATATGTAAATCCACTTGGTTGGATCATTCATGTAAGCATGAGTCCTTGGTGATAGGAAAGGTCATAGATTCATGTACTTCATTGAAAAATATGTTTGAAGTTTCAGCGTGAACTCAGGGGGAGCATGGTAACTTCAGTGCACATCAGATCTACAGAGCTCTTCTTTCTACAAGAGAAGAAAAACCTTGTCTTGGTTTTGATCCGCCCTTTGCCCTTGATGACAAAGGGGGAGAGTATCATGGTGTTTGAATAATGGTTATAATCAATGTATCTATCTGTTGTGGTGATCAAACACCATCATGGTTGCCATCAAGTCCAAAGGGGGAGATTGTTGGCAATATGATGCAATGTGTTGTCCTTGATGGAAACCTATTTGTTAAAGATGTAAAAATGATGTATCTACATATCAGTTCAGAAGTAGCAGAAAAAGGAATTTCAGTAAGTGCCAGAGAAATGATAAATATAATATGTCACAATGTATACGCTACTTTTATGAAGGCAACCTGTGTATGGATTCAATGTATACACTACTTTTGTGAAGGAAACCCGCGTATACATTTAGGACTAGTATATACGCAACTATTTTGAAGAGAAATCGCGTATACACGCGGATACGAACGCTTAAAGTCGCGTATGCCTTTTGCGCTCTAAAAAATATGATACCTAGGGGCATTACCATGGTATTGGCCCACTGTATTGAGCGCTGGATTATCTATTTGATCCCGTCCAGGAATACCATCAGCGGTTGAGTGGTTTTGACTCATGGTATTGACAAAGGCTAAATCTATATAAGGGGAAGAAGATCATAGTTCAAGGGTGTGCATAGGTCTGGGTTTTAATGAATACTTCACTCTGAAGTATATCTGCATGGAATGGGTAACAATTTATTGATTGATCTAAATTAATAATGCACCTATGAAGAAAATGATGAAGAGGGATCTCTAGATCTGAAATGACTATGTATTTTCTAGATCTATTTATGGAATGTTTAGATCTGTGATCTGGAAAATATTTGCTGAAGTAAAGGGTGAGATCTGAGTTATCTGTTCTGAAGAGCTGCATAGTTCTGAAAAGTTACAGATCTATACACGTGTTCATCTCAGTGAAAGCGCGTATGAAATCAAAGGTCAGTTCTGAAATAGTTTCAGATCTATACACAGGTTTGTCTCTGTGAAAGTGCGCATATACGCAGGTTCAGTGAAGTAAAAGCGTGTATGCAATCTAGGATTTTGCTTAAGTGTGTGGAATGAAATGTCTGATCTATTTTGTTTTTTTACTGCTATCTGTCAATGATGTATTCATACAGATCTGGGTTGTTTGAATGTTGATTATGCAGCTAATTATGTTGATTAAAGATCAAGTTGTTGGTTTATTGGTTGATGATTCAATGAATGAATTGATGGGGTTATAAGTTTCAGTTTGATGTATGTTGAGCTTAAATGTGTGGAGTGGATCTAGTCTGGAAATCTGATGAAAAGATGCCTACAAGGTATGTTGTGTGGAAGCTATTGGATCCAGTTTGAAAATTGATGAAACGTGGTCCATGATGGTGCTAAGGGGTGAAGCCTTTAGTGAGGGGGTTGTAGCTCCCTTCCAGTGGTAGCTGGTAAACAAGAGCAGGGGGTAGTAGCTCCCTTCCAGGAGAGGCTGGTAAACGAGAGCAGGGGGTAGTAGCTCCCTTCCAAGAGAGGCTTGTAAAAGAGATCAGGGGGTTGGAGCTCCCTTCAAGTAGTGGCTGGAGAACGAGAGAAGGTTGCAGCCTTCTGCAGGTGGGTGCCTGTGTGCTGGTATGAGTCTACGCCAGTACAAAATTGTAAGAAGTTTTCTTTATAATAAATATTGAAGACAGAGACTACAGCAGCGGTGGTTTTCTCCCGAATTGGGTTTCCACCTTAAATACTGGTGTTCATGTGTGTTGCTTATATGTGATGGTTTACTGCACATGCTTACTACTTACTAAACATCTGATGAATGAATGATGTAATGATCTAAGTAAAGAATTAAATGCATAATAAGATCTCGGGACATACACAAGTTTTCTTAAGGATATCCGTGTGTATACGCGAGTTGGGTTCAGTAAAGTAGCGTATGGTTTTAAGAGAAAGAAAAAGTAAAAAGTTTTCAGTCAACTCTAAATACTAATTCACCCCCCCCTCTCAGTATTTTTCCCAACAGTGGCTCCACCAGTGAATGATTCTATTACCATATAATATCTAAGCGAGGTCAACAAGGCCAAGGAACAAAGGATTATCCTTGATGGGGTTAAATATCATCTAATACCCCATCTATTGGAAAAAGACACTACAAATAATTTGCGTGATGTGCTCACAGATCTAGATAAGAGAGACTATTAGAGTCAAAAGATGATGCTCAAGGACAAGTTGCATGGCATAAGAACGTCTAAGTGCGAGAGCATGACATCTTACTTTCTGGTTGACATAGGTTAGGGATGAATTGGTTGTTGTTAGAGAGATGATTTTTGAGGGGGAGTTAGTGTGTATAGCCTTGAATGGATTTACGAAGCACTAGGAAGTCTTTGTCCAATATATTATGGGTCAGATCACTTGCCCAATTAAGCGACGCTTTGGGATGATTTCGTCCAAGAGGAGATATGAGAATGTGGTTAGTGAGGAGATCAAAAGAAGAGGTTCAAAGAAGAGGAGAACCTTGCTCTGGCAAGAAATGGTAAGGAGAAGGCCAAGAAAAGGCCAAGTGAGGGGTCTCAAGAGTGGAAAGAAGAAATATCTGAGTAAGGTGAAGTTTTTTTGTTTTCATCAGTTGGTTCATTATTCCAGTTAGTTTCCAAGTTAGAAAAACAAATTTGGAAAGCAAAAGAAGCAGGTTGCAACTATTTCAAAGGTCAACAAGTTTGCAACATGATTTGAGAATGAGTTTTCACTCATTTCCTATCTCTCGAGTTTAGTTTCCAATAATAAGTGGCACCTTGACAATCAGACTTATTTCCACAAGAAAATATTCAAAGAGTGTTTTACCAATCTAAAGGAGAAGAAGTTAGATTTCTATATAGAGCTTGGAAACAATGCCAAGTACCATCCAACTAGTATTGGAATGGTTAAGTTTTAGAAGGAGTTTGACAAAAACTAGTTTGTGAAGGATGTGTTTTATGTTCTCGGTATGAAAAGAAAACCTTAAATATTAGTTTCTACCTTGGAGTACAAGGGTCACATCATGACCTTTGAGTAGGGTAAATTGTATATCTAGCCCAAGAAATCCAAGACAATAGAAGTGATAAGGGTTAAGAAAGGAAATTTGTTTCGAGTACAGTTTGAGCCAATGTATACATTGGTAAGCTATAGAAAAGGGATGTGATAGTTATGGCATAAGAGATGGCTCATATTCATCATGAATTATTTAATGTACTAAGGGAGATATTGACAAGGCTGCTAGAATGTAATGTCAAGAACCATGAGATGTTAAAGGGTTTCACTTTGGTTAAATATGCCAAGACTAGTTTTCTGAGCAGCAACACAAGGTTCAAAGGGATTTTGGATCTAGTACACTCAGACATGTGAATTAGAGAAATTTTGAAGTCTCAAATGGGCCTCTTGAGGAATATTATAAAATAACATTGGAAATGATAAAACAAGATTAGATTACATCATCAAATTTTAGAGGAAAAAAAGAAAAAAACTATGTTTTCAACTTATCCCCCCACAATTTTACTCAAATTTCGAGTAGCAGCACTCATTGGACGTAGAATTTAATTCGTAATCCAAGGAGTACCTATGTTGCACACTTTTGATGCACCTTGCTACATGAAAAATGAGAAATACATGAAAAAATATTATTGCAATCTTGTTTTTTCATGTATTTCCCATTTTTCATGTAGAAATGTCCATCAAAAGTATGCAACATAGTTAATACTTGGAAGAGGAATTACATTCTGCATCCAAAAAGTGATCCTACTCAAAATTTGAGTAAAATCGTAGGGAGATAAGCTGAAAATACGAGTTGAAAAACTAGTTTTTTTATTATTTTTATTTTTTAATATTTTTACTTTTTTACTCCAAAATTGGTGAATCACCCCCCATGGTTGACATCATCATCTTGAATCCTATTGTTTTTTATAAAGTTTATTTTGGTTGACAATTTTTTTTTTAGGCCCATTTTTTACCTCAAAATTTCACTAAGATGGGCCCATGTCAATAGTATCCTGGAGTAGGTATGAGTATTATGTAATTTTCATTGATAAATTCTATAGGAAGACCTAAAATCATTTCATGAAAAATAATGAAAAGGTGTTTATAAGATTCAAGGAGTTTAAATCTCTAGTTGATAATCAGATAGGGAGAAAGATCAAGATGTCGAGGTCAGAAAATGGAGGTGAGTACACATCTAATTCCTTCAGTACTTTTATGTTCAGGAAGGAATCAAGAAGGAGTTTATAGTTCCATACAACCCTCATTAGAATGTGGTCGTAGAGCGGAAGAATAGGGCTATTATTGGAGTAGCCAAGGCCATTATCCATGACCAAGATCCACCATTATTTCTATAGAAAAAGGCTTGCAATGCTATATATATATATATATATATATATATATATATAGATATATAATCCCACACAAGGTGTTGGGCAGGTTGACACCAGAGGAGGCGTTTACAAGGAAGAAACCATATTTGAGGCACATTCACATCTTTGGATGCTTTTCGTATTGCCATGTTCATGAGGAGAAAAGGACCAAGTTGGAACCTATTGTTGAGAAAGGTATCCTTGTGGGGTACAACAAGACTTCAAAATGTTATCGTGATTATGTTCTTACTCTCAGTAAGACAGTAGTGTGTAGAGATGTGAATTTTGAAGAAGATAGGTCTCTTCAAAAATCTGTTAGCATGATTTCTTCAACATTTCAAGTTAAGGAGGAGCAAGAATAAAAGGTTGAGTCAGTGAAAATTCCTCAGACTAGAGTCACATAGGTTTTGTGCTAAGTGATCAAGCTAAGTAGAAAAATCAGGATGAGGAACATGGGATTCCTTAAAACTAGCCTCAGACTCTAGACATAAGAAGGAAAAAGGCCAAGTAGAAAAAAAAGTATGAGGAACATCAGATTTCCTAAGACCAACCTAAAATTTCATGCATAGGAAGGAAGAGGGCTAAGTGGGAAGAAAAAAAATTGAGAGAGGCCCAAAAGTATGTTGGTACTTCGAGATATACACTCAAATAGAGAAAAGATCTGCAATGTTATTCTGGGCATATGGAATTAATGAGTGAGCTAATTGTGGCTGAACCTTGTCATCTTTAAGGAAGCATTCGGGCATCAGGTGTGGATGGATGCCATGGTGGAATATTATTCTTCCATCATGAAGAAATATGTTTCAAAGGTTGTACCATGGCTATAGGGTAAGTCAGTGGTTGGCTACAGATGGGTGTACAAGATCAAGCATGCCACAAATGGAATCATGGATAAGTTCAAAGCTTGTTTTATGGAAAAGGGATTTTTTCAAAAGGAAGGGATCGATTATGATGAGACCTTTTCTTTAATAGCCAAATACTTATCGATGAGGGTTATCATTTCTATTACAACATAGATGGGTTAGAGGATTCACCAAATGGATGTGAAGATGAACTTTCTCAATGGTATCATTGAGGAAGTGAACTACATAGAGAAACCAGAGGGTTTTAAGGTGCATGGGAGGGATTCCCATGTGTACAAGTTAAGGAGAGTACTATATGGGCTCAAGTAGGCTACTCAAGCATGGTATGCATGGATTAACAATTATTTGTATAGCATGGGATTCACTAAGAGTGAGGTAGACTAAAACATGTACTATATTCATGTGATGGGTGAAACTCTCATTTTGGTGTTATATGTTGATGACATGTTTCTCACAAGGTCTAAGGAGCTCACAGTGCACTACAAGTGGGATATTGCAACAGACTACGTAATGAAGGATTTTAGGTGTTACACCATTTTTTGGTCATCTAACTTATTATCATTAGATGGACCCAAGTACACCATGTAACACCAGTTTTACCCTAAGTAAAACCGCTTTCACTATGTTAAAACAGGAAACCCCAAAAGGAAATATTAAACAAACCCATATTTGTTTGATTTTCCTCATGGAATAATTAATTAAACCATAATTTAATTATTATTCCCAGTCATGTTTAACCCAAAAACAAAGAAATTAATGAGATAAACCCTTAGTTATCTTGTTATTTTCTAGGAATAACTATTTAAATCTTATTTAGATAATATTCCTTGTTAAATATGACCAAATCACCCACCATTAATCAAATAAACCATTATTTATTTGATTATCTCCCAACCACTTCCTTAAAAAGATAAATAAATCATTTATTTATTTATTTTTCACTAATCAAGGGATTTGACCCAAGTCAAACACCCCTTCCCTCCAACAAATATAATAAAATATTCCATAAAGGTGGATCTAGATTTGGTTAACATTATTTTAATCATGCACCAAGATCTAGAATGACCCAATATTTTGTTATAAATAGGAGAGTTCTTCCCCATCATTCCTCACCTTTTCTTGCCTACTAGATCACTCTGGATCTATACACTTGGTCTCATTTTCACCATTTGCTCCCATTGAGCTCTATTTTCTGCATTGGGTTTTCTACACCTACAAGAGAGAGAAAGCTTAGATCTGAAGTGCTGAGGACTACAAAGAACCCATCCCATTGAGGAGAGTTGGATACACCTTCTTGTTTTCCTCCCAGGTGCCCTGTAATATAAAATTCTTTCAAAAAATCATGTTCTTGTCTTGTCTGTTGGATGCATGGAGCAAACCCTTTATTTTACTGCTTAATGTCTTTCCATACATAGATCTGGTATTTTGCAGCTATTTTCTTGTCTAACTAATTGCAGATCTGAAGATATTGGCAGCCACTTTTGTTGTTAGGGCTATTAGTTATGTGTAGCTAAAGTGGTCCTTTTTCGTACACTTCGACGAAGGATTCATACTAACAAATGGCGACTCCACATGGGTTTTAAATTACGACCGCTGTCGTTTTTCATATTCCTGCATATCCAGCTACTTCAGGCCCTAGGGCTTCTTTTCAGCTGCTTAGTTTTCCTCTTTTTATGTCATTTTTCTCACATAAAACCCTAAAACATAAAAATTTCTAACTTCCGTGTGTTTCTGGCCCTATTGCGCAGGTAACCGACACCAGCCGCACCTCAGACGGCAACTTTTCTGAAAATCTCCCGCCGAGACAACCAGAACGGGGGGTCGCACTTTTTGGCCCTAAACCTGCGACCTGGACCTTCAGGTCACACTTTTCAGCCTGTTTCCTGCGACCTGCACTCAAATCAGGTCAGAACCTGCGACCTGTCATTTTTTCAGCAATTTTTCTGCAATTTGTCTGGGTTCTGCTGCAGCATCTGTCAGGGTCTTCCAGCCTCTGTCTCAGCCCGCCTTGACCAAGATCTGATCTGTTTTTACTCATCTAAGTGGGAACCCAGCCCCTTAGGGCTTTAGTACCCTCCACTTTTGGTGGAAGAGTCTTAGCTGTTTCAGCCGTCGGTTTTTCAGAGCTTCAGCCCCGTCTTTTCCAGATATGTTACCTCCCTTTCAGATCCATTGAAATCAGCCTCCTTTCCTTTCAAATCACCTCTTGTCATTTTGTTTGGACCTCCTTTGACGGCCTCCGCCTCGCCCCCTCCGGTTTTTGCTGATTTCCTTTCCTTTTCCAGCCACCTTGCCTCTGTCTCTTGGCTGTGATCTGCACCTCTTTCCTGCAGCTTTATCCTCCAGATCCCTGTCCCTTTCGACCCTAGATCTGTTGAGCTCTTTTTATGTGTGTTTTGACTAGATTTTTGCCCTCTTTTAGAGTAGTTTTGAGAGACCCGCCTCTTTGGGTTAGATTGATGCATAGTTAGCTGTTAAATGTTCTGTCTTTTCAGCAATCTCTATTGTTCTACGCATATTTCTTTTCAGTTACGCAGCACACTTTTTCTTGCTCTCAAAACGAAAAGGGTTTAAAAATTAAAATTAACGCACGCCACACACTGACCCTAAGTGAAGAAGCGCCTGGTTAACACCGCCTGGCAAAGACTCTAAAATCAATTGTCACCGCACCTTATCTGCCCTTGACATTACTTGATTCTATCCCTTTCTGCCCTTGTCGGTTTCCTTCTTCCTGTCATCATTGCGCCCCCAAGGCGCCTTTCCCGGAGACTTCTTGGCCTTCACCCTCAGTTTCCGGTTGATCGACCTGCTCCGCACTGCCGTCGTCGAGCCAGTCCACCTTCGAGTCCGCACTCCGACTCCTCTCCCGATTCATCGGGTCCTCCTTCTCCTCCTGGTTCTCCCCCTGTCACCTTCACTATGTCTGGTCCAGGGCCTAACGCTAGCAGTTCTCCTGGCCCCAATGCCGGCCCCATTCCTAGCGGAACCGCCACAGGAACTACCCCGGCCACCCCCGTGCTGCCGTACATTGTAGGCCTCAGCCTCCCCGATTTCCATCAGTTGATTAATGACCCCATTCACCACAATGCTAACTGGCCCGCTATGCCAACCAAGCTGCCCTCCGACATCCCTAAGTTTGAGGGCCTTAATGGAGAAGATCCAACCAATCACGTCCGATCTTTCCACATGTGGTGTTCCTCCAATTCCATTACCGATGACTCCATCCGTCTTCGTTTGTTCCAACACACGCTTACCCGCGAAGCTTCTAAATGGTATGTTGAACAAGCCACCTCTACCCATACCACCTTTGAGACTCTTGCCCAAGCCTTTTTGTCTTACTTCCAGCTCCCTCCGATACGTATATCGGGGTTGAGTTTTGACTTTGCACTTAAGCAAGCTCTTCAACACTTCTTTTCCGCCCAGGAAACTGTGAGAATGGCAGCTATATCGAGCTATGTCGGGGCCCCTCCTCTTCTCAATATCGGGGTTACATTATCCAAGTTCCTCGCACCTTCAAGCCCATCGGGGCAAAGATGTCGCCTCTCACTTTCCTCAAACTCAAGAAGCCGCCCTCCAAATAGCATTGAAATATGACCTGATCTACGCTCAATCTGGTTATGTTTATACCGTTCTTTCTGACCTCCCCAAGCCCGGTGGCGCTAACGCCCCGGGGGCATCTCATTCCGCCGATGGTATCGTTGGAGCCCTTTCCCATCCATACGCTCCACTGTGGGCTATGAGCCTCTGTGAGGCCAGCCCAAGACTTCCCCCTCCCGGTAGCATGTATCTAGGATACGGCATGCCTCCTCCTTTTGCCCAACCTCCTGCTTACCCCAATGTTGCCCAACCCACCCATTACCCTTATCCGCAGCCTGGTGCGCGAGCTCCTCAAGCATATGCGCTTCCTCCTCCCTTGCCTCCTCAACCCCAGCACCAGCACCTACAGCCCCCTCACGGGCAAGTATTTGCACAAATAGGAAAGATGAAGAACTAACTCTCTTCTTCAAAGAAGGTGGAACCAAAACCAACTGCCTCTGGTTCCGCGGACCCACTCTGGGTGTGGACCCTAACACTGGCAACTAGCAACAGGGCAGTCAGCCCAAGCCGGACAGGCCGCTTCGCACAAACAAGCCCTATTCGTGTTGCGGTGTTTATGGTCATTACACCCACGATTGTCCCCTCTTACCCCAGATGCGGTAGATGTGGGAGTCTCAAGCCACATTGCGCGGACAACACGCCTCCCCTCATGCTCCTCCTAGTGTGGCCACTACCCAACCAGCTGTGTTTACTGATCCTTTCCCTCAGCAAGGATTCGTGGCTACCCAACCACCCCACGCCTGTGTAGCGCTCTTCCATTGCTCCTCTCATTACTAGATTTCCTTATGATGCAATCCGATCCCGAAGCCGCCGCTACCCGCATCTCTCAAGACGTCTCGCTAGCATTCCCAAGCTCTGCTTCCGTCCGCTACCCAGGCCTCCCTCTTCAAATCGCACAGAGCCTCTTTCGACATCCAGTGGCCCCTTACACATCCCTCAACCCAAAGTTGAGGTCCATCCAAAGATTCCAAAGGGACCATTACGCCGAAATGCTGCTTCCAGCCGAGCCGCTCAGTCGTATAGCATAGTAGAGGATTTGGCGCAATCACCCGCGGCCATTTCCACACTGGAACTCCTCCAGTCGTGCCCTTCCCAAAAAAAGGCTCTACTATCTGTCGTGGGCGCTGTAGATCCTGCTGACGACCAAATGATTGTTTTCGATGCCACTCAATTGGACCATCCTCCCCTTCCTCCTTCCATCGCCTTCCAAATCTCAGTCAAAATACAGAACGCCATCGTTACCCGGTGTATAATTGACGAGGGGGCATCCACCTGCGTGATGTCCGCTTCGGTTTGGAAGCAACTCGGATCCCTTGAGCTGGCCCCTTCCACGATCACCCTTCGAGCGTGAGACGGTCATGCCTCTCAGCCCATTGGCTTGTTTCGTAATTGCCCTATCACCCTCACCGGTAAGACTGTTTGCGTTGATGTCGAAGTCATAGACACCCTGCTAGACTACAACATTCTATTGGGGTGAAGCTACACCTATGCTATGTATGTTTTCCCTTCCGCGGTGTTCCGCAAGATGTCTTTCCCCCATAATGGAAAGATAGTCACCATTGACCAGTTGACATATCATGAGCCCTCCTCTTAGGCCTCACCTGAAACCACCATCTCTTCTGTAGCCAACAAGCAAACCGTCGATTCCTTGACCAGTGTCTCCCCCGGCGTTTACAAGGATTCCTCCTTGCTTGGAACTTTTCCTTGTCTCCCCCCTCCTCCTATCACTGATCCCAGCTTATCGAATGTTTGCATGATGCAATCATCGCAGGCTACCCTTAAGCGGCCTGCTTCGGCTAGTCAGCAACCTCCCCCTCACCCTCCGCAACCCGCTCCTAGCCATTCATCTCCACCGGTTGGACCTCCCCGGCCCTCCTCCTGGGTTGGTATCCACAGACACTTTATCCTCTGGTTCGGTTCCACGACCTTAACCACCTCGGAGCCATCCCTCCTGGTCATTACCCTGCTGGGTAGATACCTTTCCTGGCTCCCCCTCCCGAAGTATTTTCTGTCTCCGTCTTGGCCACCGTCTCTCTCCCTAACCTGACCCTCGGCATACCCGTCTGGTACGTTGACCCTCCAGCCTCTACCCCTCCCGGTCACTCCAAACCTTACCTTGCTTTGACACCGGTTCAACCGGTCCCCCTCACCTCCTCTGGGCCCCCAGCACCTACACAGGACCCTACCCCTGTGGTGCCAGCCCCCGGAAAGAAAGGCAAAGCTCGTAAGGGGGCAACCCATCAGGACCAGGCCGCCCCGACAACCCCTACCCCTCTGCGACCACCAAAGCCCGCCATCCAATGCGCTTTGTGTGATATCGTCGATCACGCCACCCACATGTGTCCTGAATTGCCACACCTCAAGATTCTGGTCAACGAAACGTTTCCCGACTCTGACATCCCAGAAGTCTACGTCACTATCCCAGACTCTATCCCGAAACTCAAAACCTTGCGCACAAACCACCCTTGTGCCTTGTGCGTTACACTGCGGCCATTACCCACCTCGTCGCCTTGACGAGTATCGTTCCTCCATGGACATGCTGCAGCAATTCAGGCAGGCCAGTGTAAAGAGTTCCTGCCTCCCGTGCATTCTCCTCCACTCTTCAGCCAGCGGAGCCTGAATACATTTGCTGTCAATAATGTGGGGATAGTTCCATGACACATTCAACCCTCACGGAATACTCCTAATCCTGGGCGTCCTTGGATCTTGTTGATATCGCCCATCGAGCCCTTCTCCTCATGATGATCCGTCCCACATCACTACATCCTCGGGTGACCCTCCTTCCTGCAGTCTTCCTATCTTCCAGTCCGATGAAGACATTATGGAAGCCATGACCAATCCCGACTTTCCCTGGGATGATATGCACCATCGCGCATATTTCCTCCCACAGCAGTCCCATGACCAATACGCTGTGGAAACCAAAGACTTCATTCCTCATGCAGTCGATTGGTTCAAAAACCCTATCCCTGCACCTGATGCTTTCGAAGAAGGAAACATGGGCAATGTCTCGCCTACCATCAAAATTGACATTTCAGTCAAACCAGGAATCGAAGAATACATCACCTTGGGTGCCCAATGCACCCCGGAAAAAATTGAAGCTTACACCATGCTTTTCAAAGAATTCCACGATATCTTTGCCTGGTCCTATTCTGAAATGCCCGGACTCGATCCTGCCATTGTCGAACATCATATCGACACCTAGCCTGATGCCAAACCAGTCCGAAAAAAGATGAGACCCATTCATCCTTCTCGACGTGACGCTATCAAAGCCGAAATCGATAAGCTCAAGCAGGCTGGTTTCATTTACCCCATTGAATACACCACTTGGGTGTCTAACCCAGTTCCCGTTCTCAAGAAACAAGGCACCATTCGTGTCTGCACGGACTTTCGCGACTTGAACAAATCTTGTCCCAAAGACAACTTCCCCACACCGTTCATCGACCAAATCATTGACGGAGTGTGCGGGGCATGAGGTCCTATCCTTTATGGATGGTTTCTCCGGATACAACCAAATTGCTATCCGTCCTGCTGATCAACTAAAAACCGCGTTCATTAGTCCGTGGGGAACTTTTGCTTACCGGGTCATGCCTTTCGGCCTTAAAAATGCCGGCGCCACCTTTCAACGGGCTATGTCTTATTGCTTCCACGACTTAGCTCATATTATCCTTGCCTATTTAGATGACCTCACGGCGCGTTCTAAGCATCGGGCGCAACACCTACACGATCTGCGCACCATTTTTCTCCGATGTCGCAAGTATAATATCCGCCTTAACCCGTTGAAATGTGTTTTTTGCGTTCCTGCCGGCCGTCTCCTAGGATTCATCGTGTCTAAGGATGGTATCACTCTTGACCCTTTGAAAGTTCAAGCCATTCTTGAACTCCCCATTCCGCGTACCCTCCGCCAGCTCCAAAGCCTCCAAGGCAAAGCTAATTTTCTTTGTCGGTTCGTCCCTGACTATGCCACCACCACACACGGGTTCCTTCGACTCCTACGCTCTCACATCCCATTTGTTTGGGATACCTATGCTCACGAGTCTTTCGATGCCCTCAAGTAGGCTCTCACATCTGCTCCCTTAATTCGCCCTCCCGACTTTAATCGGGACTTCATCCTATATATCTCCGCTTCCACCCATTCGGTCGCTGGAGTCCTTATCCAAGAGGATGACCATGGCATTGAGCATGTGATCTACTATGTCAGTAAGAACCTTGTGGGACCCCCTGTCTCATACTCCTATGACGAGAAATTAGCGCTGGCTGTCGTGTTCTCAGTCCAAAAAATTCGTCATTATATCCTCCTGCGCTCCACCAAGGTTGTGACAAATTCCAACCCTATGGCTTTCCTATTGAGTCGTCGTATCCTCACTGGGAAGTACGCCCGTTGGGTCATTATTCTTCAGGAATTCGACCTTGAATTTGTCACCCCAAAAAGTAAGAAAGGCTTAGCCCTCGCTGAGCTCATTTCTGAATTACCTACCGGATCGCGAGACCCTCCCGTTAATGACGATTTCCCTGATGAACACCTGTTTTCCATTACTTCCGATGACCCGTGGTATGGCGATATTCTTACTTATCTGCGAACCCAAAAGTTCGCCCTCCACCTTGACCGTGAGGCTCGTCGACGTATCCGACACCAAGCCCCCCGATACCTTCTTATCGGTGACGACCTCTATCGTCGCGGGGTTGATACGGTCCTTCGTCGTTGCCTCACACACGCTGAAGCTGAACAGGTCCTTAATGCCTGCCATAGTGGCGCTTGCGGTGGCCACCTCTCCGGTCTCGCTACTGCCCAAAAAATAATGCGCGCCGGGTATTTTTGGCCTTCCCTCTTCAGTGATTGCATCGAGGCAGTCAAACACTGTCCCAGTTGCCAACATTTCGCCCCTAAGGCGAGAGCTCCACCAGCTCCCCTCCATCTGGTCGTCTCCACTGGCCCCTTTTGTAAATGGGCCATCGACTTTATGGAGTGTCGACCGCCATCCTCTGGTAGCCACAAGTATATCATCGTGGCGGTCAATTATTTCACCAAATGGGCCGAGGCCATGCCAACGTTCAACAACACGGCAGCTACCGCGGCCCTCTTTTTCTTTAACCATGTTATAGCTCGCTTCAGGGTTCCCAAGCAACTGGTCTCTGATCATGGCATACATTTTGAAGATGAGATATGGCGTGAGCTATCCTCACTGTTGGGTTTTGAGCACCAATATTCCTCCTCCTATTACCCCCAAGGTAATGGCCAAGTTGAAGCAGTCAACAAAACCCTCAAGACTATGCTTCAACGAACAGTGAATAAGCACAAAACCAACTGGCATCTCATGCTTTTTCCTGCCTTATGGGCCTATCGAACCTCTGTTAAAACCGCCACCGGGTTCACTCCATTCCACCTCGTTTTTGGAGAGGAGGCAGTTTTACCGATCGAGTGTGAAATTCCTTCTCTACAACTAGCCGTTGAACTTCTCCCTGACACCCAACCGCTAGAACAACGACTTATCATGCTTGAGCGTGCCTCCGAAGACCGCCGTGTTGCCTTGCAAACCATGGAAGCGGCCAAAAAACGCACCAAAGCTCAGTATGACCGAAAAGTCCAGCCTCGCACTTTTCACGAAGGCGACCTTGTTCTAGTATATGACCAGGCCCATGATGTTCTAGGTCATGGGAAGTTTGACTCATTATGGCTAGGCCCTTACATCATTAGTAAGGATCTTGGCAAAGGGGCATACCTCTTAGAGGATTTCGAAGGCCATCCCCTTCCTAACCCTCGCAATGCACTCTATCTTAAGAAATATTACCCTTAGCATTTCCCCTCTGAAATGCATGTTTTATTTTCTTTTAGATAGCCAGCATCTGTTTTTTTTTCATTTTTCCTACTTCACCAAGACCCATTTCGTCCACACGAAGTTACTTCACCTCCATTTAAAATCGAATTTCCTCACCTACGCCACTTGTACTTGGGGCACCATATTTCCCCCTTACTTGTCCATGTTCGTGTCGATTTTCGTCATGAGTTCCCACCTTGTACTCATGCTTCCATGGTCCCCCATTGGGGCCTTTACTGTGTGGCAGCACCATCGATTCGCCCTTGTTTAGAGCATCCAAGTTGAGTCATCATTGCATCCATGGAGTCTATACCACGTCCCTTTGCACCCCACTATAGCCTCCATCCTTCATTGCTTGGTCTCTCTCTTGTGTCGCACATTATGACCTTCAGTCTCACTGTCCCCTATCCCTTATGATCTTGTGTCAGTCGCTGCCTTGTCATCCATGCTCTTTATGCTCTAACAAGGGAAGTCGTCCATTCGCTACTCAGTCCTTCCACTTTCCACTATCGTCATTAGTGTCAGTCTGTTCGTCGCTCTATTGTTTTCTCTCGTGCCTTAGTTGAGGATCTCTCATTACCTCACCTATGGCGGACCTACTTCTGTCGACCTCAACACATTCATTCCAGAAGCCAGGTCTAGAGGGCGGTGTACCTTGGTTCCATCTTCCACTCTTGTTCGGTGCCTCGGATCAGGCAGGGGGATCTCTCTTTTCCCTTTGACTTGATTGTTTCTCCAGCTCCTTTCAGCATGTTCGAGATTCGTATACTTGACGATCCAATGACCCAGCAGCAGCTCTTGATGATTCCCGGGTGTGTGTGAGATGTCTCAACCCTCATGAGGGGGTGGCCCTGCAGGTAGCCCCCCACATGCCCGGATGACCTCTTCTTTGCAGCCTTCGATGCAGCTCCAGATATTTGATGATGTTGGCCAGAGCCACTTGCAGTGCCTCTTCGATTTGCATGTATCAGTCAGATTTTGTGAGCCCTTCCCCATTTGCAGGGGGCATTTGGGTTGTATTTGTATCTCATGTACTCAGATATTATTGTACAAGTCCTGGCTGTTATCCCAGGCACAGCATGTATGTGGGATTCCTCATTGTATTTTTATCTGGCTCATGATTACGCCAGCTGTACTTTATGGTTCGGTCCCTTGTTTACCGGACACACTATTCTTTTGTACTTTGTCTCGGCGGGCATAGGTATGCCTCCCCCGCCGCCTTCAGCACAAGTACCCTCTCATAAAAAGAGACTTGTTGCACCTGCGAGTCTCGTCTCCTCCGGGTCTAGTCCTTCAGCACACTATCTACCTCACCTTTCTCTCTCTGACTTCCCTTTTGTTGTCTAGTGATCGTGTTCTTACAACGTACTTCGGTCATACGATTTGCTCCTGACACTCGCACGCTGGGGGGCAATCTGTTACACCATTTTTTGGTCATCTAACCTATCATCATTAGATGGACCCAAGTACACCATGTAAGACCAATTTTACCCTCAGTAAAATTGCCTTCACTATGTTAAATAACTTAATAAACCACATTTATTAGGTTGTTTATGGTCCAAACAGAAAACCCCAAAAGGAAATATTAAACAAATCTATATTTGTTTGATTTTCCTCATGGAATAATTAATTAAACCATAATTTAATTATTATTCCCAGTCATGTTTAACCCAAAAACAAAGAAATTAATGAGATAAACCCTTAGTTATCTTATTATTTTCTAGGAATAATTATTTAAATCCTATTTAGATAATATTCCTTGTTAAATATGACCAAATCACCCACCATTAATCAAATAAATCATTATTTATTTGATTATCTCCCAACCACTTCCTTCAAAAGATAAATAAATCATTTATTTATTTATTTTTCACTAATCAAGGGATTTGACCCAAGTCAAACACCCTTTCCCTCCAACAAATATAATAAAATATTTCATAAAGGTGGATCTAGATTTGGTTAACATTATTTTAATCATGCACCAAGATCTAGAATGACCCAATATTTTGTTATAAATAGGAGGGTTCCTCCCCATCATTCCTCACCTTTTGTTGCCTACTAGATCACTCTGGATCTATACACTTGGTCCCATTTTTCACCATTTGCTCCCATTGAGCTCTATTTTCTGCATTGGGTTTTCTACACCTACAAGAGAGAGAAAGCTTAGATCTGAAGTGCCGAGGACTACAAAGAACCCATCCCATTGAGGAGAGCTGGATACACCTTCTTGTTTTCCTCCCAGGTGCCCTGTAATATAAAATTCTTTCAAAAAATCGTGTTCTTGTCTTGTCTGTTGGATGCATGGAGCAAACCCTTTACTTTACTGCTTAATGTCTTTCCATTTATAGATTTGTTTGTTGCAGCATTTTAATCACTAATCGCAGATCTGAAGATGTTTGGTAGCCTCTATTGTTGTTAGGGCTATTAGTTATGCGTAGCTAAAGTGGTTCTTTTTCGTACACCTCGACGAAGAATTCATACTAACAAATATGATAGGAGTAGATTCTAGAGAACCTACCCTCACAGGTAAAGTATTTCATGACAATCTTCATGAGGAGGGCATACCTGTCCAGTAGATGTGAAAAAGGAAAAATGGCTTTACACATACCTTGACAACTAGGTTTTTGAAAAGGATGATAATGGATCAAGTCAAGATGTTTCTGTTCAAACCACCTTTCTCCTATGCAAGGCATCCCAGTGGCTTTAGAGATAGATTTAGGGGTCATATAAAACCTTACCCATGCTAGATGAACTTTATGCCTATGAAGCCTTAAGGAAAATAACTCTGTCAACTGAGGATGGCTTTTGATTTCTTGTACCTTGTTGCACAACACAAAACACCCTAATTCTTGGAAATAAGATAAGAAAGAAGGGGAGGCTATCAGCTCTTTGGTGTTTATAGGCTCAAACCTATTGGGCTTCCCTCCTTTCTTATACTGTCTTCTTGGTCTTTGAGGCTCATCACTCTCCTCTTGAGACATGGTGCTTACTTTACCCCTTCCTCCAATTTTTTAAACAGAAAAGGTTTTTAGCTGAAGAAGTGATGAGGATAAAGGTTTTTTAGGAGATATTGGACTTCTAAATGGGGCTAGATGATCAACTGAGAATAGGTTAGATTTCTATTCAACTTTCCCTCAAGCTTTCTTTGACACAAACTTAGCCCTACTTGACACTTTTATGACCTAAAAAATGATGAGGCGATGTCAATTAATGAAGAATACCTCTTGAAACTGACTCTCATAGCCAAAATGCAAATTTTGAGCATTATTTGGCAAATTCGGACACTTTTCGCAACTTTCTGGGCATTCTTGCACCTTTCTAGGCGGTGCTGCGCTTTTCTGCCAGGCGTGCAACGCCGTGGGCGGGAAAGCCTGCACGAGGAGTGTGTGGCAGTCGTAGTGGTGGGCGCGCAACATCATGGCCCGGGCGCTACCTGCACGTCAAGTTGGGCAGCAGTCGAAATGCAGGTGCACAACGCCTTTGGCCCGGGCGGCCTCTGCACGTGAAGCTGGGCGAAGGTAGCTGTGGTGGGCGCGCAGCACCGTTGGCTCCGGCGGGAGCTACACGTAACTGTCGGGTGGAAACTCCAAAAATGTGAGTGTAGCACTGGTGGGCGGGTTTGCACGAGGATCAGGGTGATGTCGGCAGCAGCTCCTGCACACCGGGCGGGAAAAGAAACGCACAGCGTCACCCTTCAAGATCGCAACGTCTGGTAATAAACTACACGGGGCACCTCTACAGGCGTGCAACGTCCACCTACAGGCACGCAATGTCTGTGAAATTCTGCCTGAGGATGCCTTCTGAAGCCCGGAAAAATGCACTCTTCTTTGCCAAAGTCGGAAATGAGGGGGAAAGAGTTGTTGAAGCTACTTATACTCCTCTTTCGAAATAATTTTGAACTCAAAAATCCTCTTCCCTAAATTTTTATTTTCACACTTCTATTGTCTTCCTTTGACTATGTTTTCAGTGCCTTAGCCTTTTTGGAGCCAGTCCTTTTTCTGTTTCCTTTTACCACTACTTTTAGCATTTGAGCAAGTGATTAGGCTCATGATGGCATTTTTTTGTCATTTGCAAGGTGAAATTAAAAAATATTTTTGCATCCATATCCTTTGAATCAAGTCTGTGACTGCCTTTTGTGTGACATTTTAACTATCAAACTTTGATTTTTCATTCTTCAGTGCAATGGCACTCAGTGCCTTAAAAATCAAATTTTCTGACCTTTTGGATTTTAAATCACATATTTTGATCTAGTGGAGTTTTGTGCTCTTTCACTTATCCTTAGAAAATAACTCAGGAACCATTTTACATCCTCTGTTGTTGATGAAGGAGGTGCTTATTTTCACTTATCATGCCTATTTGCTTATTATCCCAATTTCTGTAACTGTTTCCAAATCCCTTTCCACTGTAGGTCAAAAAATCATATATTTGCATTTCAAAACAAAGAATACCTGGTGATTTTCTTCTTTAGTGTGATTGTCCTCTTTATAGTGATCTTAGTCCTTTCTTTCATCTGATGGTGCATTTGATAGCCTTTGTTCTTTTTTGCAGGAATGTGGCAAAGGGCATTTTTCCCTCTTCCAGTTTTATGCTTTGAGGCCAAAAAAATTTCCAATGATCCTTTTGATGAAATGCACCATGTTTTTCATATGTTACTGATATTTCTGAGATTTTGCATAGACCTTTGTATAAGCATTATTTTTCATCTTGGTATGATATCAAGACCTTTCCTGTAGCTTTCAACTTGTTGTGTCTTTTATCCACTGTAAATGACCTTTTGAAGCTCCTTAGGTGTCCCTTTATCATTTCTTTGCTTTAGTCTAAACTTCAAGGCATCCCTGCAGAGATTCATTGGATATGATAGTCTATTCTTGGCAAATTTTACTGTTGGACTAGGAGGGCACCTTTGGAAGTTGCTTAAGTGCTCTTAAGAATATGACAAACCTTAGCTCTCTGTTTTCTTGAATTTACCTTTGATTTTCTGCGAAATGATAGTGCATGGGAATTATGATGGAGCATGACCTAGGAAAACCTAATTGACTTATTTTTGGAAGGTCTTAGAAAAGGGCTTTTGACTGATGGTTTAAATCAGAGTTTTGAATAAGACATAAGGTTAAGACACTCTGCTTATGCACCATCACCTATAAACCTAGACATCTTTATTTTACTTTGAAGGGATTTCTAGACAGACCTTTGACACCAATAGTGATTGAGGCAGTTGGTGAGTGGGAGAGAAAACTTGGTTTAACCTAGACAAGAAATATTGTGAAATAAGAGGGCTTAGGCATCAGAGGTAGAGTGCTATATACAAAAACAACAAGCATGGATGGAGTAAGGGACATTGGTCCAGGATTTGATCTTTATAGGATGATAGATTGACCACTACATACAAGAGAGGAGGGATAGGTTAAAATTTCTGTTTGAGGGGATTTCTAGAAGAAAACAACGTTCCTTGAATCTTGTTTCTAGAAAACCTAGACAAAGCATCTAGTCATCTAAACAAGTGAAAATTACTGATGACTAACGTTCCCAATCCCTTTTATATTTTAGGTTCTGACAATGGAACCATTTGTTGGCAAAAAAAATAACCGAGTAAAGACCCAGGTTCAGGAACAATGGCTAATAAATCTTTGTTGTAGTCTATGACAATGTTGACATATTCACCTTACCCAAGAATGATTAAGGAGTCTCACCCGAGGCATTTTGTGGCCTTAATGAAATGAGAGAGTTGGGATTTGAATATCCTAAGAGCACTATCATTCACTACTTCTTTAGAACACTGTTATCATAACCAAGGAATCATTTCACAAGAGCTAAACATATCATCAAGTGAAAAGGACTAAATGATACATGATAAAAATTTTAACTACATATTATTGAGATAAAAATAGTAATCCATAACATACATGTAAGATATAAGACACCAGGAATCTCTTCATATTAGCTTAATCATAATACATTACATCAACCACATAAATGTCTTTCCTAGAGAACATACGATACTATAATACAAAGTTGCAGGATAACCATGTCTCAGTTTGGTTCCGTCTCCTTTTGCGACCCCCTCTTCTTCCTTTCCCTCCTAGTTTTTTTTTCCTTCTTCCACTTTTTCCCTATTGAACAACTAGTTTTCCATTATCCTTTGCTTGGCTGCATCTGTGGCTTAGTTGTTCTTGCTTTTTCCCACTTACCTTTTGGAAGTCAGAGTCCATTCCAGTTCACTACCTATTGCTTCCTTATCTCCGCAATGAGTGTCCTACAACCCACTATCACTCCAACTATCTCAAAAATACCTTGTACATTTTAAAATGAAGGCCCCAACAAATGTGACACTTTTAAAAATGAAAGCAACAAGAAAGTTTTTCTAGGCTTCTAGTCGATGTCATTAATAAACAACTAAAAGCCTAGAGTGAGATCAAAAGGCCAACGACTGAAGGCTAACACATTGGCTAATATAATAAGATATTTGTAATTGGTTTAATGGTGAGTATAATTATGGGAAGGGGCACATTTATGCCCAAGCCTCCTCCTCCCATGCATTTAAGAAGTATATGAAAATAATAATTATTTGTTATATTTGAAAGGTAATATAAGAAAAATAATTATATTAAGAAGCATATTGAAATAATAATTATATATTACATTTGAAAATGAATCTAATAGACATAATTATATCTTAGTTTACTAATATAAGTTTATAAGGCCTTCACCATAATGAATAAGTATTTGTTGTTAAATAAAAAATTCTAAATAATTAGTGAAGCATAAACTGATGAAATAAGGATATGCTTAACCAACGAGTATGAAATTAATGCTCATACACTCCATCACATCAATAACAATGGAAATTTGGGAGGAAACGAAATGGAGAATAATTAAAAATTTAGTTTACCACTTTTATCGAGAAAGTGCAAAATAAATTTTAATGTCACAATAAGTAAGTATTCCACTCCACTTTTCCCAACTTTCATGGATGCTAAATAGTTAGTGATATGATGTTTTGTTTACTACTTTTCCTAAATGTATTGAACAACAAGAATTTGGATGCTAAGTAATTGATGGTGTTGCATCCACTTTCTAGTAATCACACGAGGAAAGAAACTTCTCCCACAATGTTCTATAAATAATTAAAAGAATAGAAAGGCTACTAGGCCTCCATATTTTGCATTATGCAAGTATATTTGTTTTTCTCTATTATTTCTTATGATAGATTTAAGTCCTTTGTTTTAATTGTGTTGAAATTTGCAACAAGAAACAGTGAAATTGGCATCCTGAAACAACACACACGCTGGTGTGGGATCATAGGTCACACAATTATGGATCCTAGCGACACATTAGTGTCCAACCAATTTTTAGATAAATTGGAAAATTAATTGTAATATTATCTCATAAAAACTTGTAATAGTTAACTAAGTGTGATAGAATTAGTTACCTCAATAATTTTGATTTGAGGGTCAAAGGATATGAATTTAGAGTGTTTCTATTATTAACAGAGTCTAGTTTTAGTTGTAGCACTAATGTAATGTGAGTGGGATCAGTTAACTCACATTAATTGAGTTAAATGTAAGATGCTTGGTTCTAACTATTCGATGAGCTAGTGGAAGATCAAGTGAATTAAAATAGATTTAATTCACTAGTAGTGATCTACCAAGTAACTGATGATTCACTATTTATAGCTGCATGAATGTTAATTCTGGTGGAGACCCATTTGAGAAAAAGCTTCAAGGCAACTAAACTATTAGTTTTATTTTTAGCAAACTATCCAAATGCAATTATAAAACCACAGGAATTCCATGATGAATTGCGCAATCAACAAAGGTTGAATTTGGTATTTTATAGGGGTTTAATTCTCTAGGGATTGCATAAGCAGGGTAGGCTGAGGGTAGGCTAATAATTGGCTATGTGTTTTTCTAAGTTTGGGGTGATCACAAATACATTATATTGTTTCTTGATTCCTTGGTTGATTATACAATAAAGATAGATGGGTTTTGAGAATTTTTTTCCCCAGGAGTATTTGGTGTTGTGTATTTATTTACCTCTTTCTCTTACTTGTATGTGATTGAGCGATCATGTTTATATTCCGAAAATATTGTAGAAGGATCCAGTATCTTTCTTTAGTTCATTACATGATCAGATTGAGTCCATTGATATAATTTCTACATGGTTTTATATTTTTGTTAGATATTTTCTACACATTGTGTCTTAAATGCAATAACTGGCTAGCAATGAAAATATTGATATGGTCAATAATCAACAAGGCTTAACAAATATCTTGAATCTATGTTCTTAGTGTAACCTACATACAATAGTTAGCTGCCAATGCAACAATAGCAATGAAAATTGACTGAAAAAAATAATTAAACATAATATTGGTCTAAAAATACTTTATATTTGGTGAATAAATATGAATGGCTTGTGATTTGTTTATTATCACTGTAACTTGTATATAATACTAGTTGAAATATGGTTTTTAAGGGATAAAGGCATTGCATCTACTACATGCTCACTTTTCAATTATGAAATATATCATTGACATATGAATAATTAAATTTAGATGAGGCCAATAAATTCCAAATCATTATATCAACTGTTAATTACACACCATGTTCATATATCTTGAAGGTTTAATCCAACACTGAAATTTTGTTGCTTGGAAATGGTTGTAGTGTGACAAATGAAATAATTGCTATGATTGATCAACAATTTTCACAATTTGAATTGGAAATGTGAAGCAATGTTGAACTAACAACAAAATATATTCAACACCCAATTAAAGGCCAATTTTATAAAACTTTTAGAAAATAAACTTTCAAACTCATTTCCATGTTAGGTGTAGGCTTATGCAAAGAGGAAAAACTAGGACCATGATTTTAACTATGCCACTTACCATGCATTCATGTTATCATTTCTTATCCTCACTATAGTCATGGGGTCTGTTTTTACACATTTTCTATTGTCTCTTCCTTGGTGTATCAACTTTTAATCTCCAAAATTTCTTCCTTGTTCATAGCTTCACCTATTTATAGATACCTCACTCAACTGCTTCTTAGGTTCTCTTGTCTCTCTCTCTCTTTCTCCCTTCAAATTTTGCAACCAACAGGTCACCAATTTAATGGGAGGCGTTGATTTCATGAGTTCTCTCTCTCTCTCTCTCTCTCTCTCTCTCTCTCTCTCTCTCTCTCTCTCTCTCTACACTT